>CM061549.1:39517774-39889888 GCA_030864215.1 Capsicum pubescens
ATAAACTATACATAAAAAGTGTGAAAGTAGAAAAAAAAAATTATAATGAAGACATTATCACGTTTTCTATTTTTGTTTTTCTATAAAAAAGAAATATAAAATTGGGCCAAATTATTTCCATGAACGCAAAATGATTATATAAATATGCTTGTTAAGTTTCAGCCGCTAGAAACTAATATTACCATTTGCTTTTTTTTTTTTTTTTTTTTATCTCACAGGAA
Organism: Capsicum pubescens; assembly: GCA_030864215.1. Lineage (NCBI taxonomy): Eukaryota > Viridiplantae > Streptophyta > Magnoliopsida > Solanales > Solanaceae > Capsicum > Capsicum pubescens. The sequence continues at coordinate 39,517,996 of CM061549.1, forward strand.
TATATGGAGGTTTATTAAACATATACAACGTGACACGTGTATATCAATTTTATATCAAAGAAACAACACTAAATTATTGAGTAGTATTGAAATACTAAGGAATTTCAAAATTTTATATCAATTTCAATTTTTTAATACACATATAACATATTTGAAAAATTATCAGTTGACAATACAACATTCATTTTAGGAAAATAGTGGTCCAAAATAAATTTTCGGAAGCAATTTCAAATTAATTAGGTCATAGAGCAATATATATTATTCACGTGTATATATTAAGAAATTGAAATGAATATAAAGTTTTGAATTCTTCTAGCTTATGCATATTGCAGAGAAAGAGATGATTGTCACGTAAATTATATAAGTACTCTTGTTAAATAACCTTGATCCTATTGGAAAATGTTTTCTTCCGTGGAGAAACCAACCAATATTTTGCATAATTATATCATATTATTTATTTAATATTCAAATATAAAATCAATATAATTAATTAATAACTAATAAAAACATAAAATATCTCAAAAAGAAGATGTTAATCTAAACAAAATTTCCCTTCTAGACTACTAATTTTTATATCTTAAAATTTAAGTTTTTTTTAATCTTTCCTCAATATTATATATGTATATATATCTCAAAAGAGAGGTTACACTATCAGAAATTCAGATTTTTCCGACTGAAAAAAAAAACAGTCGATAATTTTTGACTACTTTAGTTGGAAAATTTAATTTTTATTTTTTATTCTTTATAAAATATTTCTCTAATACGATTTCCGACAACAACAATCATAAGATTTGACGATAAATTTCGAAAAATATATATTCCGATTTCCGACTACAACAGTCGGGCAAGGCATATGAAAATTGTCAACATTAATTCGACCAAACATTTCAATCATTTTGATTGAAATATTTTAAGGAGATTAATTAACAATATAATTATAACCCGATGCTTCTAGTCGGAAATATAATAAATAATTTATTAAATATATACCTGACTGATATAGTCAAAAATATTAAATAATTGAATATATTAAATATGTATCCAACTATTGTAGTAAAAAATATTAAATAATTAAATATATTGATTTATAACCATCTGGAGTTGTCGAAATATTATATTTAATTATTAAATAAATATATAAAATATAAATTAAACATATCAAACCCTTTCTCAATTACTAGTGGGCTTGGGCCGTGCGTGCTGATATTTAAAAATTCTACGTTATTTATAATTTTATCATTGAATTAAAACTTTTGTTTATTTGGTTGATAAATTCAAAGTTAGACATATATTACTGTATTTAGATTGATGAAATTTGTATAACAATATTTTAATTTATTCAAATATTTGTGGCATTGATAGTCAATTATATTTTTTAAATAATTTAAGTTTTTAATTATTGTGATTTGTAATATTTTTTTTATTCTACTAATTAAAAGTGACATAGTAAAATTATCATAACAAATACTTGTAATTTTTTTTTGAAGTGATCCCATATAAGACGTCAAGTTAATTGAAAACATCAAAAAATAATTTATCATTTCATGCCTCTTTTATCCTTTTTATTAAATATTTTTTTTTTATGCTTAAATGACTTATAAAAACATCAAAAAATAATTTATTATTTTATGTCTATTTTATTTTTTATTAAATATTATTCACTTTTTAATACTTAAATGACTTATATAATAATTAATTATGAACGATATAGTAAAATCACGGTTGAAGCAGTTGAAGCTGTCATGTCATAAATGTCTATTTCAAAGTTTTTATTAAATATTTTTAATTTTTTAATACGTAAATGATTTATAGTAATTAATTAGGGGTAATATAGTAAAATCACGATTAAAGTAGGCATGCCATAAATATTTAATTTACTTTTTATAATTAAATAATAGTAATTTCAAAATTAATAAATAACTTATAATAATTAATTAGGGATGATATAGTAAAATCACGGTTGAAGCAACTGAAGTTGTCATGTCATAAATGTCTATTTTAATTTTTTTATTAAATATTTTTTTTTTTAACACGTAAATGATTTATAATAATTAATTAGGGGTAATATAGTAAAATCAAGGTTGAAGAAAACATGTCATAAATATTTAATTTACTTTTTTAATTAAAAAATATTAATTTTGAAATACATGAATGACTTATAATAATTAATTAGGGATAATATAGTAAAATTACGGGTGAAGCAGCTGGAGCAGACATGTCGTCCACCAGCTGCCTGTTTCAGCTGGTTATCACCACTTATATATATGTAATAGAAATAGAAATAGATAATAGATAATAGATAATAGAAATACCAACATGGGTTGTGGTGCAACGGATGGGGCTGCTCCACCCTTAACCAGAGGTCGAGGGTTCGACCCTGGGCATGGAGAAAACTCTGTTGGGAGCACTACCCCCGAATGGGCCCCTACCCGGCGCGAATCCGGATTAGTCGGACTCCAATGCGGGTACCGGACACCAGATGAGAAAAAAAAAAAGATAATAGAAATAGATATAACTGGGGGTGTACAGACCAAACCGTCAAGTTAAACTGAACCGACGAACCAAACCAAATTGAGAAAAAAAACCCGACTTATGGTTTGGCGTTAGAAAAAAAAACGACCATTCTTGGTTTGGTTTGGTGTTAACCAAAAAAATATCAAACCGAACCCGAATCAAACCAAAATAATATATATATATATATATATATATATATATATATATATATAATATTCAAACTTTTTTATACATAAAATATTAATTATAATCTACTTTTTAAATACTTTTTCAACTAGTTTTGATAATTTTCAATAATTTGAAAGTAGATGTAGATATATATTTAGATTTGGGCCTTTAAGTTGTAGTATTTGTTCATTAATTGCTAATTAAATGATCAAAAATCCAATATAAACTTAAAACCTAAACTTTTCACTCTTCATCTCACTTTTTAGTTTAAGAGAGTTTTTCGCTCCTCATTTTTTCATAATTATGATTTTTCATTAGCACATGAGTGAAAACATATTTGATCTAGTCTTCAATCACAATATAATTGTAAAAACTAAAGATTATAAAAAGGTAAAAGGGTCAAAAATACTCTTCTACTTTCATAAATTAGTTAAATTTACCCTTTATTATACTATGGGGTTAGATATACCCCTGTTGTTAATAAAATTTGTAAATATGCCCCCTTTTTAACAATTTTCCACATAGGATGACACTTGGGTGAGATTGACGCCACATGGCATGCCACCTCAGCGCCAAATATTAATAAAAAAACAAAAAATTGAAGTTTCCATTAGCTAATTTCTTAATGGAATTATGTTATAGTTAATTGTTTTATGAAGTTTAGCTTTTAATAAGTTATCTCCAGTTCTTCATTTTTTATTTTCTTACCTATTGTTATGTCATTTACCTCTTGTTAATCACAAATCACAATGTTGGAATCTGCATTTTTCTTATTTTTTTAAATTTTCGTATAGACTTCATTTTCAGTTTCTAATTGATGATTCCTTTATGATGTTTTGTTTCTGTGTTCTTTAGGATTCACTGCTGCTGCTACGACAAGTCTTAAGTTGTTGTGTTCGCATTCTTAGATGGAGACTACAGCTATAATAGATATTGAAAGGATTGTCGACAATTCTCCGACTCTATCAATAGCTCAAAAGAGAGGTAAACGCACTCCTCCACTCCATCCTCCTCCTAAAAAGCAAAAAAGAACAACTCCTACAGATTCTAATTCCATAGATGGTAATACTGGAAGAGAAGCATTACAGATTCGGGATCACTTTAGTAAATTTACCACTAAAGAAGGTAAATGTAGAGCGAAGTGCAAATATTGTGCCAAACACTTTGCTGTCGAGACCAAAAGAAATGGAACTTCTACATTATGGTCACATTTAAATGAAAAATGTCTCAAAGCTTCCTTTAGAGTTGTTGATAGAAGACAATCAACATTGAAACCTGTACCGATCAAAGTAGGGGCACAAGAAAATGGAAAAAGTTCTATTGAAAAAGTGGTGTATAATGTAGATGATATTAAGAGGGCCATTCTTGAATTTGTCATTATTGATGAGCAACCATTTAAGGTTGTTGAAGGGGAAAGGTTTTAAAAAATTGATGGCCAAAGCTTTGCCTAATTTTGATTTACCTTCACGTGTAACTGTGGCTAGACACTGTTTGAAGATTTATCAAGAGGAAAAAGAAAAGCTTAAGAAACTAGTCATGAACCAACGTATATGTATTACTAGTGATACATGGACTTCACTTCAAAATTTGACTTATATGGTTGTCACAACGCATTGGATTGATGATGAATGGAACTTACAGAAGAAGATTCTTAATTTTTTTCAAACACCGGATCACAAGGGTGAGACTATAGCTAAAGGTATTGAGGCATGCTTGTTAGATCGGGGAATCGAAAACTTGTTTACAGTGACTCTGGATAATGCAACAGCCAATGATACAACCATTAAGCATTTGAAGGCACGTATTGATGATTGGAAAGGGGTGATTTTGGGAAATGAGTTTTTACATGTTAGATGGAATGCTCATATTCTGAATATCATTGTAAAAGAAGGTTTAGATGAACAAATTGAGCTCATTTCTCGTATAAGAAATGCAGTGAAATATGTGAAATCTTCTACTTCTAGATTTGCCTCTTTCAAGTCATATGTTGAGAAGGTAAAAATAGTTATTCATGGTCTTTTAAGTCTTGATGTTGAAACTAGGTGGAATTCTACATATACAATGCTAAATACTGTCGTAAATTTTGAAAAAGCCTTTGCAAGAATGTATGTGGATGATCATAACTACCGAAAGTATTTTCTTCAAAGTGGATTGAAAGGACATCCTACTACAAATGATTGGCAGAATGTGAGAGCTTTTATAAAGTTTCTGAACATTTTCTATCAGTCTACTTTGAAATTTTCAGGGAGCTTATATGTTACTTCGAACTTATTCTTTCATGAATTTTTTAATGTCCGAAGTTCTATTGTTATGTATTTTTATCATGAAGATCTTGTTTTGATTGACATGGCTGGAAGAATGAAACTTAAGTTTGATAAATATTGGGAGAATTCTGAGAAACTAGAGAACTTGAACATGTTATTGTTTGTTGCAATTGTGTTGGATCCTAGGTATAAGATGAGATATGTGAACTTTATTTTTAGCAAATCATATGGTGCTTTCCTGGGAAAGTTAAAGGTTGATCAAGTGGAAGGAATCTTGAAACGTTTGTATGTTCACTATAATGATTCTCCTGCTGGAACTTCTATTGATGATATTAGAAGTGACACTAACTTGATGGGTGAAGATATATTGCAATCTCAATGGGAGAAACATTTAGAAGAAGAGGAAAACATTGAAAAAAATTAGAGGTTGATCAGTATTTATTGGATAATGTTGAGAAGCCAAAGGATTTTAATATCTTGTCTTGGTGGAAAGCTTCATCAGGTAGATACCCAATAGTTTCAAAAACAGCAAGGGATATTCTTTCTATTCCTGTATCCACTGTTGCATCCGAATCAGCTTTCAGTATCGGTGGTCATATTCTTGATTCTTATCAGAGTTCTTTATCACCAAAAATGGTAGAAACTGTTATTTGCACTCAATAGTGGATACGATCACCTTCTAAAGAATGGAAGGTTCAAGATTATTTGGAAGAAGTTCAGAAAATTGAGCAAGTTAAAACAGGTATTTTATATATTTAATTCTTTATTTGCCATTTTCTTTGTCTTTCTTTGACTTGAAGTTTATGTTTATGGATTATGTTACTTTCGTATTTCGGTCGATATGCTTTGCAAAGTGGGTGAAGTGATAACAACAGGAAATTTATCTGCATGTATGGTGAAGTTTGGTGTAGGTTCTATTTTTATTGTGTATAATTGTCTAATTGATGGCTGTTGTAAACTTGTAATTCGTATGATATGTCGAGAGCACTAGAAATACATTCTAATATGGAAAGCTTGGTATTTCTCCCGATGTTGTGACTTATGGTACGTTGATAAAGGGTTATTATACTCTAGGGGAAGTGGACGAACAGAGAGGTTTATGCTGAAATAGTGAAATGAATGCAACAGGTGTGGTCGTAACTCTATGGCTTATAATCAGCTGATTGATAGGTATTGCAAGGATGAAAATATGGAGAAGGTTTTGGCATTGTGTTCTGGATTTGACATGCTCCTGGTATTTGTAGATAGAGCAGCTGGTTGTCTAATATGAAAATATGAAAAACTGGTTGTCTGCTTTTTCTCCTCCTGATGAGTGGGAGCTTGAAAATAACAACAACAACAACAAACTCAGTGTATTCCTACAAAGTGGGGTCAGGGGGAGGGGTAAGATGTACTCAGTCCATACCACTACCTCCGAAAAAGTAGAGAGGCTGTTTCCGATAGACCCTCGGCTCATGATAAAGAATAGTAGAAAGGCTGTTTAGGGAGAGAGTTAGCAGGGAAAAATGGAAGACAAAGTGGAATTCGAGAGTTTAGAGAGGTGGGAGAAAAGAAGAATTAAAGGACTAGTGCATTGTGTGGAGAAATAGGAAAACGAAGGGTGTTAGAATATACTTCAGTGGCATTTTGTAGAGAAATGAACTGATATTCAACCAAATCGAGAAATTACAATGCAAAATTGAGAAATTACAATGCAATATCTCTCAAACTTTTTAGAGAAAACAGAAAAAATAAAGGAAAAGAAGATAGAAAAGGGAGGTTCCAGATCTATAAAATGACTAAGAAAAATAAAGAGCAAGTTCTTCCATGTCTATTCTAGCTTGTTCTTGGTCTATTTATGCCATCTGGTGCAAGGATGCTTCTTTTCCTTTCTTCTAGTAACTTGGCAGACAAGAATTTCTTTTGGGATTTGGGACCACATATTATTCCAGGTGCTTGGGCCATTTCTTACCCCTGGTGCTGCGCCTAGGAGCCTCTGACTTGTCCTCTATGTTTGTTACAATGACGCCCTCATGGAGACGAACCTTGTCCTCAAGGTTCTAATCTGGAAATCATTGCATCAATGTATGAGTATCCTCCCAAGAAGCATCTGTTGATGGAAGACCCGTCCACTTGATAAGGCATTGATGAACTTGGTCTTGAAATGGTCCTAGTTTGGATTACATCTTCAGGGAGAAGAACCAAAGAAGATGATTGATCCAGAAGCTCAAGTGGAGTAATCTGATGAGAAGCAGAACCCAAATATTTACGAAGCACGAAAACGTGAAATACATGATGAATTTTGGAAGATGGGGGAAGTTCCAACTTGTAAGCCACTTCACCAACTCTTTGGATAATCTGGAAAGGGCCAAAATACCTTCTATTGAGCTTTGTGTGATGCTGCAAATGTAAAGATAACTGACGGTAGGTTCGAAGTCGCACACATACCCAATCACCAATGACAAATGAAACTTCTCGACGATCTTTGTCTACGGTACCTTTTATTCTCTCCTGAGCTTGTAAAAAATTGGCCTTTAAAATAGCTAAAGTTTCATCACGTTGACACAAAGAAGTAGCAACGGCAGAGTTAGAAGTCCCATCCTTAAGATACCTCACCACAGTAGGTGGAGGGCGGCCATAAACTACCTCAAAAGGTGTCATCTTGGAGCTATGATGGTATGAAGTATTATACCAAAATTCAGCCCATGGTAACAGAGAAAATCAAGTAGATGGTTTTTCAGTCGCAAAACAACGGAGATACATCTCCAAACATTTGTTTAGAGCCTCAGTCTGACCATCGGATTGAAGATGATAGGCCGAACTCATGGCAAGTTGTGTACCCTGGAGTTTATAAAGTTCCTTCTAAAAGTCCGATAGAAACAACGGGTTACGATCAGACACAATAGTAACAGGAAAACCATGAAGCCGAATAAACTCCTTAACAAATACCTCAGCAATCTTTTGGCTAGTAAAATTGGTAGGCAAGCCAATAAAGTGACCATATTTGGATAATCGATCCATAATTACCCAAATAATAGTGCGCCCATGGGATGTTGGAAGACCTGTGATAAAATCCATTGAAATATCCTCAAAAATAGCATCTGGAATTGGTAAGGGACAGAGTAGTCCAGCAGGTTTCAAATTTGAATCTTTCATTTGTTGACAAATTTGGCCCTCTGAAACAAATTTCTTCACATTCACACGCATACCAGCCCAATAAAAATTAGAGGACAGACGATGAAATGTGCGTGATATTCCAGCATGGCCTCCAACTTTAGAAGAGTGAAATTCTTCCAGTAACAAGGTGCAAAGTTTGCCATCAATAGGGACCACTATCCGATTCTGAAATAGTAAAAGTCCTCCTTGAAAGGAAAAATGAGGCGAGGACTCCGGATTATTCTGCAACTGGGATTGAAGGTCCAGTAGGGTCCCATCATTCTTATTCAAGTTGCGTAACTGGATAATCAAAGCGATCTTTGTGACAGTCAAAGCTAATGTATGCAATGAATAAATTCGAGACAGGGCATCCGCTGCGGCATTAACCTTCCCAGGGCGATAGCGAATGCCAAAGTCATAACCAATGAGTTTGCTAAGACATCATTGTTTCTCGAGAGTTTGAATAACTTGGTTGGTTAAGGATTTTAAAGGTTGCTGATCAGTGATGATAATAAATCTACGACCCAACAAGTATTGGCGCCATTTTTGGACAGCTTGGATGATAGCAAACATCTCACGATTATAAGTTGAAGAAGCTTGCATTCGAAAAGATAACTTTTGGCTAAAAAAGCAATGGGATGACCCTCTTGGGATAGGACAACACCTATTCCAGTCCCAGAAGCATCGGTCTTAAACGAGAATAGCTTCGAAAAATCTAGGAGTGCTAAAATAGGGACGAAGCTTAGAGCCTGCTTAAGTTGAATAAAGGCAGCCAAGGCAATCTCAGACCAAGCAAAAGAATCTTTCTTTAGTAGATCAGTAAGAGGAGAAGCCAAATTAGCATAGCCTTTGACAAAGCGGCGGTAATAACCAGTCAAGCCCAAAAATCCATGCACATCTTTAAGCGAAACAGGAGTGGTCCAGGAAAAAATAACCGTGATCTTTTCAGGGTCAACTTGAAGGCCCTTTGGCAAGAGAATATGACCCAAATAAGCAATGGAAGACTGTCTAAAAATGCATTTAGAATGTTTAACAACTAGGCAATTTTGGCGCAAGAGATCAAACACCTCGCGAAGATAATTCAAGTGATCAGTTGATACGAGTACGATCGCGATTGTGGATCAATACGTAAAGAACCCGTGCTCGGGTGACTGGCCAACTAATGGAACAAGATTTAGAGTGTTGGCTCATTAAGGGCATTTTAGTCATTTTGTAATAAGTTGTAACCTAGGCTATAAATAGAACATATTAGGTCATTTTCTCATAACTTAGATGATATTTTGAGAGCTCTTTGAGAGTGTTCATACAAGTGTGGATATCACTTGTGACAAGTGTGGAATCACTTGTGTTGGTTGCTTGTTTTGAAACGTTGGTTGCTTGGGGATTCTGTTTCCTTGAGATCACCGTAAGAACTTGATGTTATTTGTATGAATTCTTGGGTCTTAGTGTTTAATATACACTTTGGTTCATAGTGTTTGTGCATTGTGTGTCAAGTTATCTATCATTCTATCTTATTATTGTTGTTGTGTTCATTCTCGGTTTTAGGTGTCCAAACTCGAGACCTTGTTGTGTCATTTTTGTTCTTGTTATTGTGTTGTAATCTTAGTTTGTAGCTCGTTGATTATAGGTGTTGAACACCTTAGAATCTTGTTGTTATCATACTTGTATTGTTATTGTGTAGTGAATCGAGAGGGGTCACCAAAAGGGGTCCTCGGTTCTTCAAATCATGGACTGTTTTGGTGTGTTAGTGTCTTTCTTGTCGATCTTGTATCATCAGTCCATGATTTACTATAGACGAGTATATCGTCAAAGAAAACCAAGACAAAACGCCAAAGAAGGGGCTTAAAAATTGAATTCATAGTGGGCTGAAAAGTAGATGGGGCGTTGGAGAGCCCGAATGGAATTACTGTGAACTCATAATGTCCTTCATATGTACGTAAAGTAGTTTTCTCAATGTCCGGGGGATGAAGACGAATTTGATGGTAACCAGCCAAGAGGTCCAATTTTGAGAAAAATATAGCATGATGCAACTCATCAAATAGTTCATCAACTGTTGGGATCGGAAAATGATCTTTGATAGTGATGGAGTTTAAGGCTCGATAATAAACACAAAAATGGCAAGTCCCATCTTTTTTGCAAACCAACAAAACTAAAGAGAAGTAAGGACTGGAACTAGGGCGAATGACCCCCGAACTGAGCATTTCACCAACTTAACGTTCAATTTCGGCCTTCTAAAAGTGTGGATATCGGTATGGGCGCACATTAATTGAAGAGGTACCTAATAAAAGAGGAATGCGATGATCCTGCGGACAAGAAGGTGGAAGAGTTGTGGGGTTTTGAAAGACATCCAAATAAGTGTCCAAAAGGGATGATAGCTCAAGAGGGTATTGTGGGATAGAATTAGTAGTTGTGGAAATAATGTCCAATCGCAGAAGGTAAGCAATAGAGTCCATCTGGGAAAAGCGACGAAGAGTGGAAACATTAATCTGAGTTGGGAAGGGTAAGGATCACCCACCCAATGAAAGTGCTTCCCAACAAAATCAAATTCAAACAAACGATTGACATAATCTGTGACGCTAGGACCCAATGTGGCTAACCAGGCCACACCCAACAACAAATCAGAAACATGAAGATCAATGACAAAAAGATCTGTAACAAAAGAGAACCCCTGAATTGTAATGGAGACCCCTGTAATAACCCCAAGACAAACCAACCCTTGACCATTGCCTACCATAATGAAAACCCCCGTAGAAGGTTCAATCGACAACTTAAGCTTACGGGTACCCCGAGGATTACTATAATTATGAGTGCTTCCCCCATCTATGAGAATCTGAACAGGGAGGCCTGCGATGTAACCTGTGAACCTGAGGGTACTAGGATGCAAACCGCCACTAAGAGTATGGAGACTAATAGTGAGCAAAGATGGATCTTCTGAAGATAAAATGGGTGGAGGAGAATCAGATGGAGGCGACGATGAATCTAACTGTGGACCATCAGACGATTCTTCGTCATTGAGGAGGAGGAACAATTGTGGAGAAACAGAACACCGATGGCCTTTTTGGTATTTTTCATCACAATTAAAACATAGATTAAGCTCACGCTTTCGTTGGATTTCAACCGGGACAACTTCTTAAAAGATAGTTTATCTATTCCAGGAAACGAGGCCGACGAAGGTAAAGAGGAAGGGGAGAGAGTCGTTGGAATTTTAGGACTCGAATTAAAGGGTGAAGGAACATAGGGGTTTGTAAATTTAGAAAATGAAATGGATTTATTTACCTGTTTGGGCTGGCCCAAACTCTTTTGCTCGTGTAAAAATGCGAGTCCAATAGCATCGTGGATGTCCACTGGCTTAAAAGAGAGCACATCAACCTTAATATTAGGAGGGAGCCCAGAAGTAAAGAGGTGCTTCATTAACGGAGGAGAGATACCCGTCGTTCGATTGGCCAGTTTCTCAAAGCGAGACAAATATTCTTAAACAGAAGATGTCATCTGCAACTTAGCAAGCAAACTCTCCGGAGCCTCCAAAGATTGAGACCCAAAACGAGTTATTGCAGCATTAAGAAAATGTTCCCATCCACATAGTTGGTGGTTACGACATATCCACTGGTACCATTCGCGTGCATCTCCTTCCAGAAAAAAAGAGCAAAGGTTAATGCGATGCTTATTGGAGACATTGTAAGTTTCAAAATACTGATGAGCTTGAAAAGTCCAACTCTCAGCATTCTGGCCATTGAACTTTGGTAGGTCGATCGAAGCAGGTTTATCACGGCGAAATTGGTTAAGGGTGTTTGGAGGAACTACAAGTGGGTGGGAGTTGAGGCGGTTGGGTAATATTAGGGTTAGGTGATTGAGGGGAAAAAGGTTGATGGTAAAAGGTTTGGGGTGTTGGGGTGGAGGACTGACCCAGAACAGAGGAGGAAGGGCTAGTGGTAGTCGGAACCGGTGGTGGTGGTGGCGGCGGTTGTGGTGAAGAGGAAGCACACAACAATGCTAGTTGAGCAACAATATCCTTGAGGGTAACATTAACATTTTCAAAGGATCTGGAATGTTCCTCAAAAATTTTAGAATGAGCTGCAGATTGTTCCTAGACATGTTTGACAGCTTCATCAAGGGGCTTCAAACGGGTATTGTGAGTACCATCACCCATTGATAGCGGAAGGGACAATGAAAGCACCAAATGTAGAGAAATGAACTGATATTCAACCAAATCGAGAAATTACAATGCAAAATTGAGAAATTACAATGCAATATCTCTCAAACTTTTGATAGAAAGCAGAAAAAATAAAGGAAAAAAAGATAGCAAAAGGAGGTTCCAGATCTATAAAATGACTAAGAAAAATAAAGAGCAAGTTCTTCCATGTCTATTCTAGCTTGTTCTTGCTCTATTTATGCCATCTGGTGCAAGGATGCTTCTTGTCCTTTCTTCTAGTAACTTGGCAGACAAGAATTTCTTTTGGGATTTGGGACCACATATTGTTCCAGGTGCTTGGGCCATTTCTTACCCCTGGTGCTGCGCCTAGGAGCCTTGACTTGTCCTCTATGTTTGTTACACATTTTAAATTTGAAGATCTAGATTTGGTGATACGACTAAAGCACTGTCATATTATCAATTACAATCTCCATGACGCTAGCGGTAGTGAACAAGCTGCATGCCACTGACCGAAGACTCAAAAGATCCTTTGTGATCCTCTTAACTGAAACATTATTTTATAAAATTAATAGATTGATGATTTTCTCACAAATGCATGTCATGTAGTTTCTCTTTTTTTGGGGGGAGGGGGTAACTAATAGATGCCATATAGCTGTAGCATGTTTCTGTTTTTCCTATCCTTGCCAAGCATGTTACAAGATTTAATTCCAAGAATCATATCCACTCCTTTGTTGAGCTTGCACTCTATGATTAGCGAACTCGTTACATGCACCTACCACACTTCCTGTGCTACACTACTTTTCTCATTTAAAACTCCCAAAGGAAACATGATTAGCATAACTTATCTATGCAAAAAAAACATAATATATTGATAACTTGGACATATATTTTCGCCATTTTCAAGTACAATGTTAGACTTTATGGATTGCTCAGGCTCCTTTGTTTGCCCAGCGGGCATCATGTCCTCATCTTTCGGAGTATCCAGAGAGTTAGAAGGAATGGCCATTGAAGCTCCATCAACAGACTCCTTTTCGAACCTAGGCGGGACCTCTAGTTTAGACGTTAAAACATCTGATTCTGCTGTGGTACTTGGTGTCTGTCCCACTGCCAAGCCTGCATCATCTGGCTCTTTGTTTGAGTGCTAATAATTTTTTTTTTTTCAGAATGTCCGGGTGTCCCTTTGAGTATCGAGTAGTTTGGAAGAAAATATGGCAGCTGTATCGTGGTGTATCATGGTGCTTGAAGATTACTTCCAACATCTTTTGACTAGAATTCATGACTTGTTTTGATTAACTCAATATTTTTGTTGGAACTACTTGAATGAAGAATGTATTTTGATGCCCAATATTGACTGTTACTATTGTTTTCGATCATTTCAGTGAAAATATTTAATTGTTTTTGATGCCCAATATTGGCTGTTACTAGGATTGTCATATTTTTACTATATATAATTGTCAATTTCCTAATCCTCATGTATTTTCTTTTTCTTGTTTTATATTTTTTCCAATCATACGTCTCTATCATGGATCTGTAACAACATATATATGTTACAGTATATTCTTTTAATTGTATTTTAAGCAAAGAATATTTTAATTATTTAATAAGTATGTTACTATATATAATTAAATTTTTTTTGAGAAAATAAAAAAATCGAGAAAACTGAAAATCATCGACTAAAACCGAAACTAAAAAACTGACTGTATATTGATTTGATTTGGTTTATCGATTGAAAAAAATCATACTATTAATTTGATTATATTTTAATTAAAAACCGAACCAACCCGATCTATTACATCCAGATATAACATATAATTAAACATAATTATATAAAATATTTTCTTGCCAAACAGAGAAACCCTTTCTCTCTCACTGCCGTCTATCTCTCTCTAAACTAGGGTTTCACTACCCTCTCTCTAGACGGTGGTGACGGTGACGGTGAGTTCTGCTGAGTTGTATCGACGGCGACGGCGACGGTCGTTGAAGGCATTGCGCTCTTTTCGTTGGTGGTGAAGGCGCTGCAACGGTGAGTTCTGTTGTTTTACCCCATTAATTCGGTTGTTGGGTGTCCATTTAGGTTTTAGGTTTTCCGTTTAGTAATACTGGTATGCTGATTGTCCAGTGGTAGATACAGATGTGATTCTTACTGAATTTGTTAACTGAGTTGCTAATTGTGTGTGGTAGCTTTACTCTGTGTTGCATTTTTTTGTTTTGTTTGATAACTGTGTGGTAGCTTGATTATCAATTTACAATTATGTATATTTAATAGAATTGAAAATGCTGTTCAATAAAATACACATGACCTTTCATATCTTGAAACAACTATATTTAACTGATTATCATTACAATCGTGTGAAAATCATAACAAAGAGAAAGGAGTTGAACAAAACTATTGTCCTATATAGCTGTGTTACTCGGATTCTCAAAAAAAAATACTGATGCATCAGTATTGGATCCTCCAAAAATGCATAATATTTGGCAGATACGATAGGGTGAGGATGCATTTTCGGAGGATCTGACACTGGTGCAGCAGCATTTTTGGAGGATCCGAGCCATAGCCAATATAGTACACTACCTAACTAAAACAGAAAAGAAGCTTGGAGCAAAGTAAATATGTTAGTTAAAATCCTATGTAGAACCATTAACCTGTGTGTTGGTTGAAGCTTCTTGGCTTTTAGTTACACGATGTTTTGATCCGATCTCCAATTCTTGCCTTAGCACAGCCAGTGAATCAGAGACTTCAGCTTTGTATACATAAAACTTGCTCACAAACAGGAAAAAGATGAAGTTCAATAAGTCGAGTATCGCGAAGAACACATAGTAATAGTCAAGATGAGATGCATTCAGGTTGTTTAGTATCCATCCTCTGTGATTCCCGTGCTTTTTGGTAACATCAGAAACTGTCGATAGCAAGAAGCTACTAATGAAATTCCCAATACCAAGACTAGTCATTCAATAAGAAGTTTCAAGACTTTTCATTCCTTCTGGTATTTTATCTGATTTGAAATACAATGATTCTACTATTAAAAAGCACTAACATAACAGTCAATTCCAAAATTACAATTTCATTCAGTAAAGTTTCTTACTTTTGTTAAGAAAAATGTCATTTTTCACAAGGATTTTAAGTATATTTTTTTCTTTGAATCTGGTAACTTTTGGATTTTAAGTATATTTTAGAGTTACTTGAAAAGGTATTTGAATTATAGTTATGTGAATGAAATTATTTCTCACTGCCATTTGGAAAAATCTGTCATGTTTCACAAGAATGTTAAATATGTCTATAGTTACTTGTGGCTATATTAGATTATAATTAAGAGAAAATACATAAAGTACCCCTCAACTTATCTGACTTTTTCAAAAAGACACGTAAACTATACTTCCGACCTATTACCCCACGAAACTTACCTAAACCGTTGTAAATGCACCATTTTTCGTTGAATTTCAATCACAAGAAAGAGAGTAGATTCACGCGTCAATCATTTTCTGACACGTGTTAAATACATTTAATTTCATGTTTTATTTATATTTTTGAATAAAGTTTTTCTTTTTATTTTATACCTTCTCTTCTTTAATTTTATTTATCACCCCCACCCCCCTCAATCCCACCCACCCGCCGAGCACCATCATCATCACCACCACCACCACCACCATCAGAACACACACTCACCTTGCTGCAGAAGCACAATCCCCCACCCCCACCCCGCTCATTTGACGTTGGCTCATCGTTTTGAACTTTCAATGAAAACACCATTATCTTCCTATAAATTCTAATTTTCTATTACAATAGTCAAATTCAATTTATCAACAAATTTAAATTTATAAATCAAAAGTTCTACAGTAGCGATGAGATTGGAACTCCATTTAATGGAGTATTATGATTCTTAATAAAAATAGATAAATAATCATTCCTAAAAAAATAGCTTTGATGGAGTTTTATGATTCAAGTAGAAAAAGGAGTTTATAAAGATAGAGAAGAATAAGAAGAAAAAGAGAAGTAGTATATGAAGGTGTTTAGTGTCAGACAATAAATATTGGTTATTTTAAAAAGTAAATAAATATTGATTTTTTTTTAAAAGAAGATAAATTATAGATCAAATTATTTACACGTGGCAGGTTTTAATTGGTTATTTTAGTGAAATTTTAACCTTTCACGCGCCTTCTATGCGTGTATACACACAGAGGCAAATTTAAAGTCAAAATGGTGTATTTACAACGGTTTAGGCAAGTTTCGTGGGGTAATAGGTTGGAAGTATAGTTTAGGTGTCTATTTGAAAAAGTCAGACAGGTTGAGGGGGTACTTTATGTATTTTCTCTATAATTAATTGAAAGAGTTGGGAGGCATTTGGTTTGAGAGATGTGATACAAAAAGTTATCCTACGAATTGAAATATATCCTATAAGATTTTATCCCATCATTGTAGTACAAATGATTCTACTTCTCCGGAGGTAGTGGTATGGACTACGTACATTTTACCCTCTCCAGACCCCACTATGTGGGAATACACTGGGTTTGTTGTTGTTGTTGTTGTTGTTGTTGTTGTTGTTGTATTGTAGTACAAATGATGTGATAATAATCTACGAACTAACTAATACTCCCAACTATTTCACAAGGATTTGAAAAACAAATCTAGAGTTACTAGTACTAGTATTGAATTAAAGTTATCGAATTGGAATTATTTCTCACTTCCATATTGAAATTAATTTTTTTTTTTCCAGTTGTTATTTTGGTTCTCTTGCTTTGTTTCTCTTCTTTTTTGTTATTGTTGTCGTTTACTCAAAAAGTGAGATATTGTGAGATATTCGAGTTTGTGGAGGCTCCAAGGTTACAGGAGCTCCTGTATTGCTCATCAACAGTCAATATGAAAATTTGTTTCCAGGAGGAACTCTATTCATTATTTGTTAAAAAAAAAACTCCATATCTCTTTATTGTGTATGGATTCAATCCTTGCTTCTATATATTTGTTGTAGCTGCATGAGTACAAATATGTGACAATGCAGGTTGTCATTTGCTTTCCCTATGTGACTTCAAAGATTTGCTGACTGCTGGTATCTTGTTTCTAAAATTTTGCAGGGATACTTAAATGGGGGGAAAAGATGTAACTTTTCTTGAGGTCTTCAAAGAGACGCATAAGAATAAAAAGAGTGACGACACAAAAGGAGATTGGGTCGAAATTGGTGTTGAGGATACATATGTAAGATAATAACTTTAGATATATTGTTTTCTTATTGTTCAACTTAGCTTGTTTACATATTGACAAATTATTTTTCTTTCAGGAAGAATTTCAAATAGGCATGGAAGATTGACGTCAAATCCAACCTGCTTCAATGGATGGTATCATGGTCGAACCATCACCTGCGAATATGACTAAAATATGGACAACTGTGATCGGTGGTTCAGAGAAAGGTAGAAACTATGGGTTTGGGGTTCTCCAATACTTGAGTAGTCCTTCATTGTTGCCAACTCCTCTTCTACTTCGCAAACTATGGAAGAAATGGAAGAGATGAGAAAACAAATTATAGAGTTGACGCAACAGTGTGCCGCTAATGATGCTAAGTTGCCAATTTTGCTAAATTTGAGGAGTTGGTCAAGAAGCACATGCCTCAAGTATTTTTGATGATGAGGAAAAGGGTGAATCTGATGATGATTAGATTGTGGTTGTTGGTTCTTGTTTTTTATTGTGGCCTTCAGACTTAAAATTTTCAACGTCACAATCCAAAACAAACATCGAGTCAAATAGTTTAAACATCCCAAGAAAATTTTAAGTCTGAAGGCCACAATAAAAAACAAGAACCAACAACCACAATCTAATCATCATCAGATTCACCCTTTTCCACATCATCAAATACTATCAAATACTTGAGGCATGTGCTTCTTGACTAACTCCTCAAATTTAGCAAACTTAGCATCATTAGCTGCACACTGTTGCGTCAACTCTACAATTTGCTTTCTCATTTCTTCCATAGTTTGCGAAGTAAACGAGGAGTTAGGCAACAACGAAGGACTACTCGAGGATTGGAGAACCTCAAGCCTGTAGTTTCTACCTTTCTTTGGACCACCTGTCACAGTTGTCCATATTTTAGTCATATCTGTAGGTGATAGTTGGACCATGGTACCATTCTCGGAAGCAGGTTAGGTTTGTGTAACACCTCGCTTTTTTTTTGAACTAAAATTGAATAGTCTTTTCGATGTATATAAATCTGAATACAATGGTTTCTAGTTGGAAATAAGTATGAATAACAATGCTTTAGTGTGAACATCTTTTGAGATGAGTATACGTCATAAAAGTCTCAAAGTTAAGTTGAACACTTTCTTAACGGTTGAGTTTTGGTTGATTTTTCTTGGGTCAACTTCTAGTGACCATTGCTTCTAGAATATAAGGAGTTATGTGGCCCATTAAAGATCTTTGTGTCCTTTTTGCAATGCAATTGACCGTTCGTTAATTCGAGTTCGGAGTCAAAAGTTATATGAGTTTTTAGTAAGATACTGTCCAGGGTCTGCATTAGACCTGCGCTGCAAAGGAATCACCAAACGCCACTTGAATGGGTTGCCTTTGGGGTGTGTGCTGCCAACCCTAAGGTTGGCTTTGACTGTGAGCCGCCCACCCTGAGGTTGGCTTTGGCTGTGCGTCGCCAACCCTGAGGTTGGCTTTGATCATGCGCCGCCAAGCTTCAAAAAGTGCTTTGTTTCATTCTATTTTAAGGGCGTTAGGGTCTTTTCACATTCTATAATCGTTTCTAAATCATATATGGACGAAATTAATGTCTTAATACACGTTATTTCACTTCTCAAATTTCCGAATCATCTTTCCTTGAGCAAGAGAGGAGAAAACACTTAGGGTTTGAAGATTTTGATCTCCAAGGACAAATCTATGTACGTTCTCTGTGATATTTCTCCGTCAAAAGATATGTGGCACTATCTTAAATCTCATGAGTGTAAATTTTATGTTTTTAAACAAGTTTTAAAGATATATTTGTATGGATATGTAATGGGTTTTGGAAATCATGGGTTTTTTCATAAGCTTGATTTATAATCTTGTGAGTACATAATTTGAGTTTGAAAAGTGATTTATGAACAAGACTTGCGAAATTTTCTTTCTCGTGATGAAATTTATGGTCTTAGCATGTTATGGATTGTGAGTTGGATTTGACAGCATGAATTATAAATCCCTTTTTGATCATGAGATTATGTATAACTAATGTTGGGGTTGTTTTGTGTTTACACCCAATTTTGACTCTCCAAATTTAAAATTAACGCATTTAGGTTTCCTGATCGTTAAATGATATAAAATGTAATTTTTCACACATTTTTTACAATTGTTAATAAATTATTGATAATCGTCATTTTTTTAGGATCTTTTACCAATTTATTCTCATGTTTTAACTTTGCATAATTTATTGATAATTATCCTTAATTTCGTAAATTTTAGGATTTTTATTAGTTTATTATCATTTTAATATTTTTGCACAGTCATTTACATGCGTACATAATATAACACTACAATTCTTTATCGCACATAATTTTAAGAGAAAAGACAAAAGTCACCCCTGAAGTTGTCCGACTTTTGCAAAAAAGAAAAACCTAAATTATACGGGCTACCTATTACCCCACAAAACTAGTTAAGACCATTAAAAATAACTCCCTTTTCAGCCAACACCAGTTACACCAACAAATGTGTATATCACGTGCCAATCAACATTTGACATGTGTCAAAATAATTTTAATTTTTTTTTAGAAACTAGAGCCATATATTTTTAAATAATTTCTTTTCTTTTTCTTTATTTCTTTTCTTCCTTTCTTCTTCACAATTCCTATTGAGATTCCTTTGCCATGGTCATCCAAATCCGCCATTGCTGATGCAACAATCACCAATGCCACTGTAAAGTGACCAAATAGTTGTCGAACTACTACTAACTAGTTTATGAATATCAAATCCATCGAAATCTAAATACTCAAACTACCACCAAATAAATTAGAATCTAAATACTCAAATTACCACTAAATTAAAATTTGAAATATGAATTAGCATCTTTTCCAACAAAAATTTAATTTTTCATAGTGGGTATATCGTCGGAAAATACCTTCTCGCCAGAAAAAATGGTGGCTAACATACCATCTCCTTTTTACCTTTTTTTTTTTTTTTAATCTCTATCATTCTTCAATTCAAGATCAAACTTTTTCGACACTAATTTACACGAAATTACGACTTCGATAAGTCTACTGCTGCTCTAAATATTTCGCCGGCCACCATCGTAATTTGTCATCCAATTATTATTTAAAAATTAAAACATTACAGTTATGATGAATTAAAATTTGAATTAATAAACAAAAGAATAATGAGGCATTGAGAACAATTCAAGAAGAAAAAAACTTGAACAAATAGAGAATGAAATAAGATAAAGAGGGAAAAAAAAAAGAAAAACTAAGAAGTTAATGCCATGTGGTAATTTTTTATTGGCTTGGGGTGAATTTTAAGTTAATTGACAGATAAATTACACCTGATAATTTTTAATTGGTTATTTAAGTCAACTTTTAAGCATTCACGCACCTC
Organism: Capsicum pubescens; assembly: GCA_030864215.1. Classification (NCBI taxonomy): domain Eukaryota; kingdom Viridiplantae; phylum Streptophyta; class Magnoliopsida; order Solanales; family Solanaceae; genus Capsicum; species Capsicum pubescens. The sequence goes on from CM061549.1 coordinate 39,538,772, forward strand.
CTATGCGTGTCTATACGCAGAGGTAAAATTTTGATCAAAATAATGTATTTACAACGGTTTAAATAAGTTCGTGGGGTAATAGGCCGCCTGTATAGTTTACGTGTCTTTTTGAAAAAGTCAGATAAGTTTTTTCTTTAATTTTAATTGTTTATAGCGTAATATTTTTTTTTAAAGATAATTACATTTATTGTTTACATTTTTCTGTAATTATGTATCGTCATTTATATTTTTGTATATTATTTAATATCGTTTGTAAATGTAAATCGACTCAACTATTTTAATACATAAAACAACAAATCAGTCAAGTCAAGATCTCGCCATTTTTTAAAAATGACACTTGAGACGGATTGGGATTTTAATTCATTGAATAAAGAGTTTTGATCTATTGGTTAAAAGGTGTTCGGATCATAAAAGGTTTTAAGGAGGCAAAAGGGTTTAATCTTTTATTTTTTGGGTAAATAGGAGGGTTATTTTGTATAATAAATAAAGGAAGAGGGTTTTTATTATTTTATACATACACCAATGCACAATACACGCAAACGCATATACACACGCGGATCTAACGCATATACACACTAACAGGCGCGGATCTATGTAGAATGTATGGGGTGGTACGATATCCGTATTTTTTGAATGAAACTCTGTATATTTATGTGTATATGTATCAGTTAATGTATAAATATTATGCTTGACACCCATAATATCAAAGAGACTAGTGGTGTAAGTGGTTGAAATTGTTTGGTTTAACTCCAACAACACGGGTTCGAAAATATTATGCTTGACACCCACAATATCAAAGAGACTAGTGATGTAAGTGATTGAAATTGTTTGGTTTAACTCCAACAACACGGGTTCGAAATCTGCTCTGCATTGTATTTTGAGAGTGATTTTTAGCACTTGTCTGTTTTCTCTTTTAAAAAAAACATAGTGTGGCTACGAAGAATAAAATGTTAGATATATATAATTATAGTTTACTCTTTGAATATTGATTTCACTATCCTAAAATATCGTACGGAGTATACGTTATTGTTCAAAATAAGGTGACACCCAGAGCTTTCGAATCTTGGATCCGCCTCTGCACACTAAGGGATCGTTTGGTAGAGTGTATAAGAATAACGTAAAAAATGGTGTATTAATAATGCTTGCATTAGTAATGCTTATATTAGGTATGCTAACATTATTTCTTATACATTATTTGATGTGATGTATTAAAAATAATATGCACTACATAATTTTTATAAAATAATATTTATTTATGAAAATACCCTTTTCCACAGACCATGAGCCATCACGACTGTGGTAGTGATGCTGCCCAATTTGAGGATTTTTAACATCATCTTGTGAACTTGTGACCTCAAAATTACAATGAGAATGCTTGTAAGAATGACAAAGTACAGAAAATAAAGATATTTTACAATGTAATATGATGGAAAAATGAATTGGGAGTTGTAAAAAATTGTGGAAGGAAATGAGAAATATTTTGAGGGATAATAATGTCATTAATCAAGCTAATGCACGTATTAAAGTTTTCACATTACTAATACATAAAAAATGGGCGATATTAGTAATACACCTTAATATACAAGTGTATAATTAATGCAGTTATACGTAGACTAAAAATTATATCAAATAAGGTATTTATAATACACATTAATTAGTGCATGTATTATTTTTGCCAATACACTCCACAACCGACCCCTAAATTCTTAGATTTTCTTTCATCTCCCCTTGTTGCCGCTGCTCCTCTTTGCCGGAGTATATCATACCACCACCGCCTCGCTCTTCTTCAGCCGCCGCACCATCTGGCTCCGCCGCCGCCAGTCACGGAACCCATTTTGGTGGAGGACTCCCTATCCCTCATTTCTCTCTCCGCTCCATCAACGTCCAGCCACCACCATCGCTATAACAACCACGAAACCACAACCAAACAACCCATAAATCGTCGCTGACCAACCGAACATCACCCCCACGCTGCAAATGTCCCTCTCACTCTTCCCTTTTTCCTCTTTCCTGTTGTTTCGTTCAATCGCCGTTCTAAAAATAAGCAAATCTGGTCGGATTTATGTCTTTCCTTGTGTTACTATCATTGTATTTGTTGGTTGCTATATTCTCTAATTTTTTGGTTGTTTCAACATCCTCTTTACTGGCTTCACTTTTTCAACTATTTCTATCTGTTTTGTATTGTTATTGTTAAGAATGGCTTAATTTGATGTTGTTTGTTTTTAAGTTTTGGCTAAACCAAAGTTTCTAGTGATAAGCTGCATTTTTCAGTGACCTCTTATGGTTTTATAGATGACTAGTGTTAGTTTGTTCATATTTAGCTGGTTCTGATATTATTTTCAAGTGATTACTTTTTATTTGCTACTAGTACTATTCGATAATTTTGCTTTGCAAGTAATTTGGTAGTTTAATTCCTCTGGTAATTCTATTTTTCCTATGTTAGTTGATGTTATTTCGCCTGTTATAGTTATTCGGAAATTAATTTTGAATGGTTCTCATTTCCTTTATTATTTTGTTGATATTTTTGTTGTTAATTTGATTGGTCGATGAAGAAATTTTCTGTCGATTTTTGAGGCCTCCACAAATAAAAAGACGGATATTACGTATATAAATACGTAATAAAATAAATAAATTCCGACGATGACAAAATCCTTATAATATTTAAAACTTTATCCGAGTTCACGCTTTAACAAAAATTCTATTTTATATACATATATGCTCACATAGTTCTTAATTTATTTTGATTTGTTACTAATATTTTTATCTCGAGTATTTGTACAGATTTTTGGGAACACTTGTCGAAAAATGGCACTCAAAAAGAGAGTTTAGATTTTATGTTTGCATTTTTATATTCTTATACTTGTACAAAATATTAATTATAGCGAAAACTTTATTTTTGGAGATGTTGGCCGAGAACCTTTATTTACGCAACGCGTTTAGGCAAATTTAGGCCGTTAATATTTATATTATATCGATTTAGATATTTAATCAAATAATTCACACTGTTACACTAATAAATATTACGTAGTTTTTTCTTTAAAATGAATTTTCTTTATTCAATCTTTTCATTTTTTCATACGTATTTTTATGTATTTTCGTTTATCTTCATAGACTTCGTATACACATACTTTTTATGATAACATATGCAATTTACATATTATTTATATATAAATTATTTATAATATTTTAATATATATTTTATATTTGTATTTATAAATAATAATTTTTTTCCTCTATCTTTAAATAAATCTAAGTCTAGTCACGAACCACATTTGTGGATTCTGAAGGGTGCCTAGCCCCTTTCATTCGGAATAACTTGAACCCTTACCTAAAATTCAAATTGCTTTTGTAGATTAGAATAAAGCGATAATTGTTAAATAAATAAATTGATTTGCTTATTTTCCTGAAAAATTAGGTGGCGACTCTGTATAAAAATCAATTCTTTTTGAGTCAATAATGTCGTGCTCGGTTTAACCTAGGTAAAAATAGGGTATGCCATTATGAATGATGAAAATTCTTGAGTTTTAAATGCCTCTCTATTTGTTATACATGGTTATTGTACATGTTTTCAAAGAGGTGATTATTATTCTAAATGCTCTTGTTTCCTAATGAAGAATTGCATGTAATTTATGAAAGAATTGGCCACCACATGTTAAAGTCTTGAAAAGAGAGTGTTTTTATATAAGTTTCATATGCTATTTGAAATAAGAACTCTTGTGTGATGTTTAAATCTTTTGGTGGTCATTAATATGTTTTTGAATGAGAAGGGCTATAGATATGTTATTATATGATATGGCTGCAAGTTTGGGTATGATGATACCGCGTTATGAAATGTCCTTAACGTAGAAGAAAATAATGTTTTCAGCATGTAGCATGGTTTTAAAAGGTTAAAATTGGGCTTAAAGAGAATTAGATGGTTACCCGAAGAAGGCATGAGTTCAGATAACTCATTGTTCGAAAGCGTATTTTGCCGACATGAATTTTATTTTTTCCTGAAACATGGGATTGTACTTTGACGATGGTCCTGTGGCGTAGTAGAGATCAGAGAATCCAGCCATTGCGGCAAATTTGGGGTTGGGGGCTTGGCCGCCGAGTTAAGGGCGGATTTCATATAGCCCATGGATTGGTATGAATGTAGGATATCAATCTAGCTCAGAACTAAAACAAAGAGTCGAGTCAAAGTTTTACAAGCATGAATTGAAGTTTTTTAAAGTATGCCCATGTTTTTTTTTTATATATATTATGATAAATTGTTTTCACAATGCTCTCACTTATTTTACATGAAGTATATGTTTTTTTTTTAATTGTTCAACATACCAATACTTTTCAAGTACTGACCCCCATATTTGAGGTTCTGCGGTATAGTCCCATGGTCTATCACATCCATAGAACATTTGGGATGTAACAGAGATGGTGAGCCATCCATCTTTCGGAAGGCAATGTATTTATTTGTTGACTCTTTCAGTTTATGGTCCAGCTGGGGGCCTTGTCCCGGCCTAGACAGTTAGTTTTCAGTAGAGGCTTAGTAGACGAGATTTAAGTATTGTATTGTCACAACTTGTTGACACAGTTTGATTATGAGTTTCCTTTAAATGTTATCATATCTTTCGCACTTTGATTTATGTATGGACTATGCTTATTATAGTATGCTAAGGAGACCCTCGGGCCTTCGTGGTTCGGGATGCCCTTCGCTGCTAAGGCCTTGGCTCGGGTCGTGACAATATTTTTGTGTAACCTATGAAAATTGTCGCCCTCCACCTCCTACCAGCTCTGTATTTACTCAGTTTTCACGAGCACTTAAGTGTCGCTTTTATTGTTACTAAAATTGTTGGTCATGGTCATGTTTCTATAGTTAAACTGACTTAACGCGTCTACATAATCTTTACCAGGAACCTTCACTTTCTATACATTCATGTTGGCATTCACTGTGGCATTCGTGGAAATTTGGGTACCTGAGACGAAAGGGAAAACGCTTGAGGAAATACAGTTCTCTTTTATAAAATTCATGTATATTTGCTTTTCGACTACCTAGCATTCTTGCCCTTCTGCAAAAGTTTCAATACCTTATTAGAAGAAAATCTATGAAATTGTACTTTTTTGATTTATTTAACATTCTTTTATGTATACACTATACTCAGAATAATTTGTTGTTGTAATTGTAACATACTTCATATTTATTGAACAATTTGAGGGCTACTTAAGAAGGAAATGTGAAGTCATGCTTTCTCCAAATTTTATGGTATTTTTTATTTTTGATGATTAATTTGTAAATCGTGCTTACGTATTACAATATAGGTGTTTTTCTAGATGCCTTTAGTGGAAAACGGACTTAATGGACAAATAAAGAATTAATGATTAACAACTCGACTAGAGTGAATCCTATGGCTTCTTCACCCCTTCCTTTGAATCGTTGGGCGCTACATTCTACAAGAGTGTCATGATCCAAAATGTCATTAGGTCGTCAGGTTACCTACCATCTCTGTAGGTGAATTTAATTCATTTTTCAATGAAGAATTAAGCGATCTCAATATGAATCACCATGAACAACTAAGCAACGAAGCAAGAAAGTAAGGAATAAGGGAAGAGAAGAGAAGAGAAGAGAAAAAAAGAGAAAAAAATAGAAGAGTGCAGAGATGATCATCGAGCATTTGCGAAAAAATATAATTCTTTGTATTCAAGTTATTCCTCAATAGTACATGATACATATGTATATATAGGAATTTAGTTATTGAAAAGGGTTTTTATTATTAAAGTGTCAAAAATGAAAGTTTGTTTTGAAAAGTACTTTAAACAATCAAAACTCAGATTCGCCACTTGGCATAAATCTGGTGTGCCAGAAAATCCTTTTTCAAAACAATTTTGACTCTTTAAAACTGGTTTGCGAACAGAGATTTCGGCTAAGGAATTCTGTTAACCAAGAGGAAGGTGTTAGGCACCCCTCGGTCCCGTGGTTTGACCACGGTCGCTCTGTAGAGTATATGGGCTAATATGACACAACGAAGTGAATAAAACACATAAACACACAACAACAAACAAACAAATAAACCAAACAAACCAAAAAAAGCAAATCTGAAAATAATATCCAGTCCAATTTATTACATACCCGAAATAAAAAAGGTATTGAAATGCAAACCTACACTAATCCTAAGCTATGCTCCACCCGGTGCGTCAGGCCTTGATCACGAACCTTCTTTGCATACATAATACTTTGGGGCATTCCTCGATGAATAAAAATAGATACCTTGGGGCATTCCACGACCAAATGGTACAATTGATCCAACAACGATAAAAAAATATCATTTGCCTATTCATTTCGATTTAAAACATGATATTATCAAACATAGGAAATTCGACGCCTATTTTGCATCAAACAAACATAAATTAATCAATACGAACTAATCACGTTAACTTTTATTTGTTTTCAATTCTCACCCCCCAAATCCATTCTCAACATGATTAAACCAATCCAATACGGAATTGTAACGCCCCGAATCTGGTACTCGGAATGCTACACGGTGCTCATGACCCCGAAGGACTACAAGCTAACCCATGACTGATATCTGTACCTGTATATTGCATAATTTACTGTATGATTGCGGAAACATAAATTGAAAGGCCATAAGGTTCAAGACTGTAACATAACTGATAAAGATATAACATCTGAATAGGGTATGAAATACCCAAAACAAAACTGAAATAACACGATAGTCTGGAAAGCCTCTAACTGAGTGAACTATCTGAATGAGGAGTTGATGGGACATGTCCCCAACTAACTCCAACTAATAAATTACTTAATGAGATAATAAATAAATGATCATGTCCTCGAGAGATGAGGACTCACTGCTAACTATGACTGCTAAGACTGGAATGCTACTGATGCTCTGGAGCTTGTGCTTTTGAACCTATGGTATAAGACACCATAGCGCAAATGCGTCAGTACTTTGAATATACTGGTATGCATGTAAGGTAGGCTGAATGCATGGGGTTTATATGCAGGAACAATACTGGCTAACTGACTAATATGAACGTGAGAATATATGCATAAATACGTAGTAACTATATCTGAGATCGTGATAACATGAATTTACTGATAACTAACATGACTGATAACTGAATTCTGATGACTGATATAACTGATGACATGAGTGACTGTATCTAGCAGTCCTGAATTTGATGGAACTAGCTGAGTTTTGTACTGTATCTGAGTTGACTGTATCTGACAGTCCTGAATTCTGTAGAACTATCTGAGTTCTATTACTGAGACTGAATGACTGTATCTGACAGTCCTGATTCTGTAACTGAAACTGTGGGAAGTAGTTATCTAACCGACATGCCCCTAATACGCCATTATGGTTGAGTTGGGGTCCAATCTGTAACCCCAATTGGAAGGGTGTCAATACCGCGTCATTGGTAAGGACAAGCTGTGAGTGACCCTCATCTGACATTTTCCCCAAAAGAGAATGGTGGGTCCCTCATCTGACAGTGCTTATCCACTTCATCAACCCTCATCTGATAGTGTTGATGTCTCAACCTATGCTGGCTACATAGTTCTGGAATGCAAGGATGACTACTAAGAGTCACACCCTCATCTGACAGTGTGTGTTCCCATCCTTGGGTTCACTCGGTGCTAATTTCTACTCCCATCTTAATAGACACTGAACATGGATTACTGAACTGAACTGTACTGAATTACTGAGTTCCGTTGACTAACGGAATAGTACTGAGATTACTGTATTACTTAGTTTTCCTGAGTCACATGACTGATTGAGTTCTATGGATCATTGCTTAACTGAGGATATCGTGAAAACATGACACTAAACCTAGGCACACAACTATATTTTTTTTGGGTACAAGTACCCCCAGGACTCGATGGAAGGAAATTGACAAGGCATGACATTCTTGAATACATGACTAACATCAACAATATATAATCCATTGACTAAGATATTTCATCAAACACTTGACATACATAACTTATACATGAATGGGGATTTCATAATATCATACTAGTATGGCATTTTTCCTTCACATAGGCATTTAATCAAACATGTGGGGAGCATACTTTGGTTATACAATCATCAACACATGTACTAATCAAGGATACATCAATCAACATGTAAATTAAAGGGGGTTATCATGATTATTATGCAAATCATCACATACTAGGGTCAGTCATTGGAATATGTAATTTAAAACATGAATCAAAACTATACAACATCATGAACATGAATTTCAATTCAATTTGAATCATGAACATTCACAAATACCCAAATCTTGGATTTTGAAAAGAAATTCTTGAGCTTCATGGGTGAGAGAGATCGATGAATCAACACATGACATACCTTAGTTCTTGATTTAGCGAAGATTGACAGAGAGACTTTCTTGAAATTGAATCCCCAATTGAAATCCTAGCTTGTTCTCGAGAGAAAATTAAGAGAAACTAGTATATTTGGGTTCCAAATAGCTGAATCTCGTGTTAAAGGGATTAAAAAGGGGTGGAAAATTGACACTTTTAACCCTGGACGTGTCTTTTAATTTCGGTGAAATTTTCCCGAATTGAACCCCTGGCGCGACGCAGCACTATCGCGCCGTGTCACTGAAATTTGACAACTGGGAAATTGAGGGATGACGCGACGCGGAGCCATTGCATTACCACTTCATTTGCGACCTGGAAGTTTGGCGCGACGCGAAGAAATCGCGCTGAGACACTGGAAAAAGGACGATTGCCATTTTAGCTTGTGGCGCGGCGCACCACTGACCAGTTTGGCACTGTTTTACGACAGGAACTTGAAATAGTCATAACTTCTTACCCGGTTATCGGACTAGGGTGAATCCTATATCGATGGAAAGCTTATTGAATTTTCCACATGACATAAAGTGAAAATCTTAAAAATTCCTCATAGAATAAACATCATTCAATTTAGAAGCTAACACTTGACATTCTTGGGATAAAAAAAATTAGTTAGAAAACTTTGGGGTAGTATAGCAATCCACCAATCAAGTTTTCACAATCAAATCCAACATCAACCAATACACAACAAAGATTCAAACATTCCAAACACATAAATCATTCATAATTACATAAAAATTAAAAAGAGAGAAGATAGAATTGGACCTTTCAAATACTTGCAATTGATTTATGAAGGGAATAAAGAGCCGTCCCAAAAATCCTCTGCGAATAACCTCAATGAATAATGAATCTCGGCTATCAACCGAACTCCAAACACGGACTATTCCCAAAAACATAGTCCAAACAGAAATCCACGAACACAAATCAAGCAATATGAGAACCCAATTTTTTTTATAAAGATTGAGAAACATGTGTGACCGGAGCTCCGTGAACTCAGACAACGATGAAAACTGATGAAACAGGTCAGATTTCGGCGACCTTAATGTTCTCCAGAGGGATTTTACCTAAAAATCAAGTAAGCGTAAAGATTTGAGGGGGGGAGGGGATTTCGAGGCTCGGGTAACAGTTCAAAAAGTTGGGATCGATTTCAGAAAATTTTGCCGAAAAAACTCTAAACCCGATCCGTTTTCACTGCTTCTTCACCGGATCCCTCTCAAACCCCCTCCATTCTCTCGATTCCCACTATCCTACTCTCGTTCTCTCAAGATTTCATCACTGTGTGTATGCGTCAATGGTGGGTATATGTGTAAGGAATTTTTGTCAAGGTGATGTGAAGCTTTTTGTGCATGAATGAGTATGTTTATTGTACTGTGTATAAGTGATCTGTGAGGGTGAGAATTTTGTGTGTATATATTTTTGTGGAAAAAAACCCCTGTATTGTGAAGAAACCCCAAAATATGGAGTATGTCCTCGTCTACGTGGAGCAGCGTGTGTATGACGTGTGTTTTTCTTCCCCCAAAGTGTGTGTTGTGTATGTGTATATGTATGTAGTTGGGTGTGTGTCATTCCTATTGTGTTTGTGTAGTGTGAAGATGAGTCTGTATTTTGTGTGGGTCCCACGTGTGTTGTGTATAGGTAAATATTTGGATAAAAGGGTGTGGGGTAGGGGTGTGAGGTGGCTAAGTTGTTATTTTTTGTTAGGGTGAGGTGTCAAAAATGAGATCTTTTTCATTAGGTTGGTTGTTTTTGTCTTTTATAGGGAAATTATTAAATGGGTGAGGGTATATGATAAAACGAAGCAAGAAATGGATAAAATTTGGTTTTTAGGGAGGGACAAAATTACGTGTCTACATCATGTCCCTCTTTGTTTGTAAACACAACATGTTTGTAGACAAAGAAGTAGACAATGAGACAAAATTTTGACCCGGCCATTATTCAAAAGGAAGAAAAAGAAAGAATGACACGACCAAGTCTTTATTTTGGACACTCCATCCATCCCAAGTTATGTAGGGATCAAGTCTCATGTGGTTCAAGGATAGAAAAGAAAGGATTTTACCGAGTTGGAGAATTGAGTCAGGCCTCATCGAGGTTCCGGTCCGTAGCTCTGTCATTACATCAAAATTAAAATTACAAGTTAAAAGCATAAATAAAATTACAAAAGTCTCATCTATGCAGTTATCCTTGGCTCTTGACTTGTTATTTATTCAATCTGTTAACTTTCAACTTCTTTACCTTGTTGCTTGACTTTTAATTTCATCACCTTGTTCTCCAGGTGGGCTTCTAACTTGTTATGCTTGATTATTTGATTTTCAATTTCACCGCCCTATTTTTTGGGCGGGCTCCCGACTTATAATTTCCTCACTTTATTGCCTTTCAATTGCTTTGCCTTGTTGCTTGACTTTTAATTTGTTCACCCTGTTCTTTAGGCGGACTCCTGACTTGTCATTTCATCATCCTGTTCTTTAGGAGGGCTCCTGACTTTGCATTTCATCACCTCGTTCTTGAGGCGGGATCCTGACTTGAAATTTTATCACCCTATTCTTCAGGTGGGCTCCTGAATTTCTATTTCATCACCCTATTTTTCAGGCGGGCTCCTGACTTGCAATTTCATCACCCTGTTCTTCAAGCGGGCTCCTGACTTTCAATTTCATCACCCTGTTCTTCAGGCGGGCTCCTGACTTGCAATTTTATCACCTTGTTTTTCAGGCGGGCTCCTGACTTGCCATTTCATCACCCTGTTCTTCAGGCGGGCTCCTGACTTGCTATTTATCACCCTGTTCTTCAAGCGGACTCCTGACTTACCATTTTATCACCTTGTTCTTCATGCGGTCTCCTGACTTACCATTTCATCACCCCGTTCTTCTGGCGGGCTCCTGACATGTCATTTCATCACCCTATTCTTCAGGCGAGCTCCTGACTTGCCATTTTATCACCCTATTCTTCAGGCAGGCTCCCGACTTGCCATTTCATCACCCCATTCTTCAGGCGGACTCCTGACTTACCATTTCATCACCCTGTTCTTCAGGCGAGCTCCTGACTTACCATTTCATTACCCTGTTCTTCAGGCGGGCTCCTGACTTGTCATTTCATCACCCTGTTCTTCAGGCGGGCTCCTGAAATCAACATCAAACTCGAACGAAAATTATCCCACACAAAGATTATGATAAAGTTTTGCTAGGAGGGTCCTAAAGTAAAGTTCCTAATAACAGGAATTAAATTTTATTTTTGCCCCAGTTTATCATCAAAAGCTTTTGCGGGTGTCCAACCCAATCACAACTACTTGCAACAATGCATAATGCAAAGATGAATCAATGATTCTGATCAACAAATGCGCTTTTTGAGGGTAAAATTGAATGACTAAGACCAAAAAGTCCCTCTCTTAAGAGTGAAAGTGAAAGATTCTTACTAAAAGTGCATCTTTTAGGATTAAAGGCTCAAATTAGGAAGTGCACACATGAAAGACCCAAATTAGAGAATGTGTCTCTTAGGGGTACAAGATGATGAGTTTTACCACAATTGTGATCACCAAACCTGTACAACAACACTGCTCTTGAATTTGTTGAAACGAGGAATTGCACCTCTGGATATTTACGCTTTGAAGCCTTTGATTTGAAGGTAGCAACTGTTCCTGTTTCATACAAAGAAAACTTGTGAGTGTAAAACAAGGTAGTTGGATTGCGGCTTTGGCTTTTGAGGCGATTTCTCTTGCACTCGTCATATTTAAATCTTGCTTCCAATCATTAGCATTTGTCATTGCCTTGTTGCATCATTGATCCAAACTCAGAAAATTAGGAGTGACTCCACTTTGCTATGTTTCTCAGATAATTCTTTTTAAACCTTGGTATTTCCACTAATCCCCTAAATCTGTCTGTTGACAACAACCTTCTGCATGCTTTGTTCTGACTTGCAATCTCATTTCTTCCAAGTTTTGGCTTTTTGTCTTGCTTTGTGCAATTGAAAAAGTTGGTAGCCAGTTTTGAAAATTTTTCTCTCTTGTTTTGACATTGACTTGACTCAAAGACATGAGAAAAATAATTTTTGTTCTAATGACAGACTCAAAAGGACAAAAATAGAAATAAAGAGAAGAAAGAAACACACTATTTGTCCCTTTTTTGAAAACAAAAAAAAAAAAATTTATCTAAAAATAACAATCAATTCTAATGATTATGCCATGCATTTTGGATCAAGCTGTTGATCTTTTAATCCAGACTTTCCACCAATTGTTCTTGAGTTAATGGCTTTGAGCCTGAGTTGCTTCCTTAGGCTAATTATATTTAGAGACCCATTCGACTAGTGATGCCTTGAAGGGCTTTGGCCACAAGCCTTTCTCATTTTCTTTCTCTCATCTCACAATTGACCTATGGTGTCCGTGAGGATTTTCACTAATAAGACTCTTTTATTTTCATTTCTCCCAACTCAGAATCATTTTACGGTGCCGTAAGGGTTTTCACCAATAAGACTCTCTCATTTTTATCTCTCTCAACTTATCATCGCCTTACGATGCCTTTGAGTATTTTCACCGATAAGACTCTCTCATTTTATTTCTCTCATGATTCCTTATGCTGAGGAAGACAAGTAGTTCCTAAAATGCACCATCATATGCATTGCATGCTTAGCCTTAACATCTTCAAAGATTGATCTGAAGTTCTTTCTTTGGGTTTAACTTGGCTTTTGGATAAGTTTAGAAGAAAGGATGACATGAGGCCCAAACGACACTTGAAGTGAGGTGGGACTTACAACTTTTAGAATCGACTCAAACAACAAAAATAACTCATGCCCCAATTTTTTTTGACTAGGTAAACTCTAAATTATTTATTTGGTTGGACCGATCCCAGAGCAGGGCAGCCTACGTATCTCACCCCCGAGAAAGGAGAATCAGGTCACGCGTAGTTCCGACAGCTCGCTCTTTTGCTTGATTCAGATTTTTTTTTTTCTCTAACTCTTTTTTTCTTTAAAACTTTTTCTGGCTTTATTTTTCTTGACACTCTTCTTTTCTTTCTTTTTGACATATTTTTTCTTACTCTATTCTTTTTCTCGACACTTTTCTTTTGAACTTTGATGACTCTTATCTTGATTTTAAAAAGAAGAGTGTGAAAGAAAATAGAACTAAAGCTCAAATGGAGTTCACAAAGGATGACACAATGTTTGGATAGCAAAGTGAAATGTCTCCGTCATATCAATCCTTGAAAATGCAAGTAAATATTATGCATTGCGAAAGTGAAAGATGGAGATCATTCATTACATTTTTACAGCACTAACTTTAATTGAATTTATGCATCACTACTCTTGCACTTTGTTCAACATACGACTCCACTTTTTTAGTACTTTTCTCATGCTGAAGGACTCATTACTTCGTGGAGCTGATTTTCTTTCTGTTCCTTTTGACATAGGATCGCACATTCAATATTTGACCTAATTGAGATATATCTTTCAATTGATGACCAAGTTATTCTTATGATTTTCAAAATAATTGCCCTGATTTTTAAAGAAGGCTTCAACTTGATCACCAGATACCTCAACACTATCTATTTTCTCAGATGCTCTCTTTTTCTAACTTTAATCCCCTGACTCAATGTTTCATAATTAAACTGGATTTTAAGATCTGGCTGAAAATTTTGTTAGCATGTCATATCACTAGAATCAACATAAAATGTACCGTGTAATGAAAACAAACAAACAGTACATATTTAAAACATAAAAGGAAAGAGACACTCCATTTAGTTGAAATAAAAGATAGAAAGGTTTAAACATGAACGACAAAGAAATAAAACAAGATAGATTTTGAACTATAACCCTGAGATAATTCAGAAAATAAAAAGGAAAACAAAAAAAACTATCAACAATCTTTCCTGGTAAAGAGAAAAGTGACTTACCAATTGCTGAGCTTGACATCTTAGGCACTGAGTTGCATATCATCATGACTAGAGCTTTCACCTCTGTCAATGTTCTGCACCATAATCAATTTATCTTAAATCATATTTTTTATTTCTCTTTTCAAAGCACGACAATCTTCAATACTGTGACCCTGAACATCAGAATGATATGCACATCGTACATGAGGATCAAAATTTCTTGAATGCGGCTCAAGAGTATACCCAAGGAAAAAAGTGATCATGTCGCATTGTAGTAATCTTCGGAACAGACTAGCATATGATTCTCTAATTGGATTGAAACTATCCCTAGGCTTCTGCCTCTTCTCATTGTTTGACTTGGATAAAACATCGGGTCTAGAGGGACTTTGATATGTTTTGGAGTTGGAGGGTGATTCTGAGGCGTTGGTGCGCGCCATTGTGAGTAAGAAGGGAGTTGAACATATGGTTGTGCGCAGTATACCAGGTATAGAGGTAGGGATATTGGGTATGATGGATTTTGGGAGTGATTATATGGAGCTTGGAAATGAACTTGGGCTTGATACTGAGGATAACGACGACGTGGAATTCCTGGACGTGCCTATTTTTCAACTACAATAGCAGTTGCATCTTTCTCATTCTTCTTCTCTCCAGTTTCATTTAATTGATTGCAATATTGACCCAAATGTTTTACAAATTCCTCATGTCCATCTCGCTCCTCAAATTTCGATATCTCAAGGCTTGAAGGAAGGTTAACACTTAAAGACATACCCAGTTTTTATATGAAATATCTTCTTTACCCGCCAGTCCTAGGGAACTTTTCATAGCATTTTCTGCACTCTTTATTTTTCCAACCATTTTCTCTGGATCTTCAAGCACTCTAGGATTCTTATTAAGAAATTTTGGTGGTCCAATCAACTTAAAAGTGGGATCAGGAGTATAACAATGATCACCAAGAGTATTGAACATGGGTCTACTAGCAGAATGGGGAAGCACACTCGTTGGGCGGCTAGCCAATGTGGATGTCTCAACAGAGGATTGAGCAACAAAATCACAGACGACATTTGGTGTTGTGAATGTAGTAGACTTATGCTAAGGATCTAGAGAAAGAGTGGTGGAAGTATTGAGATGCTTTTGGGTTGGAATGAATTCTGAGTCATGTTGCAATGCATCAACAACAATAGGAAACTGACTTTGCGATCTTGGTGGAAAATTTGAGGTATTTGTAGGATCAATAATGGTAAATGGAGGAGGGGGCAACCCATTGGCCCAAGCTTGGTACATTTTTCGTCATTGGTTGCCTTAGTCTCCTAACTCTCATTTTCTTAACTCTTTGTTTGATCCATGATGTCACTCTCTATATCCTTATTGAACACAACTAACCTTTCCTTGGATTTGGTGCAACGTGGAGGAACAACCAGAATACCACAAATCAATCACCTTAAACTAATTGAATAAGAAATAACAAACGTGTTAGATTTCAACACTTTCTCAAAACCTTTTCCTTTCTCTTTTTTTTTGAAAAGATCACCAAACACAAGAAGGGCGCCCACGTATCTCACTCTTGAGAGACGAGAATCAAGTGTGCGTAGTTCGTGAAGTTTGGCCTCAAAACGACCTATCAATTTTTTTTTTCTTTTTCTTGAAAGTTTAAGAAAAAAAAAGAAAACAACAAATTGTCAAAAGAATTGATGAATTTTTTTTTGAATTTTCCGGCTTTCTATACAAAATGAAACTTATGATTAGCAAAGAAAAATCTTTCTGGGTTTTCAAATTTAGAGTTTCATACGAAAATGAAACATGAAACTATTAAAGGAATTTTTTTTTGTGGTTTTCTTTTAGAATTGTATATGATACCTACTCTAAATGAAGAGTGAAGAACTTTTTTTTGAATTTTTCAGATTCCTTTACAAAATAAAACCTGTGAATACCAAAGAAAAATCTTTTGGGGTTTTCAATTTTGAATTTTATACGAAAATGAAACTTGAAACTATTAAAGGAAAATCATTTTGTGGTTTTGTTTTAGAGATATATATGACACCTACTCTAATAAAGAGTGAAGAAATCTTTTTAAATTTTTTAAATAAGATTCCCGAACCCACAATAGGCTATCTACGTATCTCACTCCCGAGAGAGGAGAATCAGGAGTGTGTAGATCGTTCAGATTGAACAATTAGGGATTAACTAGAAAACTGAACCCTGATTTGAGAGATCGACCAAAGACAAATGACAAAAGACGTCAATAACATATATTTTGAGTTTTCAATTTGACACTTCACATAAAACTATTACCAACAACTATGAAAGAAAAATCATTTTGGTATTTTCATTACATGAAATATACAAAACTTCTACCATCATTTTTTTCAATTTTTCTTTTATAGAAAGCTACTATTGTAAAATAAATCTTTTAAAATTTTTTGAATTATGAATGCATGTAAAGAAACAAAAAGGACAATCTTTTTGATGTTTTTGTTTTTTAGAAGTAAGTGCAATAGGTAAAAATCATTTTGAATTTTTTGAATTGCGAAGAACAAAAGTCGTAAAGAACTCTACAAAAACTACAAAACTCTTATTTTTTACTCTTCTTTTTCCTTGCCTAAACACCCGCTCCTTTAATTCTGACATATGCTTTCCCCAAATCAATCTGTCAAATGATCATGTTATCCTCAAAGATGCAATAATTAGCACGTAGGAATGCTTTAGGGGTAGTCTCCTACAAAGGATCAAGTGGGTCCCTCTAGGTATCAATATGATGTAGATAAGCATGACCTAAAGGATGACCTAGGTTGGGGTCCAGTAACAAGGCTGTTCGAGGGAGCGTATGGTCGATAGTGGCTGCGAGAGCTTTCAACCCACTCCATACTTCTGATGGCTCCCCCTCGTAAAATCAGGGTGACTCAACTAGAGTTCGTGTACATGACGTGTACTCCGGGACTTGTTGTAGAAAAAAAATAACTCGAGTGATGCACATGATGCCAGATATAAAGAGATAACATATAAGAAAAACTATAAACATGTAGCACGTAGGCATAAGACAATGATAAAACAATAAGTCAAATGATAACACCAACAACATTTATACACTCATAGTGTCAAACTAAGCCGATACGACTAAAAAATAACCTTGAATTCTGAAAATTTCCCCAGCAGAGTCACCAGAGCTGTCACACCTTCTTTTTAACCAAAGAGAATAATTTTTAAAGTTAGAAAAGAGTTTTAATTATTAAAGTGATAAAAATGAATGTTTATTTTGAAAAGGACTTTTAACAATCAAAACTCAGAGTTGCCACTTGGCATAAATCTGGTGTGCCAAGTCACCTTTGGAAATTCTTTTTCAAAATGATTTTGACTCTTTAAAACTGGTTTGCGAACAGAGATTCTGGCTAACGAATTTTATTGACCGAGGGGAAGGTGTTAGGTATCCCTCGGTCTCGTGGTTCGACCATGATCGCTCTTTAGAGTATATCGGCTAATACGATACTATGAAGTAAATAAACCACATAAACACACAACAACAAACAAACAAACAAACCAAACAAAGCAAATCCCAAAAATAATGTCTAGTCCAATTTATTACATACCCGAAATAAAAAAGGTACTGAAATATAAACCTACACTAATCCTAAACAACGCTCCACCCGGTGCCTCGGGCCTTGATCACGAACCTCCTTTGCGTACATAATACTTCGGGGCATTTCCTGGTGAATAAATACAGATAACTCGGGGCATTTCCAGGTCAAATGGTACAATTGACCCAACAAGAATAAAACAAAACCATTCAACACACATTCCAAGCATTCACCAATCCAAAATTCTTAAATTTGCCTACCCCCTATTGTTTGCCTATTCATTTCGATTTAAAATATGATATTATCAAACTTAGCAAATTCAACGCCTATTTTGCATCAAGCAAACATCAATTAATCAATAGAACTAATCACGTTCACTTTTATCCATTTTTAATTCTCACCTCCAAATCCATTCTCAACATGATTAAACCAATTCAATACGCAATCCACCAATCAAGTTTTCACAATCAAATCCAATATCAACCAACACACAACGAAGATTCAAACATGCCAAACACACAAATCATTCATAATTATGTAAAAATTAAAAGGAGAGAAGATAGAATTGGACCTTTTGAATACTTGCGATTGATTTAGAAGGGAATAAAAAGTCGTACCAAAAATCCTCAACGAATAATGAATCTCGACTATCAACTGAACTTTAAAACATGGACTATTCCCAAAAACACAGTCCAAACAGAAATCCACGAACACGAATTGAGAAATCTGAGAACCCTAAAAAAAATACAAGAAATATTGAGAAACCTGTGTGATCGGAGCTCCGGTGAACTTAGACGACAACAAAAATCAATGACATAGGTCAGATTCCAGCGACCTTAATGTTCTCCA
The DNA here is from genome assembly GCA_030864215.1 of Capsicum pubescens. Taxonomy (NCBI): domain Eukaryota; kingdom Viridiplantae; phylum Streptophyta; class Magnoliopsida; order Solanales; family Solanaceae; genus Capsicum; species Capsicum pubescens. The sequence continues at coordinate 39,557,392 of CM061549.1, forward strand.
GAGGGATTTTGCCTAAAAATCAAGTCAACAAAAAGATTTGGAGGTGATTTTGAGGCTGGGTGTAATAGTTTTAAAATTTGGGATCGATTCCAGCAAAGATTTCATTGGAGAAACTCTAAACCCGAGCCGTTTTCATCGCTTCTTCACCGGATCCCTTTCAAACCCCCTACATTCTCTCGATTCTCACTAATTTACTCCTGTCCCCTCACGATTTATTCACTGTGTGTGTGCATCAATGATGGGTTTATGTGTATGGAATTTCTGTCAAGGTGATGTGTGTGTGTGAAGCTTTTTGTACATGAATGTGTGTATATTGCACTGTGTATGAGTGATCTGTGAGGGTGAGTATTCTTTGTGTATATATTTTTGTGAAAACAACCCCCTTTATTGTGAAGAAACCCCAAAATATATAGTGTGTCCTCGTCTACGTGGAGCAGCATGTGTATGGCGTGTGTTTTGCTTCCCCCAGAGTGTGTGTTGTGTATGTGTATATGTATGTAGCTAGGTGTGTATCATGCCTATTATGTTTGTGTAGTGTGAGAATGAGTGTGTATTTTGTATGGGTCCCACATGTGTTGTGTGTAGGTAGGATATGTGGATAAAAGGGTATGAGGTAGGGGTGTGGGGTGGCTAGGTTATTATTTTTTGTTAGAGTGAGGTGTCAAAAATGAGATATTTTTCATTAGGTTGGTTATTTTTGTCTTTTATAGGGAAATTATTAAATGGGTGAGGGTATATGATAACGCGAAGCAAGAAATGGATAAAATTTGATTTTTAGAGAGGGACAAAATTACGTGTCTACAATAATTATTCCATTACTGTTTTTCTTGATATGTAATGAATGATCATATTGGCTTTGCCTGAATTTGTTCCATATCAATGCCTGAGACAGGTTTGCATTTCATTGTCTTAGAGCTTGTTTCAATCCATACAAGGATTTAGTGAATCTGCATACTTGTCTATTCTCCCCCTGACTTCTAAATCCTTGTGGGAGTTCCATGTAAATCTCATCCTCCAAATCTCCTAGTAGGAAAGCATTGAACAATCCATTTAATGAATGTGCTAGTGTCTAGTAGCTGCTATTGCCAAAATTATTCACCATTTTCACCACTGGACTAAAGTTTTCTTCGTAGTCTATGCCTTTTTTCTGATTAAAACCTTTTGCAACCAACCTTGCCTTAAATCTTTCTACTTCTCCTAAGGCTTTATACTTGATCTTGTAGATCCATTTGCACCCTATAGGTTGCTTGCCTACTGGAAGATCAACTACTTTTTAGGTATTATTATTTTGAAGTGCAGCCACTTCAGTTTGCATAGCATCTACCCATCTTGGACCCTTTACTGCTTCTACATAAGAGGTAGGCTCCACAAGGTTAGAAAAATTGGATAGGTAGTATTGGTACTTAGTAGATATATTATCATAAGAAACATAATAAGATAGAGGGTATAAAATATTATTATTAATAGTCAATGACAAAATCTTTCATTCATGCAGGTGGATTTGAACCCATGGTAGATTTTCTTTGGTCTTGTTGAGATACTGCTTGTAATCTAATTGTGATCCTTGTTGTGACAGGCTGTTCTGCAGCCTACTGTCTGGTAATTGATCTTTTTATTCTTCTTATTAGAACAGGTTGTACATGGTGGTAGTTGACTTTGTGCAGTACTAGGTTGTTCTGCAGTGAAGTCACTTGTGGCTTGATGTTGAAGATCAACATTAGGTTGAGGTCTAGTCACAACAGTAGTATTAAGTAATTCAACTTCTGGATCATATGGAGGAAACACATGTTGTGGATATTGATCTAAATCAGTGATGAATGGAAATGTGTTCTCTTTGAACACCACATTCCTATTTACAAAGAATATTTTGTTAGTGAGATCATGGAGAATATAGTTTTTTTTTGTTTTTGAATATCTCATATGAAATGCTTTTCTAGATCTAGGCATTAGCTTATCTGACTCATTGGCAGATTTATCATAACACAGGCATCCTAATACATTTAAATGTTCTAAGAAAGGTTTTCTATTATACATCTTCTCATAAGGTGTCATATATCCTAACATAGAAGATGGAAGCCTATTAATCAAGTATGTTTCTGCTTGTACATAATATCCCCAAAATTTAAAGGTATATTAGCTTAATACCTTAGAGCTACGGTCACTTCCAACAAGTGCCTATGCTTTATTTCAGCCACACCATTTTGTTGAGGGTGTATAAGAGCAGGATATCTGATGTTTTATCCCCAAGTTTGCAAACAAATCATTACATGAGTTATTAACAAACTCAGTTCTATTATCCATCCTGATGACTTTTACATATGTATCAAACTGAGTATGAACATAAGTTAAGAAATGCTTAAGAATAACTACAATATCAGATTTCAGTTTAAGCAAGAATATCCATGTCATTCTAGTAAAGTCATCAACTATAGTCAGGAATGATTTGTGTCCATCACAAGTAGGAACTTTGTATGGTCCCCAAGGATCCATATAAAGAAGATCAAATGGTTTAAGGCTAGTATTAGTACTAACAAGAAAAGCCAATTTGACTTGCTTAGCTAAAGGAAAAACACTACATTTATTAATAAAACCATCCAGAGAACCACCTTTATTAGAAAACATTTTACACAATATTCTATATGGAACATGTCCAAGCCTCTTACGCCAAAATTGAAGATTTGTGTTATCTGTTATCTCAGCATTGAGCACAAAGTTAGCTACTCTTCTATGTCCTGGTAGATTTTGTCTCAGTAGAAAGTATAGTCCATTCTTTTCTCTACCAATCTCCTTTACCTTCCCATTCCAAAGTTCCTGAAACACACAAAAATTAGGAAAGAAAGCTGCAGAACAATTAAGTTGTTTATTAGCCTGTGAGATCGATAATAAGTTATGTTTGAATTGAGTTAAATGGAAAACATTTTGTATAGTGTTATTATCAGAAATACTAGATCCAGTGTGTGTAATAAGTGACATATCACCATTAGGTAATGTTACTTTTTGTGGATACACTGACTCAGATATTGAACCTTTATTTAGAAGTTCAATGTCTGTTGTCATGTGATTTGTAGCACCTGTATCAATAATCCACTCATGTGGTTTATTACTGGCCAATAGGGCACCACCAATACCTGTCATATTTACTGCAGTAGTAGAGGGCATAGATGCTGAAACTTAATTATGTTATTCCAACATTTTGCAAATTTGATCATATTGCCCAGGTGTAAACTTTGGTGTAATCATCCCATCATTTGGTAAGTTTTGTGAAGTCTGATAAGCACCATGTTATTGAGTCTATTGAGGTTGCAGCTGTCAGTCCTCAATCATAACACTATGAGCACTAGAAACAATCTTTCTCTGATCAACTTTGTTATCAAAGCCACTTCTGAAGTCATTGTTGATTCTTTGATCTCTATGTTTGGGATGACCTGATAGATATATCCAACTAATTTGTAGCAAAACATCTTATAGTGACCTTTCATCTTTCAATGATCACAAATAACATTTGGTTTATAGGTTGAAACATAGTTCCCTTTTCCCTTCTGATAACCACCTTGATATCTAGTTTTGGAGTACATTGCAACATCATAAATTGTAGTAGGTACAACACCAAGAAGACCTGTTCTCTGTACTGACTGAGCCATAGACTTTTGATTCGTATCACTTATGATCATGAAGTAGGCTATGTTAACAGTAGGTAGTGGTGTCATCAACAAGATTTGACTTCTTGCTTGTGAGTATGAATCATTCAATTTCATTAGAAACTGATACAACTTTTGCCTTTGAAAATAATCTAAAAAATCTCTTGACTTTTCACAGTTACAATCAGGTGAAGGGACTAAAGACTTAAATTAATCCCATAAGTCTCTCAACTTAGTGAAATAGATAGAAACTGATTGAACACCTTAGAACACAATTGTAATTTCTTGATGCAAATTGTAAGTTTTTGATCCATCTATTTTATAAAAAATTTCTTTAAGATCCATCCATACATCACAAGCCTTTGAGGTATGTACTACCCCTCCAAGAAGGTACTGGACACTGAATTCATCAGCCATGACAATACTATTGCATTAACTCTTTTTCATTGGTTAGCTAAATCAGTAGAGAAGATTTCTTTCTTTCAAGAACCATCAACCATTCCAAACTTATTTCGACCTAATAATGCAATCCTAACTACTTTACTCCACACTACATAATTTTTACTTCCTTGTAACTGAAATAAAATAAATGAAGTATCTGAGATATCTGCAGTTGAGAGATATAGAGGATGATTGATATCCAGAGTAGTAGTTGTAAAATAAAACACGGGACTGGAATTTGCATTACTCACTGGAGGTAAAGTTGAAGTACCGACTCCATCAACACCGGTCGCCATTGCAATTGATTACAGAGGATTTGCAGAAAAATTATCCGATTCTATAGATCTTGAGTTTAAGAACAAATGCAGTTTTCAACTGAGAACTAGGATTGAGTCTCAAGTACTGATTCAATTTAGTATTGGCTTTGATACCATGAAGAATTAAGTGATATCAATAAGAATCACCATGAACAACCAAGTATTGAAGCAAGAAAGTAAGGAATAAGGGAAGAGAGGAGAAAAGAAGAGAGAATAGAGATGATCATAGAGCATTAGCCAAAAAATGTAATTCTTTGTATTTAAGTTATACCTTAATAGTACATGATACATATGTATATATAGGAAGTTAGTTATTGCTTAAGTGAGCTAAGACTACTAGTAGGTTAATTAGTTAGTTAGAGGTGAGCTAGAAGTTCATTATAACTAACTACTTTACCGTGTCATTGCATTATTAATTTGATGTAGTTGGAACACCCTTAACTACCTTCTTCAACAACATATACGAGTATAATTCATTTATCAAACATATACGATGAGTATAATGTGGAAAATAAACGAAATTTCAAAGAAACAATACTACTCCTTCCGTCCATCTTTACTTGTCCACTTTTCTACTCGGGCAGGGATTAAGAAGCAATAAACAATAAGGGTAATTTTATCATATTACTTTTTAAATATAATAAATTTAATACTTTGAAAAATGCATTAGATAATGAATCGTATTTAATGCTAAGAGTAAAATGGGTAGAAATAAGTAATTACCCATTAATTTTATAAAGTGGATAAGTATTGTTGGACATCTCAAAATAGAAAAGTGGACAAGTAAAGATGGATGGAAGGAGAAAATAAGTGAGTAGTGTCGAAACACTAAGGAACTTCAAAATTTTATGTCAATTATAATTTTTACTCTCTCCGTTCAATAATACTTTTCCACTATTGATTTGTCACCCACCTTAAGGAAACAATAAATAATAGAGGTAATTTTACTGTATCACTCTTCAAATATAATAAATTCCATGCTTTGAAAAATGCATTAGGTAATGAATTATATTTAATAGTAGGGGTAAAATGAAAATGGTGTTATGAAATATAAAGTAAATACAAGAAGAATTGAGAGAGAATAAAGGAGAATTCTTTATTTCTCATGAGGGATGAGAGACTATAAGATTGAGTATACAATGAAGAAACCAAATCCTAATAGATATTGATAGATATTATCTATATTGTTGATATACATTCACTATAATGTAAATACATTTATAACACTCCTCCTTGAATGTCTAATTGATAGATAATGTACCTCTTTAAAACCTTATTAAAAAAACTCAGCGGAAAACAAAATCTAGTGAAGGAAAAAGAGAACATATATCTAACAATACGCATATAGGATGCCTCATTAAAAACCTTACAAGGAAGACCCAGTGAGACAAAATCTCGTAAGGGAAAAAGAGTACAACGCGTATTAACTCCCCCTAATGAGAACATCCTTGAACATTTGCATCCCGATCTTGTGCACCATCTTCTTGAAAGTTGCAATTGGAGGAGACTTGGTGAATAAATCAACCACATTGTCACTTGAACGAATCTATTGCACTTTAATATCACCATTCTTTTGTAGCTCATGTATTTAGAAAAGCTTTGATGAAGTGTGCTTCGTTCTATCTCCTTTTATGAATTCTCCATCAAGATGTGCTATGCATATAGCATTATCTATGTATAAAACTGTGGATACATTGCCACATTTCAAACCAATTTTTTCTCGAATGAGATGTATCATGGACCTCAACCACACACATTCTCGATTCGCTTCATGAATAGCTATTATCTCATCATGATTTGATGAAGTGGCTACGATAGACTGCTTTGTATATCTCCAAGATATGGCAATATCCCCACATGCAAACACATTGCATGTTTGGGATCGAGATTTATGCGGGTTAAATAAATATCCAGTATCAACATAAGTAACAAGATCGGGACTGCAATCTTTAGAATAAAATAAGATCGTGTGTTTGATTTCATGTCGATGTCTTCTTGTAGGAGCAGAATTATATCTTGCTAACAAATTAATCGAAAAGGCTATAGGCCTTGTAATATTTGCAAGATACATGAATACATCAACTGCACTAAGATATGATACTTCATAACCAATCCAAATTGGTATCTTTCTTATTTCAGCAAATAATCTATTGCTTTTGAAAACTCTCCAAGAGTTTCAATAAATTTACGTGATATAAGGATCATAAATAAGTTTTTCAGAAATTTTTATATGCTTCAAATATTTTGAATCCTTAAACATGTTTTTATGTAAATTTTATCAAGTGACAATATTCAATAATTCATGTGTGGCATCTTCAAGTGTATGAACTGCAAATCAAATAAGTGTTATGCTTATCAAGATGCATCCTGTCATGTCACTTGATAAATATTTCTACGTCAGCATGCTTAAATAAACGTAGAATTTAGATCCTCATAATTTCTTACAATATTGAACCAATATTGTATCAAAGATATTGATGATATATCATTTCGTACTGGTTCACAGTGTGACATAACATTTTGAGATCTCATTACTTCATTATTTTCAGGTACCTAAACTGTTCATAAAGTTTCATGAAGTATGATGTTGTAGGCTCTTCAAGAGCACATTGCTTTTTTATTATGATTATTTGCTCATTATCATTTTCAAAGATTATTTCATTTGAAATCGATTGGTGTACCATGCTTCACGCATGCATAGACTTTGTCCTTTAGGGGCACAAAATAGGAGCACTTGCAGCTTAAATATGAGATGATTTCGACATTTGACTTGAATTATCTTTTGAATGAGGATCTGATGATAATTTCTAACATATTTCATAGTTGCTTGAAATCTCCCCCTTATGTTAGGAAAACTAATGTACACCCTCCATCTTCTTTGAGGAATTCATCTTTCTGCATCATGGTAAATTTATTAATTATATTCCGCATATCAACTATTAGATGGAATAGTTGGTTCCTGACCTTGAACCAATTGAGAGGGAAGAAATAATCATAATTTATTAGTCTAATGCATACAAGTATTATTGTATGCAACATATCATATTTCAGACCAACACATGAAGTTTTGTTCTCATTAGCAATGATTTAGCTATTTATTGAAGACATTCAATGTCAAACCATCATCATCAAGATGAATTGTCTTGATTACACAATCTGAAAATTATGCTCTTGACTCAATTTTGTTGAGAAAATAATTTTATGAATGTCAAACTGCAGTTTAACAATAAATATATATAGTGATCATGTTATTGATGCATCTTAATAGATCACATGATAGGTGAACGGGCCCTTATTCACCTTTTATACTTTTAAGATTTTAAGGAATTCAATCCCAATATTAGTTGGTCCAACCAACTTATCATGAGAACAAGCAACATTATAAGTTATGAAGAATTTTCTAATTCTTCAATATATGTTCAATATTCAGTATGCACATCTTTGAATATGTCGCAATCGTTCATATCAACTTATGAACTTTTATACTAGTAAACTTCAAATTTATATGACATGTGCTTTTGCATTAGTAAATTTCAGATTTACTATGACATGAGTAAATTTCAGATTTACTACTTTAGAAGTAGATTTCAGAATAATTCTTCTCAATTATTCAGCCTCTTTCGAAGCCGAGTTGTGATACCATCACAATTAAGTGCACGTTTGCATTAATAAGCTTCTCATTCCTCAGGAATGAAATATATTTGTGCCTTAAGCTTATAAAATTATGATAGCTTAGAACCTCTTTTAAGATATTGCTACTTCAGGAGCAAATCGAGGCATACATAAGATGTAGAATTTTTTTTTCTAATATATCTTATAATCATAATAAGCATGTGAAAATATCATCACTTTTGATGATCATTATCATATTGTTCCTTCACATGTATATTCATGCATTTAATCATTTGTTTTTTCCCAGACATATTATGCAATGCTATCACATTCACTACAGAGAATGGAGCATATTCAATGGGACATGTCTCATAGCTTTTCACCAAATAACCATTATTTTGCCTTAGCCATCATAATATCATCAATATGGTGCATTGAGATTCAAACTCAACATCTTATCCATATCAAGGCGTCTTAGACATAGATCAATGGGACTTGAACCCAACATATTATCACCCCTTTTGATAATATTGTTCTTGAGGAATAAATTTAAAACATAAATGGTTTAAAACCAATTATTTTTCCTCAAATCCAACAATGAACAATAATTATATTATTAGTAGCAAAAGACAGATAACATAAGGAATTACTAACCTTGAAATTACCTTTAGATTTATAATCTCATTGGCAAGTCTCGTGTTGATAACGTGTTATGAAATATAAAGTAAATACAAGAAGAATAGAGAGAGAAATTACCTTTAGATTTATAATCTCATTGACAGAGTCTCGTGCTGATAACGTGTTATGAAATATAAAGTAAATACAAGAAGAATAGAGAGAAGAGAGGAGAATTCTTTATTTCTGATGAGGGATGAGAGACTATAAAATTGAGTATACAATGAAGAAATCAAATCCTGATAGATATCAACTAGATACTGATAGATCTTATTAGATTTTATCTGTATTCTTGATAAACATTCACCATAATGTAAATACATTTATAACAAATGATAAAATATTCATTAATTTTCAAATTGGACAAGTATGATTGAATAGATATTTTTAGTATAGTGGACGGGGGAGTAGTTCACACACTTAAACAATGTCAGTTTACAAATGTTGTTTCAAGTGAGCTTTTCGAAAGCAGCAATTTCAAATTAATTAGACTCTAAAACGAGCATTTTCATGAACATATGTTATTCAAGTTTGTCTATTAAGAAACTGTAATTGATATAAAATCTTGAAATACATTTCGCAGAGAATGCGGTGATTGTCTACATTATATAAGTAGGCTAATAAGTAGGTAGTCGTCTTGTAAAATAACTTTGATCCTATTGGAAAATGTTTTCTTCCACAAGTAAATCCAAACAATATTTTGCATAATTATATAATAGTTTTTACTTAATATTGATATGGAAAATCAATATACTTAATTAATTACCTAATAAACACATAAAATATCTGAAAAAGAAGATATTAATCTAGACAAATTTTCCATCTAGACTACTAATTTTGTGGCTTAAAATTTTAACTTTATATATATATATATCAATTTATTTATTTTTAAATCTATAAAAGCCATCATTGAATCCACCATCGTACATGCTCAAAAAACAAGTGTATACAAATAAGACGAGTCAGGTGTCGAATCAATGTTGTAACTTCACGCTATACATGCACGGACGACAGATATGTACAGTAAAAAGAATTAGGTGTCTCATCTACAATGTGAGTTAAGGGTGTCAAGTGGGCCGGTTCGATCTGGCCCGATCCGACCCTCACAACTAATTTGGTCCGGGTTGACCCGGCCCAGTAAGTTCTAGGACTTTAGAGTTTCGGGTCTCGAGCCGATTATTTTTTTAAAATGGGTCTAGCTAACTCGGTCCGGATCAAGCCCGATCCAGGCTCGTCAGTTAACCGGCCCGAATACCTTATTTTAAAAATAAAAAAAATAAAAATAGGGATTTTGAGCCAAACTAGCCGTTGGCCCAACGGCTATATAGCTGTTTTTGGGTCCAAACGGCTAGTTTGGGCCCATTTATTAAAATAAAAAAAAATTAACTTTTTAAAATAATTTTTAATCCAAAAAAAAATTCTATAAATACCCTACAATTTCAAATCATTTTTCACACAATTTTTCACTCTCTCAAATCTCATTCTCTCTCAAATCTCAATGCTCAAATATTCAATATATTTAATTTCTTAAAGTGTTCACTTTAATTTTTTAATTTTTCGTTTACAAAGTACGAGCGGAAGTTTCTAAAGTCGCAACCTTTGGATACTTCCAAAATTTGGTATTGTCGTTCCATCTCTTACGTTTAATTTTTATTTATTGTATTAATTGTTTAATATTTAATTTTATTATATTTGTGTATTTTGAATATTTTTAGTTTAATTTAATTTATATTATGGATAAATTAAGAAACCTCGCTACTAAAGGTGTTAAAATTTTTTGTCCCGAAAGCGGTAGTGGTAGTAAAAAGTGAATTACTAGTGGTAGAGGTAGTTCAAGTAGTAGATATACCCGTGTGTCTTCGCCTCCAGTACCGCTTAGTACACCTTTTCAGGAAGAAATAGGTGTAGGTGCTCACGATATGGATTATGTAGAAGCTCAGGAAAATTACGGTATAGAAGAAGAAAATGAAGTAGATGCAGTTAATTTAGACGAAGATAATGAAAATATTATTGAAACACCCGCAGTAGGAGATGCTAACGTTAGATCTGAATCGGTTAATCTCCCTCCCTATCCTCCCAGTGCCCCAAGACCTCGTAAAAGAACTAGTGTTGCATGGCAATTTTTTGAACGTATATCAGATATTGAGGTACAATGCAATATTTGTCAACAAATATATAAGCATAGAAGTGGAGGCAAGCAAGGGGTACGGGTACGTTAATGAGACATATAGCTGAAGATCACAAAAGAGAGTTAAATATTGCACAAAGTGGTGGGGATGTTGGTGGGCCAACGCAAACTAGAATGGACCCAGCAACCGAAGAAGTATAATAAATTGAGGGACCGGAAAGAAATAGCTAAAATGATAGCTGTGGGTTGTTTGCTTTTTAATTTTCCTTCTTCTGATGCCTTTATTCGTTATATACAAGCAATTTATAATCCATTGTTTAACGGTATTCCTAGAACTACTTGTCGGTCTGATATTTTTAGACTTCATTCACAATATTATTTTTATTTATCAACATTGTTAAAAAATGGGAAAAGACATCATTTCCACCTCATACTATACAAGAAAAGTCTAAGCCACACCTAAATTATATAAGTGACCTATTACACACCTTAACTATATAAAAGTGACTTCACGGGAGAACTCAGCAGAATCAAATCCAATGCATGATTTTGCCCCCGTTGACTTCGACTATCCTATGCAAGTTCCCGTTAATATTAACATGAATGAGTTGGAAAAAATGATGCATAATTTGTAGATTTTTCATTCATGTAAATTATAAATTTTGGATCATTTTGCAATCAATAAAATTCCCCAAATTCATTCACTCCTTAGTCCTTGCTTTTTATATTTTTTCATTTAACGATTTAAAATTTTAAATTGAATTTCTAGTTTTCTACTTTAAATTAAAAACTTACTTCTAATATATTATTAATTTACTACCAAATATTATTAATTTATTATATTAAGTAGCATATGTTTTGTATATTTGTGCATATATCTTCTATAGAAGTGTATATTTAACATATACATGTGTATATGTTTTATAAATTAGTATATAAGTATATCTATATATATTGTAATGTATATATAATGTAGTATATTTTATAAGTAGTAGTATATATACATTGAATGGTGCGTATACGCGTGCATATATCTTCTATAGAAGTGTATATTTAACGTATACATGTGTATATGTTTTATAAATTGGATATCTTCTATAGAAGTGTATATATGTGTATATATCTTCTATAGACGTATATATTTAACATATACAAGTGTATATGTTTTACAAATTAATATATAACTATATATATATACATATTGTAGTTTATATATATGTATACTGTAGTATATATTTTATTTAAAATAGTACATATATATTGAATGGTGTGTATATATCTTCTACAGATGTATATATTTAATGTATACAAGTGTATATGTTTTACAAATTAGTATATAACTATATATATATACATATTGTAGTATATATATATGTATATTGTAGTATATATTTTATTTAAAGTAGTACATATATATTGAATGCTGTGTATATATGTGTAAATATCTTCTCTAGACGTATATATTTAACGTATACAAGTGTATATGTTTTACAAATTAGTATATAACTATATATATACATATTGTAGTATATATATATGTATATTGTAGTATATATTTTATTTAACGTATGACATATATATTGAATGGTGCGTATATATGTGTATATATCTTATATAGATGTATATATTTAACGTATACAAGTGTATATGTTTTATAAATTAGTATAATATAACTATCTATGTATTGTAATCCATGTATATTGTGGTATATATTTTATTTTAAGTAGTACATATACATTGATTGGTGCGTATATATGTGTATATATCTTATATAGATGTATATATTTAACGTATACAAGTGTATATGTTTTATAAATTAGTATAATATAACCATCTATACATTGTAATACATATATATGTATATTGTAGTATATATTTTATTTAAAGTAGTACATACATAGTGAATGGTGCGTATATATGTGTATATATCTTCTATAGACGTATATATTTAACGTATACAAGTGTATATGTTTTATAAATTAATATATAACTATATATGTATATATATATATACATACATAGTATATACATATATATTGTAGTATATATTTTATTTAAAGTAGTACCTATATATTGATTTACATCAATTTCAATTTTTTAATACACATATTTGAAAACTATCAGTTGACAACACAATATTCGTTTTAGAAAAATCGTGGTTTAAAGTCAAATTTTCGGAAGCAATTTCAAATTAATTAGGCCATAGAACAAGTATCGTCGACCGATATATATTATTCAAGTGTGTATATTAAGAAAATTGAAATGGATATAAAATCTTGAATTCTTCTAGCTTATGCATATGGCAGAGATGCAATGATATAAGTACTCTTTTAAAATAACATTGATCCTATAGGAAAATGTTTTCTTCCATGGAGAAAACAACTAATATTTTGCATAATTATATCATATTATTTATTTAATATTCAAATGAAAAACAAATATAATTAATTGATTACCTAATAAACACATAAAATGTCTCAAAAATGAGATGTTAATCTAAACAAATTTTCCGTCTATACTACTAATTTTATGTCTTAAAATTTAATAGTTTCTACCTGTCCTCAGTATATGCATGTATATACGTAGGTATATATATCTCAAAAATATAGTTTAATATTAGACAATTTTTGTAATACATCTATAAAAGCCATTATTGATTCACATCATACATGCACAAAAACAAATGTATACAGATATAAAGAGTTAGATGTCGAATTAACCCACTGTAAGTTTCACTTTACATGCACAAAAAGCAAGTGTATGGAGATAAAGAGAGTTAGGTGTCGAATTAACCAATTGTAAGTTCACACTTTACATGCGTAAAAGACAAGTGTATGTATACAATCAGGGGCGGACCTACGTGGTAGCGAGGACCCCCCTCGGTAAAAAATTACGTTGTATATATAAGGTAGAAAATCTATATTTATGTACATGTATTAATTTTGAACCACCTAACACAAGGTTGTTGGATAGCTCAGTGGTACTTTCTTCGCTACTTGGGGTGCTAACTCAGTCCTCGTTGCGGGATTGATCCCCACTAGGCTGCCTATCTATTTTTTAAAAATAAACTGTTTTGTACAAATGTTATTGTATGTCCTGTACAACTAAAAGAAAAAAAAAAAAAGACGCCTACAACTATTAAAAAATAGACCCCTTAAATGTTCTGTGTACAGCTATGTAAAAAAAAGAACTTAAAATCCTTTTTTTTTTTTTTTATATCTATAGACTATATACTATTACGTCCTTTGAAATTATATTTTATTGACTTATTCACATATTTATATTTTTATTTTTCGAACCCCTGAATTTTTTTTTTGAATCCGTCATTAAAAAAAAAGTAAGTGATATGGGACTTTCGTAACATGCATAAATAATGTGAAAGTAGAACACAAACTATAATGAGGACATTATCACGTTTTCAATTTTTGTTTTTCTCTCAAAAAGAAATAAAAAGACGAGCCAAAATTATTTTCGCGCATGCAAAATAATTATACAAAATTGCTTTTTATGTTTAGCCACTAGAAACTAATAATACCACATTCGTTTTAATCTTCCTGTTGAACCCACCGGAATATATGGAGATATTCTATGTTACAATTATGGAGCTTTTCGGGTTTGAATTTTTGAAAATTACATTTGATAAAAAAAAAAAAAAAAACACTTTATCCCAATCTAGATTACTGATTATGTATTTTAAAATTCAATTTTTTTTACTATCTAAAAGAGATGTCAATTCGATATATGGACTACTAATGTTATTGTTTTGTAATTTAAATTTCTGTTCGTACTAAATATATTTATGTAAAAGAAACATTAGTTCCTAACTATCGAATAGTTAACTAGTTTAAATTTAATTTCTTAGTCTCACGGAATTAACATAATTCAATATTTCAAATTGAACTTTCTACGTAAGTGCAAAAACAAGTGTTGCTAATAGAGTTTGAATTTTACTTTTTTTGAATATAGTATTTAAATTTTGCATTTTTTCACTAACAATACAGGCAAAAATCTATAAGGGCAAAAATGCGAGAGAAATTAATATAAAGTAATCTTAAAAAAGAAAGTGAGGAATATAGAGGCATTATTGAATTTATATATATAAAAAAAAATCTTAAAGCATCACTTTTCAGCTACAATAAGTTGAGTTTACCATTTGCTTTAATTTTCCCGTTTGGCCATGAGATTAATAAAAGTAATCAACACTACAACTAATTAAGAAATAATGTTGTGTATTGAGGTCATCAGATTTAAATTGAGCTCACAAAATCACATTTCTAAAGCAATTTCAAATTAATCCGACCTTTACATAAATAATCTCAGCTAATAATATTATCCAAGTGCATATATTAAAAAATTTAAATTGATATAAAATCTTAAAATTCTTCTAGCTTATGCATATACATTACATAATCAGGCTAATAACTAGGCTCACTCATAAAATGACCTTATTGGAAAATGTTTTCTTTCATAAGGAAAACCAACCAATATTTTGCATAATTATAAAATATTATTTAATACTTACTATTGGAGTGAGAGATGAGTATAATTAATTACTTAACTTATAACCACATATAATATCTCTAAAAGGAAAATTAATATCGGGTAATTTTTTAAGGGTTAAAATCGTTTATATCCTAAATCAAATACCCCTCAACTTTAACAATAATCATTTTCCCTCCCTTTTCTTATTTGATTTTTCAAAATACCTACTTTACCCTTGTATTTATATCAACATTTGTATTTTTTTTAAAAATATTTTTATAAACACATTTTTTTTAAATCTATATAACATATTTTCTATAAAAATTAAAAATTATTTTTTAGATGGAAAAATAAAAGTAAAAAATATTAATTGAGTATATAAGTTAGTGAAATTCTATAATGAAATAAAAGAAAAATAATAAAAAATAATTTTATTAAAAATCAAAACTCTAATATCTATTTATATGTGAAATAATAAGTAATTATAATTATATAAATATATTTCAATTCAAGTAATACAAAAATAATTAATAGTCGAGGGTCTTCCGAAATAATCTCTCTATGTCCCTGAGGTAGTGGTAAGGTTTTCGTACCCCTACCCTCCGAAGATCTCACTTAGGGGATTTCACTGTGTATGGTGTTGTTGTAGATGTGTATTTGTTACAAATCAAATGATTATTATTAATGAATTTTAAATTATAATTTAAAAAATAATTCATATTGACAATCAAAACTCGTTTATCTATATCGACATTAAAGAATAAGAGAGAATCAAAATATCCATCTATATACATAATTAGATACACACATACATACTTAATACATATAATTTTAAAAATTTAAAAGTAAAACAATACTATTAGATTTTGTAATTAATTTATAAAAGAATTTTCTAATAATGTTGATGAATTTAAATAAAAATGATAAATACCTAGGTTACGAAAAATAAATATATATAATATAATAAAATATAAAAATATTATATAAATAGAAGATTGAAAATGTTAGGGTAAAATTGATAATACATAGTGAAAAGGTGGAGAATGATTATTGTTTAATATTGAGGGGTGTTTGTTTTTTAAAACAAAATTGAAGGAGGTAAATGATTTTCACTTTTTTTTTTTTTTTAATCTAAGCTACTGATTCTACGTCTTAAACTTTAAATTTTTACCCTCATTCAATATATATCTCTTAAAAAACGTTAATGGAAAATAATAGTTTCTATCTGGACTACTGATTATTATATCTAAAAGCTTAAATTTCTTATCTTCTCTAAATATATATCTCTAAGAGAGACGTCAAATCCTGACAATTTTTCTTTTTTGTCTGAACTACTAATGTTATTGTCTTACAACTTAAATTTCATATCTCAAAAGAACCATTAATTAGTTCTTGACAAATACTCGGATATGGACTGTTGGTTATACTTTGTAAAACTTAAACTTCTACCCGCACTCGATGTATATTTTGAAAAAGTCATTAATATCAGTTAAATTTTCTGATCTAAACTACTGATTAGTGATTATGAATTTTAAAACTTTGTCATACACCTTTTTTAGGGCGACGAACGCTATAAATAAGTCCGTCTTTCTCTGCTTATCTTGTTCCACCAATTTTCTGTAGTTAAACATCCCGATATGAATTCTATTTGGTTGTTCTCGAAATAGACACACCCTTTCTCACCCTCATTTCCATCAATACCTTCTCTCAAAACCACCATAGTGTGGCGTAGTAGCCTGATACCGATATATATAGTTATTGCAATTCTGAAAATATCATTGTTGTTCTTGTGCAACGATCGAGAACATTATACTCCACCTCTTTAATTTGGAATTTTTTGTAATCTTAAAAACGACATTCGACAATCTAGTCTATCATTCTGTATTTGCTTTGCCTACGCTCTTTCAAAATTTCATCTGACCTGATTGCTTTTTCCCTATGCATCCTTTGAATCACACCTTTATACACTTCGATACCCATACCAAATACATATCTCTAAAAGATCCGATAATATCAGATAAATTTTTTGATCTAAACTACTAATTTCGAGACCTAAGTTTAATGACATAAGATAAATCAACCGATAATTTATTTGAGTATATGTGAAATACAATGGGATAGTAAAATCGGGTATGTGATGTATATAGTACGTATATGAAATACGTCGCGTTATATTATTGGATAAGATACTCGTGTATGTATGTGATGTATATAGTACGTATTGATATAGTCAATAATGTGTATATATATGAGTGTGTGTATGTATAGGTATATATATACGTGTGTGTATGTATATATATGTATATATATATTAATGACATAAGATAAACGAACCGATAATTCAACTGAGTTTCTGTGAAATACGTTGTATATTATTCTGGGATAGTAAAATCGGGTATGTGATGTATACATATTTGAATGTTGATAGCCAATTGAATATATTTATATATATGTATATCTCATGTAGTGATGAAATAGATATACTATTTTGTGTCAATATAATGTAGACACACGTATATTGTTGAAGTTGTAATAACGTAAGGCAAGTATTACGAGGTCTATGGGAGGGAGGGGGGGAGGGGGGGGGGAGGAAGGAAGTAGGGGAGGGAGACAGAAAATTGAATCATGAAATTGACATATACTTATCTTTTGCATTGAATTTTGAACGACCGCCAAATTTTGACAGTGAATTTAAGTTTTTTCACTTAAAGATTTTGTATATGAGTATATGTGAAATACGTTGAATAATATTATGGGGTAGAAAAATCGTGTATGTGATATTTATATCTCGTGTAGTGATATATGCAGTAATCGAAAGCTCGATAACTGAATCTATATATCAAAATATATATTTTGAATAATACATTGATATCATACTATTGAAGAAATAGATATACTATTTTGTGTCAATGTAGATACATGTATATTGTTGAAGTTGTAATAACGAAAGATGTTGATAATTTATTTGATTAACACACATATATATATATAAAAATATCGTAATTAACAGCTAAGGAACCAAAAATTTATCGTAATTTGCAAAATTAATTGATATTATCATGGGTTGGAGGAAATATACTACTCGTGTTTATGTGATGATAAAATTATCTAATTATCTGATTCATATATATAAACATTGTATTAAATTAATTGGATATTGTTATAAATATTATAGCATTTATTAAAAAAAATAATTAATTAGAATTTAATATTAATTTATAATTAATTTATTAATTGTAGTTTATTAAAATTTAATTTATAAAAAAATGTAAAAACCGACCACACGTGGTCGGTTTTCAATATTATTTCTGAAAATCGACTACTCGTGGTCGGTTTTTCTATTAATTTAAAAATAAAAATAAAAACTATTACTAATTAACCCGACCCTACCCACCCAACTAATTAAAATTCCCAATTGATAGCAGAGACCCACAAAACAAACAGGAAACAACACCAAAAAAAGAACAAACACTCGAATTTTCCACTCTCAACCCAAAGACTCGCTAGCAGTTTCCCAAATTTTGAATTTTCGTTGTAATTTTTGATTTCTCCAAATCAGTTGGCGTTGATAAGGTTCGTCATTTCTCCTTTCCCTAATTTTTTTTTGTATTTGTTTGTGTACTCCAAATCAGCGGCAATAGTAGTATGTCGATAGCTTGAAATTGAGTGAAGAATGTTGAGATTATAACGAAAAATATGCAGAATTGGATGAATCTTGAGTTAACTACTTCAATTTGATTTTTGAAACCCTAGTTCTTATGTTTTGGTTGAAAATGGGTAAATTGGGGATAAACTACTATATTTTAGTTTTTCCCATTTCTTGTTCTTTATTTGTTCCTTTGGTAATTAGGACTAAAATATAAATTATAAAAAGGAAACTTCAAGAATATTTGTAGAAGTATACTTAAGTTGTATTTTATTAGTATAGTCTTAATTGTATATTTTAATATGACATCTCCAATCTTATGAATTGTTCATTTGTAAGCTTTTTTAAATAGTGACATCATTTACTAAAGATAATTTTGTAAATGAGTAATGAGTAATATCTTGCATAGAGTAGATGGGTATTTTGGAGAAAATTATAGTAGTGTATCTTTTAATTTGCTAAGCTCATCATTTTCGATATTGCAGCTTCCCGTGAGAGAATCTATAAGCAGATTGAAGCTGCCATTTTGAAATATCAAGAAATTAAGAAAAATATCAAAGGTATGTTGACATAGTGAAGCCGTGTGGGGCCTTGTGCGATTCACTATTGTTGTTATCTTTCTTTCATTGTTCATATTGAAGTCTAGTGAAGCCATGTGTGGCCTTGTTCGATTCACTAGCATTGTTGTTATCTTCTTGTTATTGTTCATATTGAAGTCTAGTGAAGCCGTGTGTGGCCTTGTGTGATTCACTAGCATTGTTGTTGATTGTTTCTTGAATGTGGTTTTATTTTGATGCTTAGTCATTTGAAAATGGTTAAGTGTAGGGACTTTAAAGGGGATTTTGTGTTTTGAATGTAGTTTGGTAGGTGACTTAGTCGCTTGAAAATGGTTAAGTCTAGGGACTTTAAATGAGATTTTTTTATTTTGAATGTGGTTTATTAGGTTACTTAGTTTCTTGAAAATGGTTAAGTCTAGGGACTTTAAAGGGTATTTTTGTGTTTTGAATGTGGTTTGTTTTGATACTTAGTTGCTTGAAAATGGTTAAGTATAGGGACTTTAAAAGGAATTATTGTGTTTTGAATGTGATTTGGTATGTGACTTAGTCACTTGAATGGTTAAGTATAGGGACTTTGAATGGGATTTTGTTGTTTTGAATGTGGTTTGTTAGGTGACTTAGTCGCTTGAAAATGGTTAAGTCTAGGGACTTTGAATGGAATTTTGTTGTTTTGAATGTGGTTGGTTAGGTGACTTAGTCGCTTGAAAATGGTTAAGTCTAGGGACTTTGAATGAGATTTTGTTGTTTTGAATGTGGTTTGTTAGGTGACTTAGTCGCTTGAAAATAGTTATATCTAGGGACTTTGAATGGAATTTTGTTGTTTTGAATGTGGTTTGTTAGGTGACTTAGTCGCTTGAAAATGGTTAAGTCTAGGGACTTTGAATGAGATTTTATTATTTTAAATGTGATTTGTTAGGTGACTTAGTCGCTTGAAAATGGTTAAGTCTAGGGAGTTTGAATGGAATTTTATTATTGTGAATATGGTTTGTTAGGTGACTTAGTCGCTTGAAAATTGTTAAGTCTAGGGACTTTGAATGGGATTTTGTTGTTTTGAATATGGTTGGTTAGGTGACTTAGTCGGTTCAAAAGGTTGAGTCTAGGGACTTTGAATGAGATTTTGTTGTTTTGAATGTGGTTTGTTAGGTGACTTAGTCGCTTGAAAATGGTTAAGTCTAGGGACTTTGAATGGAATTTTGTTGTTTTGAATGTGGTTTGTTAGGTGACTTAGTTGGTGGAAAATGGTTAAGTCTAGGGACTTTGAATGGGATTTTGTTGTTTTAAATGTGGTTTGTTAGGTGACTTAGTCGCTTGAAAATGGTTAAGTCTAGGGACTTTGAATGGGATTTTGTTGTTTTGAATGTGGATGGTTAGGTGACTTAGTCGCTTGAAAATGGTTAAGTGTAGGAACTTTGAATGGGATTTAGTTGTTTTAAATGTGGTTTGTTAGGTGACTTAGTCGCTTGAAAATGGTTAAGTCTAGGGACTTTGAATGGGAATTTGTTATTTTGAATGTGGTTTGGTTAGGTGACTTAGTCGCTTGAAAATGGTTAAGTCTAGGAACTTTGAATGGGATTTTGTTGTTTTGAATGTGGTTTGTTAGGTGACTTAGTTGCTTGAAAATGGTTAAGTTTTTGTGACTTGATCTAATTAGTTTAATCTGATTGATTGCATAGATAGAACCTGATTATAGCTGGATATATTACCGGAACAATGATAATAAAATGGGTATTAGGGAGGAATTTGTTGAGGCTGTCAAAAGATTTATTGTACATGCTAAGACACTTGATGTTTGGACACGTTTTTGGGTAATTCGTTGTCCTTGTGTTAGATGTGATGGTATAAGTCTTGTAAGTGAACAAGATGTAAAAGAGCATTTTTATAGAAGGTGGTTTCACCAGGGCTTTTTAAGAATGCGTGGTATTCATGGTGATGTTGCGCAAAATAATTTTGTTGTTGGAGAAAGTAGTAGGTCTGCAGGGCATAATGAATATCAAGATACTAGGATGACAGAAATGGTGCACGATGCTTTTGGGATGCAACACGGGATTGACTTTAGGAAAAATATTGAAGATGTTCCTAATAGTGAAGCGGGCAATCTCTACGAAGAATTGCATACTGCTAGTCATCTTTTTTTTGACGGGTGTTCGCATTCTCGTTTTTCTGTTGCTGTTAGATTATTAAGTATTAAATCTGACTGGAATATTACAGAAGGAGGAATGGACTCAATTATAGACTTTATTAAAGAGTTAGTTGACCTCGGCTTGAAGGTTCCTGATTCTTTCTATATGGCAAAAAGATTGGTGTCAAAGTTAGGTCTCTCCTCGGTTAGAATTGATTTTTGTGAAAATGGTTGCATGTTATACTTTAAGGAAGATGTTAACCTAGAGTTCTGTAAGTTTTGTCAGCACTCTCGATATAAGCGTGGTTCTACTGGAAATAAAATTGCTATTAAGGCGATGCATTATTTACCTCTTATACCAAGGTTGAAGAGGTTGTATGCTTCATATAGATCAGCTCCTCATATGAGATGACATAGTGAAAATAGAAGGCCCACTGGTGTTATGTATCATCCATCTGATGGAGAGGCTTGGAAGCATTTTAATGCAACTTATTCAGATTTTGCAGCTGAGCCACGAAACATTCGATTGGGATTATGTGCGGTTGGGTTCTCTCCTTTTTCAGTTGGTGGTGCGCCATATTCATGTTGGCCTGTATTTATCACTCCTTATAATTTTCCTCCTGAATGGTAATGACTAGTCCCTATATATTTCTGAATTGTGTTATTCCTGACCCGCATAATCCAAAAAAGTAGAATAGATGTCTACTTGCAACCTTTGATCGATGAACTTCAAATTTTATGGCATGGGGGGGTTGAAACCTGGGACATCTCTCTTAAACAGAATTTCAATCTGCGTGTATATCTAATGTGGACTGTTAATGATTTTCCTACTTATGAAATGTTGTCTGGTTGGATGACAACTGGAGAACTGTCTTGTCCATACTGCATGGAAAAAATAAAATCTTTCACATTGAGACATGACAGGAAAAATTCATGGTTTGATTGTCATCGCTGTTTCTTGCCACCTGATCATGAATTTAGGAGACTCAAGAATGCCTTCAGAAGGAATAGAAGGGAACATGATGGTCCACCTTCAAGGCTGTCTGGTCATGACGTCTGGAAAATAGTTCAGGATTTGCCTAAAGCCAGCGAGGAACGATTGTACAGGCTTGATGGATATGGCGTTTCGCATACCTGGACTAAGAAAAGTATATTTTGGGAGTTAGAATATTGGCCAGATAATTTACTTAGAAATAATATTGATGCCAAGCATACTGAGAAGAACTATTTTGACAACTTGTTCAACACAGTTATGGATGTCACCGTCAAAACAAAGGATAATCCTAAGGCCAGACTTGACTTACCAGAATATTACAACCGCAGAGAATTGCACTTACAGCAGGGGCCCAATGATAATGTTCTTAAGCCCAAGGCTAGTTTGACATTCAAGTTGGACCAAAAACGTCAAATATGTGAGTGGATTAAAAATTTGAAGATGCTCGATGGATATGCCTCAAATTTGGGAAAGAGGGTTGATATGACTCAAGAAATCTTGCATGGAATGAAAAGCCATAATTGTTATGTTTTCATGGAGCAATTACTTCTAATTGCTTTTATTGGTTTACCTGAAAACATATGGAAATCAATAGCAGAGATCAGTTTGTTCTTCAAAGACTTATGTGCCACCACATTAACAGAAGAAAATCTGGTGCGAATGGAAAGTAATATTGTTGTTATCACCAACAAGATGGAGAAGATTTTTCCGCCAGCGTTCTTCGATGTGATGGAACATCTTTCCATTCACCTTGTGCACGAAGCTCGGCTAGGCAGTCTAGTTCAAACTAGGTGGATGTATCCATTTGAACGGTAAGCATTTGCAACATATTTAAATGCATACATATCTTTTTTAAAGATAGTAAATATCTAACCTTAATATTGTACAGGGCAATTGGAAAATTGAAAAGGGGTCCCAAAAACAAACATAAGGTGGAAGGCTCTATAGTTGAGGCATATCTTGCAAGAGAAACTTCTCAATTTTGTTCATACTACTTTCGTGATGAAGTTGCTTGTTCAAGAAACTGACTGAATCGTCATCAGGACGATTTGAATGAGCCTCATTTGCAACCGATATCAATTTTCAATCAATTTGGTTGTAAGGCTAAAAAAACCATACCTCGTCGGCTCACTCCCACGGAGCGTCAATCAACAACTTTGTATAGCTTGCTGAATTGCCCCGAAATTGAGCCCTTTCTGAAGTAAGGAGATTAAAATTTTAACATATCTTATTTGTTTACTCATTCCCTTAAAGAAACTAATTGTGTATCCCATGTTGGATATTCAGTTCATTTAAGACTCAATTCCATGAAAATCAAATGTATGCATCCTTTGCATCATGGTTTAAAAATGAGGTCCATCAGTGTATTAATGTTTTTACAAAGTTTAAACATTTACACATTCCTCTACTAAAATATATATATGTATGATATTTTTAGGTACACCATTCACCAAATGCAGCCACATACGATAATCTCTTGAGAGATATTTCTTTGGGTCCAGTCGAAGCTAATGCAATGTCCCAATACAAAGTCAATGGGTTTAATTTTTCCACCGAACAACACTCCAAGTCAAGGAAAACAAACTATAGTGGTGTTTGGGTTAAGGGTGATGATGATGTTGATTACTTTGGCATCATACACGAGATCTTAGAACTGGAGTATGCTGGTTTCCCAATAGAAAAAATTATCCTCTTTCGATGTAAGTGGTTTGATCCAAGCACAGCAGGCACACGAGTACATAAGGAGCATAACATCATTGAAGTGAAGAACAATAGGTCGTATCCTATTTACGATCCATTTGTTCTAGCGCAAAATGCTAAACAAGTGTATTATGCTCCTTATCCGTTGCGCAATGACAAGTTTGATTAGTGGGTTGTAATCAAAACAAAGCCTATAGGCCGGGTGGAAGTTGAGAAAATGTTGGAGACTGCATATCAAAATGAAATGAAGATTAATCATCGGCTAGTGGACGGTTTGAATCACCCGAAAAATATATTTGAAGAAGTTAATATTGCCGAAGAAGAGGCTGAGTGGGTAGGAGATGAGGACACCTCCGAAGAGGGTGAATGATTTAGTGGAGTGTCTTCAGAAGAGGAGGATTAGTTTTGTAGGTTGTATTTATTATGTATTGATGTCTTTATGCTTTGTACTATATATTTACCTTTATGTTTCTTGTTTTAGATTGATATGTCATATACTGTTTAAGTTTGTTGTTTCCACTTTTTCATGATTTATATAGTAATAAAAATATTTTTGTCTATATCTCATGTTGTTGGACCGATTTGAAATGTGAATTAGTAACTTGAAATATTTTCTTATAAATATATATTCATGTTGTAGGAACTAACTACTTGTTAACTTAACATAATTTAGATGTCAGACAGAGATGACAGATGTAAGGGAAAGGTTGATACTACGAAACCAAAAAAGAAAAAAAAAACTCCTGCTTATAGACGACCGACAGGTATTCACATATCTGAGGGTCGGTGTGCTGACGGGCCAACACGACCCTCATATTCTAGGTCGTCCGAGGATTCGATACCTACTCCTACGCATGTGGGGCCACTACATGGGTCTACACCGACCCATTCTACTCCTATGACCGTACCACCGCTAGCACAGTACTATCGGACGGCCGTTGGCCCCTCCAGACATCTACTATCATCGATACCCTCCTCCAGCTATGCATGATGATGACTGTTAGTTTTTTTATTTTTGTATGTCTTGTACTTTAAATTTAGAAATTTTGTTGTTTGAAACTATTGTTGTAGTTTTTTCGTACTCACCTTTCTTGGACATTTTGTATGTGTTGTACACTTTTGAAATTTTCCATTTGGTTTTTTGTTGTTGTATTTTCATTTTGGTTACTGATGTATATTGTTGTTGTTGCATGCTGTATTTGGTTTTTTTTTTTTTAAATTCCCAGAAAAACTGACCACAAGTGATCGGTTTTTTAATTTATTTTTTTTTGCAGAAAACCGACCACAAGTGGTCGGTTTTAAATTAAATTAATTAATTTATTAAAAAACCGACCACACGTGGTCGGTTTTAAATTAAATTAATTAATTTATTAAAAAACTGACCACACGTGGTCGGTTTATTATAAAATTAATAAATTAATTTAATAAAAAACCAACCACTTGTGGTCGATTTTTTTTCCCTAAAATTATTTTTTAAATTTAAATAAAATAATAATGAATTTTAAAAATAAATATATATATTTTAAAAAATCAACCACTTGTGATTGGTTTTTAAAAAACTACCGTTACTTTTTCGATCACAAATTTTGGTCGGTTTTATGGTCGGAAATTGGGGAAAATCGACCACTTTTGGTCAGTTTTCGTGGTCGGTTTTTCTCTTTTTTTAAGTAGTGTTATGAATAATTTAAATAAAAAACTATCATGTTAACTTTTCTCTAATCAAAAACTGACTTATCATTTTTTTTAGTTTCACACTCCAACTATCAGTTGTTCTTTCTACCTGAACCATCCCATCTATGTATTCAGCACACCTAGTTGAGTAGATGGTGGTAGTTTAAATAGGAAATGGAACAACGGATAGTTGGCCAAATTGATTTGGAGGTGTGTTTTCATAAATAGGTGTCGATAGCTTAGGTAGAAAAAGGGATGGATACATTGGATAGTAATAGTTCAGTGTTTTTAAGCATTAGTTATCTTTTCTTATCTCTCATATAATTTGTTTGAATTAATTAACTTGTTATTTTATTGACAGATTGAAGTAGCTGAAGTTCAATTAGAAGCAATAAATAGCAAAGAAGATGGAGACTCCAATGCAGCAATTACATGCTGAAAATGTCTTCTTTTTTCTTCCATTTTACTTTCATGTAGTTTTTCAAGAGATCTATTTTTGTTATAAGCAAATGTATGTTTTTGAAAGGTGACTCAAAAACATCTTTCATATTCGCATTAATGATATCTTAATTCTTAATGAATTATCGTACAAATTTGTCTATGTTATCTTACTTATAATTAACAGATCAAATCTAACGAAATTTTGAGGTCATTGCTCAATGATCACTCAATTATTAAAAATTATATAATAAAGTCACGAAATGATAATTTTTATAGTCATTTCACAAACATTAATATGACTACTTTTATTAATAGTAATATTAATATTAAGGAGTTAAGTGTTGAAAAATTCAGAAAAATGGCCGGAATAATTTATAGTGTGATTTAGCAAAATATGATAAAATAAGAAAGAATAATTTTAATACATAATTTCTAGTGGTTGAGTAATCATTTGAATGATGAACTTTGAAATTCTCTTAACAGATAATTATAAGGATCATAAAATGTACCAAATAAATTGAAATGAGAAGTATTACTTCTACTGCCCTATTTTATTGTTGTGAATCTCTTTTATCAGCTATGAGTTTATCATAAAATATTTATTTTATTTCTATTAGTAATTTTCTATGATACTGTTATTTATAACGTTTTGGGTAGTAGAATCTGTATAAATGCAATAACAACTTCAACACTAGTTCATGTATAAACAAGAACACTTATGAAGTTCCTTAACAACTTCAACACAAGATTATAAATAATCTATCCAAGAAGTATGTTAAATTTCAAGAAGAGAGATGAAACAGAATTTTTAAGATCAAATCCCCCGACTTCACGGAGTTTTCTTAAGGAATAATTTCCCTCACTGTACCCGAGGTTATGAAATCTTCCTCCCAGGATAAAATGACCTTCAATCCAAACAATAGCGGTACCCAGAATAGTTTTTGAAGACAAGAAGAGTTTGTATTTTTAAGAAATTTTTCGTACCAAAATCTATGGATGAAAGCAGGTTTTATAGCCATCATGTGCCTCTTCTGAAAGGTGGCAATGGTTCACTTAAAAGGTGTAACCTTTCTGGAAAATCATGTCTGTTCGTCCAAAGAATGCATCTTTTCCGAACAGGCATACCATTTCATGAATCAGTGTGTCATTTCATTGAAGAGTTGCATCGCTTCCGAAGCATCAATTCGCTTCTACACTGCATTTCAAAACAGTGTTTCCGCCACTGCATGCATGCATATAAATGGAGAATAAAAAACACAGTAAAAATTTATAGCATTTTTTCCTTTGGTATTTTCGGATTAAATTTTTGTCAAATAAAATTTGTCCAAAAAGATAAATCTCATCGATCGATCATTTGACAAATACAATGTGGGGAAATTAGTGAACTTTCCCTTAAAAGAGTACACTTTCTATTTTGGTGTCTCTCTTTCTCTTCACTATTTTTTCTCCATTTTTCATTCACACTTTTCATACATATTGAACCCAACAATCCCCCACATAAATGGGGAATGACTACTTTTTCATAAAATTTTATGGACAAGTATGTGATCATCAAGCAAAGACCGATTGCATCTGGATAAGTGGGTTTTCCTTTGAACTTTCCGTAGTGAACATGCATCGGATGCACTCGGTCAATCGGTAGATTTGATATCTTTGAACCGTCGAGCTTTAATGTACACCTAGACAATACATGTCACACAACTAGCCTTTTGCCGTTTATGGTTCTCACGATTTTGTTCTTTTCAGCCATGAACATGTCCCGGTTTCCTGAGATCTTAAAGAATAGGCCTTTACTAACATTCTCCTTGAAGCGGCTTCTACTTCGCCCTCACATAGGTGATTTCTAAATGTTCGATCCTATAGATTAAAATATTTGATCAAATCTGTCAAATTTAGATAATCATTAAAAGACTTCACACCATAAGTCTTATCCTTATTTCCTAAACATTGTCTCATGAGAATGGGTTGGGTATTTGACAATGTTGAACCTGTCAGACACAACTTTGTTTGATCTCATCAAACCTAGTTCTTGGGATCTCCAGTCTGCTAGGTAGAGTTACCGCCATGTTGACTTGTCCTAGGCCTTAAACCCATTCCCTTGGATGTTATCTTAACTCCTTCTCTAGATAGGCCTTTTGTAAGTGGATCCGACACATTATCCTTTGACTTCAATAGTCAATAGTGATAATTCCACTAGAGAGAAGTTCTCTAACGGTATTATGTCTCCGTCTTATGTGACGAGATTTATCGTTGTACATCATACTCCTTGCCCTACCTATTGTCGCTTGGTTATCATAGTGTATACATATTGGTGCCACTGGTTTGGGCCAATAATGAATATCTTCCAATAAATTCCAAAGCCATTCTGCTTCTTCACCGGCTTTATCCAATGCGATAAATTCGAATTTCATTGTAGAGTGAGCAATACATATCTGTTTGGAAGATTTTCAAGAGACCTCTCCTCCACCGATAGTAAATACATATCCACTCGTGGATTTTACTTTGTTCGATCCGGTGATTCAATTTGCATCATTATATCCTTCTAGTACCACGGGATATTTATTATAATGCAAAGCGTAGTCTAGAGTGTATTTGAGATACCCCAAAGCTCTTTTCATTGACAACCAATGAGTTTTGTTAGGATTACTCGTGTACCGACTTAACTTACTAATAGCGCATGCTATGTCTGGTCGTGTATAATTCATTATATACATTAGACATCCCAATACTCTTGCGTACTCCAATTGTGAGTCACTTTCACCTTCATTCTTTCGAAGTGCAAAGCTCACATCTAATGGAGTCTTGGCAATACCGAAGTCTATATACTTGAATTTGTCAAGTACCTTTTTGATATAATGAGACTGTGACAATGCCAATCCTTGTGAAGTTCTATGGATTCTTATCCCTAAGATCACATCCGCAACTCCAAGGTCTTTCATATCGAACTTGCTCTTGACTCTTGAGCATTTGGTTTGTTGCATTTATGTCTGAAATATCTCTACTGATTATCAACATATCATCCACATACAAACAAACAATGACTTGGTGATTTGAAGTATCTTTAATATAAACACATTTATCACATTCATTAATTTTGAATCCGTTTGCCAACATAGTTTGGCCAAACTTTGCATGCCATTGCTTAGGTGCTTGTTTTAGTCCATAAAATGACTTAACAAGTTTACACACCTTATTTTCTTTTCCTGAAACCACAAAATCCTCAGGCTATTCCACGTAATTTTTTTCTTACAATTCTCCATTTAGGAATGCAATTTTCACATCCATTTGATGGATTCCAAGACCATATACCGCCGCCAAGGCAATTAACATTCGAATCGATGTTATTCTTGTTACCGGCGAGTATGTATCAAAGTAATCAAGACCTTCTTTTTGTTTGAAGCCTTTTACTACAAGTCTTGCCTTGTATTTGTCAATAGTATTATCCGATTTCATTTTCCTTTTGAAGATCCTAAAGGTTTGTTTCCTGGAGGAAGATCAACCAACTCCCACGTATGGTTGCTTAAGATAGAATCTATCTCACTATCAACTGCCTCTTTCCAAAAGGATGAGTCCAAAGACGTCATCGCTTCCTTAAATGTTTGAGGCTTATTTTCAAAGAGAAATATTATAAAATCCGATCCAAATGAAGTTGACGTTCTTTGATATGTACTACGTCTTGGATTCTCATCATTATGTACATTAATTCTCACTTGGTTCATCTCGAGGTCTATTAGACCCTCTACTAGACTGTTCATGTCTAGTTTTATACGGATAAATATTTTCAAAGAATTCAGTGTTATCTGATTCAATTACCGTATGTTCATTAATATCCTGATGTTCGAATTTATGAATCAAAAATTGACATGCTTTACTACTTTGAGCATATCCTATGAACACGTCGTCCACCGTCTTAGGTCTTATCTTAACCCTTTTAGGCATAGGAACTTGAACCTTTGCTAGACACCCCCACACTTTGAAATATTTCAAGTTGGGTTTCCTTTCTTTCCATTTTTCATAAGAGCTTGATTGTGTCTTACTATGGAGAACTTTATTGAGTATTTGGTTGGCTGTAAGGATAGCCTCCCCCCACAAGTTTTGCAGTAAACCTAAACTTATAAGTAAAGCATTCATTATTTTCTTCAAAGTTTGGTTTTTTCTTTCCACAATTCCATTAGATTGAGGTGAATACGGGGCCGTAGTTTGATGAATAATTTCATTCTCTACATATATTTCGGAGAAGAGAGATTCATATTCTCCACCCCTATCACTTCTTATCGTTTTTATCTTTTTCTCTAACTGATTTTCAACTTTAGTTTTATATTGCCTAAACGCATCTATTGCTTCATCCTTACTGTTTAGCAAATAGACATAACAATATCTAGTGCAATCATCAATAAAAGTTATGAAATACTTTTTCCCACCACGTGATGGTGTTGACTTCATATCACAAATGACCATGTGGATTAAGTCTAAGGGATTGGAATTCCTTTCAATAGACTTATACAGATGCTTAGCATACTTTGATTCCACACAAGTTTGACACTTTGATTTATTGCACTCAAAGTTTGACAAAACTTCTAAGTTAATCAATTTTCGCAATGTTTTGTAATTAACATAGCCTAATCGTTCATGCCATAAATCATAAGACTCAAGCAAGTAATAACTTAAATCTTGAGTTAAACAACAAGACTCAGTCCCCAAATAAAATTTGTCCAAAAGATGAGGATGTGTGAGAATATAAGGGGTGATAAAATTAAGTGTAACGACCCTTCCTGTCGTTATAAAGTGGTTAGGACCTAAAGTACCTTGTAAGAGCTCCCCTAGTGAGTTGACTTAATAAAATCTCAAGGTAAGCCGTAGGCCAATTCAAAACTAAAAACTAGTGTTGTGTATATTCGTATTGATTTGTGATTCATGAGGTTGAGTTTTGTGGTGTTTTACTCCGTCAACCTGATGATCTAGACCTTTGCAAAAAATTTTGATACTAAAAATAAATTCATATCATGTGACTTTAGTGGCTGCCACATTGGGATAGCTTTGTGATGTCCTAGTGTATAATTCATGGTGTGAAATAGGGGTAGAATGTAATCCTTCCCGTGCTATTGGTTAAGATCCGCTGCAGCGTTGGGATTCCCGCTACAACAAGATCTTCGTAATGGTCGGAGCTCCGCCATAGGACTGGAAAAATTTATCAGGGTCATCGTAGCGAGCCTAATTTCGCCACAACGAGACCTATGCAGCGAGAAAGGTGTCTCCATAGGGGATGATGAGAGAAGAATGAATATTTAAGTGACTTAATTTTGAGTTACACCTCATAAACTCTAAAACCTCATTTTAGAGCTTTGAAAAGACAATTTTTTCAAGACTAGGGTGAAGTTCCTTTAATTTGTTGAGGTAACTTCTTCCATCAATTACTTTGTCTTGTAATCTGCTAACACCTTAGAATCATTAGAAAGATTGTAACTGTGAAGTTGTGTGTTAGAACCCTAGGTTTATAAAAAGTTAGAAAAGCCTATTCGTAGATGCATATCATCTATAATTGCTTTTAGGGTGTAAATTAATACTTCCTTGCATGAATTGGTTGCTCTTAAACATTAACTATGGTAATTGGAAACCTTTGAGTTCAACAAAATGGAGACCTTTAGCATAACAGCTGCCTAAAGGGAATAATTAAAGTAAAAACTTTATGAATTACGATAATGTGATTATTGTTGAACTAGTGGATGGTTAATTAACTCTTAGATAACGTTATAGATCGTGAATAAAGGTAGAATTAATGAGTTTGAATTTTAAAAGCACTTGACTGAAGAATAGATGATTAATTACGCAGACAATTATTTATTTTAGACTTCGAGTATTTCGAGCCATTGAGAAAAGGAAAAACTTTCATGGTTTGGCTTTCTTGTTCTAGATTCTTTGGTCGAGGTAGATTACGACTTATGTAGAGTTAGACTTGAAATAGCATCTTGTATGTGTTCTGAATTGGTGAGCATTTTGATTGGTGTTCTGACATGATTTTTGATTGATTGTTTGTTTGACTTGACATCTGCTTGTATGAATAAGCTTATAACTATTGAAGTTTGTCTTTAAATGACTTGTGAAAATGATGAAAACTTATTATATTCCGTGTACTTTTTGTACTATCTTGAGAGATAGTTGATTATGAGAATATTTTGAGATATGTTGAAGAGTTGAAACATACATATTATTCTAATATTGAGTGGCTCGAGTCTGGTGTAAGCTTAACGAGAATTTCTAATATGAAGGGTACCACATCGGTAATGATATATGGACCCTAAGTAGTTCACTGCAGGTTATGACTAATTAAACAAAAATAAGATTCTTTAGCATGTGTGTAAAGATTTATCATTCTTGTGAGTTCTAATTTGATACATGGTAAGATTAATGACATATTGAAGCTATACAACAGTAAAATCAGTATGGACAAGATCCATATTTTTGTGATGTGACTGCTTATAGTATGGTTGGAATGACTTGATATGTCTTATTTGCTGACTTATATGTTTTTATTGTTGACATTGATATGTCTGTTTGGTGACAAATGCTCTTATGTTGTTTGTATCGATGTGTCTGGAAATTAAGTGTCTTACCTGGTTGATTAATATTGATTATGTATTGATGTACCTGTCTATTTATTTACTCGGTTCATGAGATATATTTTCTAGTATTTTGAGCCGACATATGATGTCTATCAATACCTAGTGTTTGTACTAATACTACTCCTATACTATTTTTCTTAAGTGCAAACTATATTTTAGAGACTTCGGCGTGACCTTACATCTAGTTTTTTTAATTGATCGATTTGAGCGTGAGCTACTCCTATTTAGGCTGCCACAGACCTTCAAACAATCTTATTGATTAGTAACTTTTGGATTATTTCGGATATTATTTATTTAATGTCCTCTGTACGATGACTTCTAAATTTTGGAGATGTAATAGTTAGACTTCAGTAATTTTTATTTGTTTAAGTCGAGATTTATTATTTCATTGTCATATTGTGTTAAATGAATTGGTTAAGGCTTAGGTTAGAGGGTTCTCACACCAGAGGGTTAGTGTGGGTGACATTTATGATCATTTCAGTTGTGACATTATGATTAACAATATTTTTGATAAAGCATGAGTGGCCTCCATGGTGAATAAGATGAAAGAAGCTAGATTGAAATGATTTGTGAATGTGAAAAGGAGATGTGCAGATTCTCTAATGAAGAGGTAAAGGTAGAAGATAAAGCAAAGAAGTATCAGAGAGGTGATTAGATGGGACATTGCGTACTTTCAACTTAGCGAGGACACGACCTTGATAGGAGGACTTAGAGGTCGAGGATTAGGGTAGAAGGTTAATAGGTACTTGATGGATGTTTAGTATCCTTACCAGTATTATTATTATTACTCTCATACTATCTTATTTTTTTATCTTATTACCATTATTTGTTTCATTTTCTTTAGGTAATACATTATTTGTTGTTAATATTGTTCCCTTATATTATTTTTGTAATGGCTTATTCCCTCATATATATATATATATATCCTTTCTAAATCTTCTTTGATTCGATTTACTTGAATCGAATATCTTTTCATTAGAATAGGATACAAATCATAAAAAAAGACAATCTAAAAATCGTTATAAGTAGAAAAAAATATGGTGGGCCTCCAAAAATTCTCCTTCCTTTGCCTCCGAATTGGTCATAATTAATTACAACTAATTATGTGTCTTTCATGAAAAAAAATATGTGTCTTACAGTTAGCAAACACGTGTATTTGTAAACGATACGTGTCTTGCATGTAAGCCTTTGAGGTTTATAAGAGCCTTAATGAGTGATACTCCCCAAGTCTTACTTGAGTTTCTTATCTTTTGTATAAGATATAAGATTCTCTTTTAACTTTGCATAGTCTTCTTCCAAAGGATCTTGGAGCAAGAGATACCCAAAGGTTTTTGGTGGATTAGTTTTAGAAGGAGGATGCTTGAATTCCTTGTTGGAGATAAGGAAAGCATCAACATAGACAAGCTTTAGGAGAAAAGGAGTTGTTTGGTATACTTCTTCTTTTCATTATCATTTACATTTTATCTTATGAAAAGATCGTTAGTTGGAAAGTTGTTTTACATCTTTTTAATTTGGACTGCTGATTATGTTTCTTACAATTTAAATTTCTTACCCCTACAAAATATATATCTCTAAAAGAGATGTTAAATGTTAAATTCTGACAATTTTCCAATCTGGACTACTAATGTTGTATTACAACTTAAATTTCTTACCTACACTAAATATCTATCTCAAAAAGATTCGCTAGTTTCTTACAAATATTTCAATTTGAACTACTGATTATATATCATAAAACATAAATTTGTCACCTACACTCAATACACCTCTCTAAAATAAATGATGATATCAGAGAAATTTTCTAACTTGAAATGTTGATTCAGTCTCACTAAAACATAAATTTCTTTTCTGCACTAAATATCTCTGTCTAAAAAAGACAAAAGTTGTTGACAAATTTTGGATTTGGACTACTAAAGATGTTTTCTTACAACTAAAATTTCTTACCACCATTGTTATGATTTATACATGGTATTTAGATATCTACTTTAAAAGAAACTTGATTAAAATTACTTACAGGTGGTAGGGGTTGGATTATTGATGTGAGGTAGATTCAAAAAATAATGGTTCTAGTTATAGTCCTAAAACAATTCATATATATATATATATATATATATATATATATATATATCATAGAAACGAGGAATCAAAGTAGGCTATAAAGTAGTAAAAAGACACGAAATAAAGGTATCATTTTAAAAAATCCTCCTAGATATGATATGCCTTATTTATAAGATGGAAGATTTTTTGATATATGTTAACAAATCTTATATATATATATTGGGGGGGGGGGGGGGGCGTGCACGTGTGTGGCGTGTATGTGCACACGCGTATATATAAATAAGTCTTAGTACCAGACCAATATTTTGATCTGTAATACTATTTTGAGTTTTAGAAATTCTTATCCAAACTCACATATATCTCTAAAAGAGATGTTAGTCCCTGGCAAATATTCCAATTTCGACTATTAATCTCTTGTCTTAAAAAATAAATTTGTTACCATGAAAATCCCAGATAATTAGCTGTAATAATTTGAAGAAAGACTGTATTGTGGAATTATGGGTTAGAACCCTAGTTCATAAAAAAGTTTGGAAAGTCGATGGGTAGATGTATATATTATATAATTGCTTGTAGGTATAAAGTAACACTTCCTAGCACGATTTGGTTGTTCTTAAATGTGAATTATGGTAATTGAGAACCTTGAGTTCAATAAAGATGGGACCTTTGGCATAACAACTGCTTAAAGTGAATAACTGCAGTAAAATCTCCATAAATTAAGATAATGTGAGTATTCTGGAACTAGTTGACGGTTAACTGAACCTTAAATAACATTATAGACCGTGAATAAAGGTAGAATTAGTAAATTTGAATTTTCAAAGCGCTTAACTGTAGAATAAATAATTAATTACTCTTATAATTATTTGGTTTAGACCGTGACCGTTTCAAGCCTTCGAGAAAAGGAAAAACTTTTGTGGTTTAGCTTGCTTGTTCTAGATTCTTTGGTTGAGGTAGATTAAGGATTATGTAGAGTACAGTTAAACTTGAAATAGTCTTTTGTATGTATTCTGAATTGATGAGCATGTTGCTTTATCTTCGGACATGATTTGTGATGATTATTTGTTTGACTTGACATCTGCTTGTATAAATAAGTTTATTACCATAGAAGTCTTTAATTATTTGATGATATTTACTTGAGTCGAAGATCTTTTCATTAGAATAGGATAAAAAAAAATTAAAATAGACATAATCTAAAAATTGTAACAAGTAGAAAAAAATATGATGGGCCTCCAAAAGTTCTCCTTCCTTTTCCACCCAATTAGTCATAATTAATTACAACTAATGATATGTCTTGAATGAAAGCAAACACATGTCTTGCACTCAACAAACATGTGTCTTGAATGAAAGCAAACACGTGTATTGTACTTGCACGTTTCTTGAATGAAAGCAAATACACGTCTTTCACTTAGCAAACACGTGTCTTGAATGTAAGCAAACACATGTCTTGAACTTAGCAAATACGTGTCTTTGTAAAAGATATGTGTCGCTTTGCATGTAAGCCTTTGAGTTCTATATAAGAGAGCCTTAATGAGTGATACTCCACAAGTCTTACTTGAGCTTCTTATATTTTGTATAAGGTACAAGATACTCTCTTAACTTTGCCTTAGTCTTCTTCCAAAGGTTCTTGGAGCAAGAGATATCCAAAGGATTTTGATGGATTAGTTTTAGAAAGAGGATGATTGACTTCCTTGTTGGAGATAAGGAAAGCATCAACATAGAAAAGCTTTAGTAGCAAAGGATTTTTTTGGTACACAATTACACTTGACTCTTATATGGTTAGTATAATAGTCGGCTTGTGTAAACAAGTTAAAATATTCATTTTAATCGTCTTTTCTTTCTACTCGAATCTATTTGTTCCAATCAACTGCTTTGTTAGACATTCACCTCATTGCCGAATCTCTCATGGCTATTAGTAACATGCTAAAGTAACAATATTGACCGAAACTTCACGAAACAATTAAAGGTCTAAGGGTATTCCAATGAAAAGTTTAAAATAACTTTTAGGGTCTTACACAATGAAGAAGCAGGGATTCATTCTTTCATTAACCCATTGGTCATTAAGCACACATGGTATGAAACACATGCTACGATGTTATCACTTTATATTGGTGCGTGTGTCTGATTCTTTTAGTTATTCAACATCGTACAGATCTAGGTCTAGACACCTCTAAATGTCTAACCTGAGTTTCTTTCTTTAATAATCCCCAAATTCATATTCTTAGAGAAACTTACATCTGGATTTACAAAATAAGTCATTATCTTATGGTGAAAATTTTCTCTTCACATTCCTCAACGTAAGAGGCGATTTCTCGTGTGAGAGAGTCAATCTCGCGGCTTGTTCGACACACTATTTTAATACAACACATTTTCACATGCATATGAGATTGAACATAAATTCAATATTCTTATATTGATAATATTTATAATCAAGTCATCTACAATACATAAACATAATCATATCCTACGTAATCCTAGAGCCATAACATGTTTCTCAAACAAGTCTCTAGATATCGCCGTAGTAAAGGGATCGGCTATCATTTCTCGTGTAGGAATATATTGTAAAATTATTTCTCCACTTGCTACTATGTCTCTTATAAAGTTATACTTAATATCAATGTGCTTGGTCTTGCTGTGATATTCAGGATCCTTTGTATATACGATAGCCGCTTGACTGACACAATTTAAAATTACGAGACCCTTAGAATTCTTTGCGATGTTCAAATACTCAAAGAATCTCTTCAACTAAACAGCTTCTTGTACTGCAGATGCACAAGCCATAAATTCTGATTCCATGGTAGACAAGGCTGTGCAAGTTTGTTTCTTACTTTTCCACTAAATTGCACCATCATTTAGCAAGAAGGCATAATCGAAAGTTAATTTTCTATCATACCGGTCACCAGCCCAATCAACATCTGTATAACCTCTTATGGATAAATCGAATCCACTATAGCATAGTGAATAATCTGTTGTTTCCTTCAGGTATCAAAAATTCTCTTTGCTTCTTTCCAATGATCTCTTTCAGGATTGAATTGATACTTGCTAACCATACCTATGGCATAAAAAGGTCTGGACGAGTACACATTATAGCGTACATCAAGCTCCCAACTGCACTGGAATATGGTACTCGAGACATGTCTTGTTTTTCTTTTTTAGTCTTTGGACACATTTCAAGGCTTAAAGTCTTACCTCTTGCTATAGGAGTATCCATAGATTTGAAACTATTCATTCAAAAACATTCCAAATTTTTCATTATGTATGTTTCTTGAGATAGACTCAAAATTTTCTTGGAACTGTCTCTTTGATTTTAACACCCAATATATAGTCTGCTTCACCCTTATCTTTCATGTCAAATGACTTTGAAAGCCATGACTTAACAATTTTTACATACTTTAAATTATTTTCAGCTAATAAAATATCATCCACGTAAAGCGAAAGAATCATAAACATTTCATTGAACTTTTTCACATAGATGCAATGGTCTTCATCAATCATTGTGAATTCAAATGAAATCACTTTCTTATGAAATATTAGGTACCACTGCCTTGAAAACTGCTTGAGGCCATATATTGATCTGTTTAATTTACAAACCTTATTTTCTTGGCCTTTAACAACAAAACCTAAAGGTTGTTCCATGTAGATTTCCTCATTTAGTTCTCCATTGAGAAAAGAGGTCTTCACGTCCATTTGATTAAATTCTAAATCTAAACGTGCAACTATAGCTAAAAGCAATCGAATTGAGGTAAATTTCACAACTGGTGAAAAAGTTTCCTCATAATCTATTCCAGCTTTTTAAGTAAAACCTTTTGCCACCAATCGTGCTTTGTGCCTTTCTATTGACCCATCTAATTTGCATTTAACTTTGAGGATCCACTTTTTCCCAATAGCTTTACGCCCAGAAGGAAGGTAACTAGATCCCAGACTTTATTGGTTTTCATGGACTTTAATTCTTCTTTCTTTGCTTTTATCCATTCATCTTTTTCAGGACTCGATAAAACCTCAGTCACAAAATTAGGTTCATCCAATTCCGTGGGAGATACCAGGAAGACATAATCCTCAATCTCATAAGATCGTTTAGGCACACCTTTTCTGGTACTCTTACGTAATTGAAGTTCAGATTCTTCAATAGGATTTTGAGATTCACAACTCCCACTTAGACCAAGAATTATTTCATGTTCTATTGAATTATCAAGCATGTCCGATGACATTATTTGATCATCTGAATTCAGCATTTCGTAAAGAGGCTCATTTTCCTTTATTTCATTTCTTTTTGAAAAATCATTTTCCAGGAATGTGACATCTCGTGATTCAATTTCAGTAGTACTTCTATCTTCCAATTCACCAATGAACACATATCATTTGGAGTGTTCTGAGTATCTTATAAAGATATATTTTTTTCCTTTTGGACTTAGTTTTCCAAACTTACCAAAACGATCTTTAATATATGCAGCACAACCCCAAGGTCGTAGATCATTAAAGTTTGGTTTATTACCAGACTATTGTTCATAAGGAGTAGAAGATACTAATTTAGAAGGCACTCTATTTAATATGTAGGCCGCAGTTAATAATGCATCTCCCCAGAAAGAGATTGGTAAATTTTCCTGCGCCATCATGACCTTGTCATAACCAACAATGTTTTATTCCTTCTTTCGGCTACACCATTTTGTTGAGGTGTATAAGGAGTAGTCAATTGTCTGATAATGCCTTTTTCAATACACAGTTCTTCAAACTGTTTTGACAGATAATCACGTCCTCTATCGGCTCTTAATTCCTTTATACTTTTGTCTAATTGATTCTTAACTTCATTCATATATCTTTTGAAGCATTCAAGTGCTTCAGATTTATGAGATATCAAATAGACATAACCAAAGCGCGTGAAATCGTCAATAAATGTAATGAAATATGAAGCACCAGTCCTTGTCCTCACATTCATTGGACCACAGCTATTAGAATGGATTAATTGCAATGATAATTCAACTCTTTTAGCCTTCCCAACTGATTTATGTGTAATATTTCCAGTAAGATAATTTTCACAAGTTGGCATTTCAATTTTGAAGAAAAAACCTAGATGTCCTTCCTTTGTCAATCTATTCATTTGGTCTTGCCCTATGTGACCCAATCTAGCATGCTATGTAATTATATCAACATCATTATTACTAGAATAGCATGACATTACACAACGGTCAACATAATAGTCATAAGTTGAAGGATTACAATCTAAAATAATAAAGCGGTCATTGAGATGTCCAAAACCATAAAAAATATTATCTAGAGTAATTCTTACACAACTACGACTAAAGAACAAATGAAAACCAACATCTAAGAGAACAGACACAGATACTAAGTTTTGTCAAATTTCTAGAGCATATAGGATGTCATGCAACATTAAAGACCGGCCTTCACGCAAATCTACTTTGCAAGTGCCAATCACTTTGACTTCAAGTCTTGCATTATTTCCTACATAGATCTACCTTGATCCAGGTGAAACTCGATGGAGCTCCACAAACGCTTCTCGATCTTGAGTCACATGGTCGGTGGCTCCTGAGTCTACAATCCACATAGGATAAGATTCAGTTAATAAAACAGTGTTAGAAACATCTGTAGCACTTAGAGAAGCGTTTAGAAATGCTACCTTTTTATCCTCAGGACATTCACGAGCAAAATGCCCTAGAACTTGGTAGTTGTAGCACTTCATCTTGCTCTTGTCTTTCTTCTTGAAAACCCTTTTTTCTTTCTTGGAATTTGGCTTGTTCTTTTTCTCAGAGGGTCCTTCTTCTGTCTCTTTACCCTTCCCATTCTTTTTTTACTTCTTCTTGCGCTTGAATCCTGAAGAGTTCTTACTACTCGATTCTTCCATAAAGGTATTAGAAGTAGCTTTAGCAGCACCGAGCCGATCATCTTCAAGTTTAACGTGACGTGCAATATCAAAAAAAGTTTTGATGTTGTTATTGCGGGTTAAGTTGACCTTCAGGTGTTCCCAACTATTGGGAAGAGATCGGATCACTGCCTGAACCTGCTGATCTTTCCAGAGAACATGACCAACACTTTTGAGTTGAGCTATCATATTCGACATCACCCTAAGGTGTTATTTGATGTTCTGATCATGACGCTTCTTTTAAGTGTCAAATTTGATAGTCAGTTGTCTGAGGCGGGTAACAGAAGTACCCCTATATGTTCCTCGCAAGTGTTCCCAGATGGCATTGGCAGTAGGAAATTCCTCACACTCATGTATGAGGTCATCAACCACAGAACTTATAATAATTCAATGTGCAATGGAATCAACCTTTTTCCAAGCCTTATAAGCTTCAAGTTCTCTTCTGTGTTGTGCAGTATTGCCCTCTTCTGATAGACTTAAGACATGGTTAATAACTTCAAGAGCGTTTTGCTCTTCCAGTACATACCACATCTTACGACTTCAAATGTCGTAGTTGTCTCCATTTAGTTTTTCTCGTTTGTTCAAGTCAGCAATTATGCTTTTTGATGCCATGTCTGTTATTAAGAGACAATTACGCAAGTATATTATCAATTATGCATGCAAGTTACACATTCAATAAAATCATTTCACATAAAGGTTTCATGTTTAGTGTATAATCAAAAGGACACGTGAGAATCCAATCATCATATACCAACTAAACACTTAACCAAAATTAGAAATTAATTTCTTAATGTGTATTAGAATGATAGCTTTCAATTAAGTCGTTTAAAACTCAAACAAATGAATGAAATTCATATAAAGGGAGATAAACAACTTAATATATATATAATATAAAGTTTATAATAACTTCATGTACAAGTCAATCTAAAATAAAAGTCATTCCACAAATATTCTAGACGACTTATGTACACCCAAAAAGGCTCGCTAGGCCAAATCTCGTGGTAAACATCAATTAATCTCTCGCCCCAAGGGTCACAGAGAGAATTTAATAAAATAGCTAATGCTTCCCAATCCGATATTTCTACATAGTTTTCTAATTCTAAACGTTTCATCTCACACTGATGTATAAAACTAGCAACACTAATGTTAGGTGATATCTTAAAAGACTTGAATTCTTTCAATTTCTTCTTTCTTTCCCTTCGCATAACCCTTTCATTCCGTAAAAAATATTGTGTCTCTCTAGGGACACCATTTCGTATGATCTCTCGACCTTGAGAACATGCCCTTTGACGACGTGCTCTTCTACCTTGTCTCTTTGCTCGACATTCAAAACTCCTACTTGGAGAGATAAAAGTTTGTCCCCGTTCAGCCATTTTTGAAATAGGAACCAAGAAACAATAAGAATGGATTTACCACTCTATGTGACACTTATGTCACATTTATTTGTAGAATGCAAAGTCCGTTAAAGAAAAAATATGGACTAATTAAGATAAGAAAAGGAAAATATCAAGTCATATATATATATATATATATCCTCTTATGTAATTCATAAACTTGTCACAAAATTGGTCAATTCTGTTTTAAAACAAAATCGTTTCTATATTTATTTATACAGAATCAAAAATATGACTTTAATAATACACTTTTAGATATTAAATTATCTAAACCAACAACAAAAGACAGAATTAATATTCTAATAATAAAAGAAATTGAATGAAAAATCTCTTTCTTTTAAAATTAATTTCATAGTCACATCCATGATTTCTAGAAAGAAACAAAGCACTAGTAGATAGGAATTGGGTACTACAAACAATTATTCTATTAAAGAAATACATTGGATGCTTTTCACATTGAGTAAATACATAATTACACCCCTGATCTAGTTTGAGATTTGCAAAAAAATACCTAAACTTTAATTTCGACCTATTACCCCACGATTCTTCTTTATTTCGTTGCAAACACACCATTTTAACCCTCTGCGTGTATACACGCGCGTGAAAGGGCTGAAATTTGATTTTTTGACCAATTAAAAGTTATCACGTGTAAAATAATTGATATATAATTTATATTCCTTTTAAAAAAAATAAAATTAATATTTATTTTCTTTTTAAAATTATTTCATACCCCTCTCTCTCCTCTCCCCCACCCCACCCACCCACCCTTTCTTCTTCAACACCATTAAAGCTTCATTGAAACTTTTTTTTTAAATATCATTAAAAATCCATTAAAGCTCAACACAATGTCTTCTTCAACGCCATTAAAGCTTCTCTATTAAATCTCCATTGAAGCTTTTTTTTTAAAAAAATATCTTTAAAACTCCATTAAAGCTCATTTAACTATCTATAAAACTCAATTCAATCATTTAACTATCCTTAAAACTCAATTCAATCATAAAACTATTTTTTGAATTGATTTGAACAAAAAAAAACTGGATGGGGAGAGAGATGTTGACGAAGTGGGGAGGGTTAGGGGGGTTAGGGGGGAGATACTGATGGGGGTGGGGGTGCTGAATGGGGGTGGGGGTTGAGGGGAGCTGCTGACGTGGGGGGAGAGGTGCTGGATGGGGTGGGGGGAAGAGGAGGTGGGGTGCGGTGTTAAATTAAATAAAAAGGAAAACTTTATTAAAAAAATATGAAATTAAACGTAGTTGACACGTGGCAGCACCTGATTGGCGTGTATCTTTACTCACTTTATTGTGATTGAGATTCAGCGAAAAATGATGCGTTTGCAACGAAATAAAGAAGAATCGTGGGGTAATAGGTCGATGTTAAAGTTTAGATGTCTTTTTAAAAATCTCGGCCAACATCAAGGGGTAATTATGTATTTACTCTTCCACATTATACAGTGCCCTTTCCAATTGACTTTTCTATACTTCTTCTTCTTTATTCGAAAAGGAAAAAAAGAATACTCTGCATTTGTTCTCCATCACAGTAAAAACCAAGTATTAACAACTTTCTTTTAGTTTACTCAGATATGAAATAATCTCAAATCAGTATTTTCATTTTCAAAAAGAAATATGAAAACTTTTAAACGCAGAAACAGATTATGATTAAATTCATTTTATTTTCTC
Source organism: Capsicum pubescens (assembly GCA_030864215.1). Lineage (NCBI taxonomy): Eukaryota > Viridiplantae > Streptophyta > Magnoliopsida > Solanales > Solanaceae > Capsicum > Capsicum pubescens. Next base: position 39,601,428 of record CM061549.1, read on the forward strand.
CAAATCAAAAGTAAAAGTCAAATCCACAACGGAATCCGCGACGCAATAATTGCGAGTTTGACCGGATTTAGAACGCGATAGGAGTCGCGTCTGTCTGTAGATCAGAAGTTCAACTGGTTGATATTTGTCTGATCTAAAATTTCGATTACATCCGATTTCGTCCAATTTCTTATCAGGTAATCAAGTACATAATAGTTCAATATATTTGCACAATAAAATTTGGATTTTTTCATGCTAAATTGGGGCAATTTCAACCTAGTCTATGATACCATATTTAGTAATTTTCGGAGCAAAACAGTGTACCTTTAGTTTGCAGCAGAAATTATTTCTGTTTCCGAAAGGATCTGCCCAAGTCTGCTTTGAATCACTTGGAAACAAAGATTTAATCAAAACTATATGCCTTCGTTTTGGTGCTTTTGCTGATTTTAATTCGTCGTCTTTGACCCAATTTATGTTTTTCTCTGTGTTTCTGTGTATTTTGTTTCTTCCATTCTTTGTCGGAAAAGAGAAAAATCATATATAGGATTTCTTTGGGGCGGGAACAGTTATAACCGTTCCCCCCTTTATTTTTGAATTAAGATTACCTGTAAATCTTATTTTCTGACTAAGATAGTCGGGTCGGGTCGGGTTGGTCCACATGGGTGACCCATACCCAAAATTCAACAATATATATATATGTGGGGAGGGAGGGAGAGCGTGCACGTGTGTGGCGTGTATGTGCACACGCGTCTATATAAGTAAGTCTTAGTATCAGACCAATATTTTGATCTGTTATACTATTTTAAGTTTTAGAAATTCTTATCCAAACTCACATATATCTCTAAAAGAGATGTTAGTCCCTGACAAATATTCCAATTTCGACTATTAATCTCTTATCTTAAAAAATAAATTTGTTACCATGAAAATCCAAGATAATTTTTTTTTGGTAACTAGCTTATATATTAATTACCAAGTGAAACAATTACAGACCCATAGCAGTTTTAACACAAATCTGCTATCTACGAAAAAACTCAAAGACTATCAATTCTATCCTTAATTAAACTAAAAACATAATTGTTGCAGTCTAGTCCGAAGACCCAAATTAGCTCTCACATTACAATAATAAGCTATCTCCTTAGCCAAAGATTTTCAGTGTTTGTTCTTCTATTCAAACAATCGATAGTTCCTTTCCAACCATAGTGCATGTACAAATTCAGCATAGACCATTTTAAAAAGTTGCGCCTGTAATGATTTGACCTTGGATTTCTTTATAACCCAATCCTCATGTTCCTCCCATGTAATAGTATCAACAGGACTTATCTCTATTTATCGTAATAATCTATGCCACAAATCCTTCGAGTATTCACAGTGAACAAACAGGTGAGTTCGAGTTTCTTGATTCCCTGTACATAACTTGCAGAATTTATCCATCTCTAATCCCCATTTGAGTAACCAATCTTTTGTTAGTAACTTGTTTTGAATTTGCAACCACAACAAGAATTTCGCCTTTGATCTGGCTCCATTATCCATCATCAAACATTTCTAAGGTACCCTAGTTCCTTCACCCAACAATTGTAAATAAATCTTTTGGATTGTTATCTTATGTTGATGCTCCATCAATTGTGTTTGCAGCAGTGTTTCTTTGGCAGCAATGATACCTTTGACCATCCAAGAGGCTTGCTGTGGAATAGAGGTTGTGGAGACCTGATTAGATTTAATATAAAAGCTATGAATCCAACGTATCCACAGTTTGTCATTTTTGTGAGCTAAGTCCCAACAAGTTTTGACTAGTGCAACCTTTATTTCAAATGCAGATGTTGATATGGTTGAGGCCCCCAACTGAGTAAGGCATACACATTTTATTCCACGAGACAAGAGCTTTTCTAGTAATAGTACTTACCCCGGATCATACATAGCTTTGAGAATAGGCTGTAATAATTTGAAGATAGACTGTATTGTGGAATTGTGGATTAGAACCCTAGGTTCATAAAAAAGTTGGGAAAGTCTATGGGTAGATGTATATAATATAGAATTAATTGTAGGTATAAAGTAACACTTCCTAGCATGATTTGGTTGTTCTTAAATGTGAATTATGGTAATTGAGAACCTTGAGTTCAATAAAGATGGGACCTTTGGCATAACAACTGCTTAAAGTGAATAACTGCAGTAGAAGCTCCATAAATTAAGATAATGTGAGTATTGTGGAACTAGTTGATGGTTAACTGGCCCTTAAATAACATTATAGACCGTGAATAAAGGTAGAATTAGTGGGTTTAAATTTTCAAAGCGCTTAACTGTAGAATAAATAATTAATTACTCTTATAATTATTTATTTTAGACCGTGAGCGTTTCAAGCCTTTGAGAAAAAGAAAAACTTTTGTGATTTAGCTTGTTTGTTCTAGATTCTTTGGTTGAGGTAGATTAAAGCTTATGTAGAGTACAGTTAAACTTGAAATAGTCTTTTGTATGTATTCTGAATTGATGAACCTGTTGATTTATCTTCGGACATGATTTGTGATGATTATTTGTTTGACTTGACATCTGCTTGTATAAATAAGCTTATAACCATAGAAATCTTTAATTATTTGATGATATTTACTTGAGTCGAAGATCTTTTCATTAGAATAGGATAAAAAAATTAAAAAAAAGACATAATCTAAAAATTGTAACAAGTAGAAAAAATATAATGGGCCTCCAAAAGTTCTCCTTCCTTTTTCACCCAATTAGTCATAATTAATTACAACTAATGATGTGTCTTACACTCAGCAAACATGTGTCTTGAATGAAAGCAAACACGTGTCTTGTACTTGAACGTGTCTTGAATGAAAGCAAACACATGTCTTGCACTTAGCAAACACGTGTCTTGAACTAAGCAAATACGTGTCTTTGTAAAAGATACGTGTCGCTTTGCATGTAAACCTTTGAGTTCTATATAAGAGAGCCTTAATGAGTGATACTCCACAAGTCTTACTTGAGCTTCTTATCTTTTGTATAAGGTACAAGATACTCTCTTAACTTTGTCTTAGTCTTCTTCCAAAGGATCTTGGAGCAAGAGATATCCAAAGGATTTTGATGGATTAGTTTTAGAAGGAGGATGCTTGAATTCCTTGTTGGAGATAAGGAAAGCATCAACATAGACAAGCTTTAGGAGCAAAGGAGTTGTTTGGTATACTTTTTCTCTTCATTATCATTTACATTTAATCTTATGAAAAGATCGTTAGTTGGAAAGTTATTTTACATCTTTTTAATCTGAACTGCTGATTATTTTTCTTACTCCTTAAATTTCTTACCCCTACTAAATATATATCTCTAAAAGAGATATTAAATTCTGACAATTTTCCAATTTGGACTACTAATGTTGTATTACAACTTAAATTTCTTACCTACACTACATAACTATCTCAAAAAGAGTCGCCAGTTCCTTACAAATATTTCAATTTGAACTACTGATTATATATCTTAAAACATAAATTTATCACCTACACTCAATACATCTCTCTAAAATAAATGATGATATTAGAGAAATTTTCTGACCTGGACTACTGATTCAATCTCGCTAAAACATAAATTTATTTCCTGCAGTAAATATCTCTCTCTAAAAAAGACAAAAGTTGTTGACAAATTTTTTATTTGAACTACTAAAGATGTTGTCTTACAACTTAAATTTCTTATCAGCATTGTTAAGATTTATACATGGTATTTAGATATCTATTTTAAAAGAAACTTGTTTAAAATTACTTACAGATGGTAGGGGTTGGATTATTGATGTGAGGTAGATTAAAAAAATAATGGTTCTAGTAATAATGCTAAAACGATTCATCTATATATATCATAAAAACAAGGAATCAAAGTAGGCTATAAGGTAGTCAAAAGACACGAAATAAAGGTATCTTTTTTAAAAATTCACCTAGATACATGATATGCCTTATTTACAAGATGAAAGATTTATTGATATATGTCAACAACTCTTTTATATATATATATGGGGGGGGGGGGGTCGTGCACGTGTGTGTGCACGTGCGTCTATATAAAAGAGCCTTAGTATCATACCAATATTTTGATCTGGAATACTACTTTGAATTTTAGAAATTCTTATCCAAACTCACATATATCTCTAAAAGAGATGTTAGTTCCTGGCAAATATTCCAATTTCGACTACTAATCTCTTGTCTTAAAAATTAAATTTGTTAGCATGAAAATCCAAGATAATTAGCTGTAATAATTTGAAAAAATACTGTAATTGTGGAATTGTGGGTTAGAACCCTAGGTTCATAAAAAAGTTGGGAAAGTTTATGGGTAGATGCATATCATATAGAATTGCTTGTAGGTATAAAGTAACACTTCCTAGCATGATTTGGTTGTTCTTACATGTGAATTATGGTAATTGGGAACCTTGAGTTCAATAAAGATGGGACCTTTGGCATAACAACTGCTTAAAGTGAATAATTGCAGCAGAAGCTCCATAAATTAAGATAATATGAGTATTGTGAAACTAGTTGACGGTTAACTGATCCTTAAATAACATTATAGACCGTGAATAAAGGTAGAATTTGTGGGTTTGAATTTTCAAAGCGCTTAACTGTAGAATAAATAAATAATTACTCTTATAATTATTTGGTTTAGACCGTGAGCGTTTCAAGCCTTTGAGAAAAGGAAAAAAACTTTTGTGGTTTAGCTTGCTTATTCTAGATTCTTTGGTTGAGATAAATTAAGGCTTATGTAGAGTACAGTTAAACTTGAAATAGTCTTTTGTTTGTATTCTGGATTGATGAGCATGTTGATTTATCTTCGGACATGATTTGTGATGATTATTTGTTTGACTTGACATCTGCTTGTATAAATAAGCTTATAACCATAGAAGTCTTTTAATTATTTGATGATATTTACTTGAGTCAAAGATTTTTTCATTAGAATAGAATAAAAATAAAAAAGGCATAATCTAAAAACTGTAACAAGTAGAAAAAAAATATGATGGGCCTCCAAAAGTTCTCCTTCCTTTTCCACCCAATTAATCATAATTAATTACAACTAATGATGTGTCTTAAATGAAAGCAAACACATGTCTTGAATTAAAGCAAACACATGTATTGCACTTAGCAAACACGTGTCTTGAATGAAAGCAAGCACATGTCTTGCACTTAGCAAACACGTGTCTTTGTAAAAGATACATATCGCTTTGCATGTAAGCCTTTGAGTTCTATAAGAGAGCCTTAATGAGTGATACTCCACAAGTCTTACTTGGGATTCTTATCTTTTGTATAAGATACAAGATATTCTCTTAACTTTGCCTTTGTCTTCTTCCAAAGGATCTTGGAGCAAGAGATATCCATAGGATTTTGGTGGATTAGTTTTAGGAGGATGCTTGAACTCCTTGGAGATAAGGAAAGCATCAACATTGACAAGCTTAAGGAGCAAAGGAGTTGTTTGGTATACTTCTTCTCTTCATTGTCATTTTACATTAAATCTTATGAAAAGATCATTAGGTGGAAAGTGTTTTACATTTTTCCAATCTGGACTGCCAATTAAGTCTCTTACAATTTAAATTTCTTACCTTACTAAATATATATCTCTAAAAGAGAAATTAATTCTGACAATTTTTCAATCTGGAATACTAATGTTGTATTACAACTTAAATTGAGAAAATGGTCAAAAGCCCCCCAACCTTTACCCCAAATCTCAACTACACTTATACTTTGCGGGGGTCCTATGACCCTCCTGAACTATTTTAAAATGGAATTATTACCCCCCAAAACTATTTTAAAGTAGAATATATGCCCGTCTAAAAGCTCATACCCAGATTTTATTTTAATTTGTGGTCTACATGCGTTGCCACGTGTTATTCCATGTAATTCCACATCATATTACTTTTTTTTTTACTATAAAAAATTAATTCCATGTCATGCCACATCATATGTCATTCAATTCTTCTTCTTCTTCTTCTATTTTTTTCTTTTTCTTCTTCTTCAATGGCTTCTTCTTCTTCTTCTTCTTCTTCTTCTTCTTCTTCTTCTTCTTCTTCTTCTTCAATGGAATAATGAATCATATGGATTTCACACGATAGGTAATCTTATCAAAATCAAATCAACAATTAATGTCCAAAAAATATTCAATTTTCACAAAATGACGCCGCCTTCAATGGTTCAGCTTCAATGGTGCATAATTTTTGACAATGAAACACTGTTGGACAGTGATGGCGCCAGCAAAATTTAAAATTCCGACGACTTTGTTTTTTCAATGAATTTCAACATTCTCAACGTCAATCAATTTTGAGGGAGCTAAGGAATGATTCTAACCCAGAAATTAATTCGAATTTTTCAATCTGAATTGATTCAATATTCTCACGTAATTCGAGTTCTTGGATGTCATTGATGAGTTCTTGGATGCCATTGAAGAGGAGGAGGAGGAGAAAGAAAATTATTATTAATAATAATAATAATAATAATAATAATAATAATAATAATGATGATGATGATGATGATGATGATGATGATGATGATGATGATGATGATGATGAGGAGGAGGAGGAGGAGGAGGAGGAGGAGAAAGAGAAGGAGAAGGAGAAGGAGAAGGAGAAGAGGAGGGAGAGGAGGAAGAGGAGGAAGAATTGAAGAATAGAAGAAGAAGAATTGAGGAAGAATAGAAGAAGAAGAAGAAATGTCATTGATGAGTTCTTGGATATCATTGAAGAAGAAAAATTGAAGAAGAAGAAGAAGAAATGAAGAAGAAAGAAAAATAATAATTAAAATTATATATAATTATTTAAAGAAATATTAAAAATAAATTTTTAATAAATTATTTTCGTTCTCACTCTCTTTAAAGAGAGTGAAACACACTCTCTTGCCATGTCAGCGTTGGGGGTAATAATTTCATTTTAAAATAGTTCAGGGAGGTCATAGGACTCTCTCAAAGTATAAGTGTATAGTTGGGATTTGGGGTAAAGATTGAGGAGGTTTTTGACCATTTTCTCACTTAAATTGCTTACTTACTCTAAATATCTATCTCAAAAGGAGTCGTCAGTTCTGAAAAATATTTTCAATTTGGACTACTGATTATATATCTTAAAACTTATATTTGTTGTCGGCACTCAATACATCTCGTTAAAATAAATGATTATATCAGAGAAATTTTCTGACCTGGACTACTGATTCTGTGTCATTAAAACATAATTTTTTTTTTCTTGCACTAAATATCTCTCTAAAAATGACAAAAGTTCTTGACAAATTTCTGATTTGGGCTACTAAAGATGTTGTCTTACAACATAAATTCTTACCAGCATTGTTATGATTTTATACATGGTATTCGGGTATCTACTTTGAAAGAAACTTATCTAAAATTACTTACAAATGGTAGGGTTGGGTTATTGATGTGAGGTAGATTCAAAAAGAATGGTTCAAGCTATAATCCTAAAATATTTCATCTATATATTTCAAAGAAACGAGGAAACAAAGTAGGCGATAAAGTAATCAAAAGACATGAAATAAAGATATCATTTTCAAAAATTCGTTTAGACATGATATGCCTTATTTACAAGATGGAAGATTTGTTGATATATATCAACAACTCTTTTAGATATACATATTATTGCAGGTAAGAAATTTAAATACAACAGTTCAGATCAAAAGATTTATCACAAATCGATCTCTCTTTTATATATGTGTGTGCGCGCGCGCACGTGTTGTCCACGCACGTTTATATAATAGAGTCTTAATATCAAACTGATATTTTGATCTAGACTACTATTTTGAGTTTTAGAAATTCCTATCCAGACTCACATATATCTCTAAAGAGATGTTAGTTCCTGGCATATATTTCAATTTCGACTATTAATTTTTTTTCTTAAAAATCAAATTTATTACCAAGAAAATCCAAGATTATTAGTTGTAATTAGTTGGAAGAAAGAAAAGGAGCATTTTTCCGGGCTCATCATATTCTTGTCTGTTTGTGTCTCTCAATTGTTATATATATATACAGAGAGAGTCTGTATCCATGTTAACCTTTTTTGAACCAATAAGATCATCAATTTTTACTCTCTTTTTAAAACTGTTTTAGAGTACTGCTCTTTAATTTCTTTGTGTTGGTAAAAATGACCTCAAGTTCAACATGGACTCGAGAGTAAGACAAGTAGTTTGATAATGCATTGGCCATTTTTAACAAGGACACTTAGATAGATGGAGTAATTGACTAAGGGCACTGGCAAGACTGAGAGGATGTGAAGTTACATTTCGAAAAACTTGTGGAAGACATAAAATACATTGAGGCTAATCTAATTTTCTTGCCTAGATTAGCCTCAATGTTTTTTATTCAAGTTTTTTCATAGTGTAACTTCGCTTCTTGTCACACCCCTTTTTCGACTCCAAAAATAATATATGTATTTTAAGTTCAAAAGAGTTTTATTATTAAGGTGACAAAAATGAAAAATTTGTTTCGAAAAAAAAAGGATTATTTACATTATTTTTTTCTTATTCAGAGTCGCCACTTGGCATAATCCGGTGTGCCAAGTCACCTTTGGAAAATCCTTTTCGAAACGATTTGACTCTATAAACTGATCCGCGAACAGAGATTCCGGCTAAGGAATTCTGTTGACCGAGGGAAAGGTGTTAGGCACCCCTCGATCCCGTGGTTCGACCACGGTCGCTTGGTGGAGCGTATCGGCTAATTTGACATTACAAATGTACAAACCACATAAACACACAAAACAAGCAAACAAACAAATCACACAAAATTCAAAACAAACCAAAATAATGTCCAGTCCAAATTATACAATCCAAAATAAAAGAGGTGCTGAAATATAAAACCTATTCTATTCTAAACTAATCCTAAACTAAACTCCACCCGACGTTCCGGGCCTTGATCACGAGCCTCCTTTGCGTACATGCTACTTCGGGGCATTCCCCGGATAAATCAATACAAATCCTTCGGGGCATTCCCCGGCTAAAAGAGTACAATTTAAACTTTTCGTGCAATAAAGTAGAAAGTACCATTCACACACATATTCAAACACTCCAACAACTCGTTATTCCTAAATTTGCCTACCCGGCCTATGTTTGCCTACCAATTTTAACGCATCACAATTCTATCATGTTTAACATTATCAATACATCAAAATTAATCAATATTCATTTTTCTCCATTTTTAATCCCCACCTTAATTCATTCTCAACCACGTGATTAACCCATTTCAATACACAATCCACCAATCGAGAATAACGAAAATTCACCAATCATGCTTAGCACATCACACACCCAAATGTCACCAACAGTTCACATTAACAAACAAACCACGGTATCGAATCGCACGCAATCACAATCACATAAGAATTAAATGAAAGAGAAGAAAGAATTGGACCTTAAATTTGAAGCTTTCAAACTCAAAGTTATTCGAATAAAGAGAGTCTGCACCCGGAAACCTCGAGCCGAACCTTAACACCAACAATCCAACTCGACAAGTAATGACCCGTTCACCGTCACTTTTCACGCTGTTACTGTTCACCGGTACTGTTCACCGGTGCCCCTTTTTTTTTTTTTTGTTGTTGTTGTTGTTCTTGTGAGGAAGATTATTTTGTGATTGTTGTTATTGTGGAGAAGATCATGATTAAAGAATGAGCCCCCTTTTTCTTCTTAGAATTTTTCTTTTATAATGAGCATGGATTTGTTATGATGTGAGAATTTTGGTGGGTCCCCCATATATTCTTTCTTTGTGGACAAGAAAAAGGAGGGGATCATATGGGTAGTTAGGGTAGGTGGAAGCTTTTGATTGGGTAGGTTGTTAGGATAAGATAAATTAGTTAGAGGTAGTTTTTTTGTTTATTTTTGTATTTTTGTGGGATATAATTACATGGGGTTGGACACATGGTAAGGTGAACTAAAAATGAATAAAATTAGACTTCGAGAGGTACAAAATTAGGTGTCTACACTTCTTCCTCAGTTGTCAGTGGTCTTAGCCACATTACTCCGTCTATCTGGTGTGTCTTTGTCAAAGATGGTTAAAACATTATTAAACTTCTTGTCTTGCTCTCGGGTTCATGTTGAATTTGAAGTCATTTCTACAAATACAGAGAAATTAAAGAACAATATTCTAAAATGATAAAAGGGGGAGTAGAAAGTGATGATGTTATGGTACAAAATAAGGTCAGTATGTATACTCTCTTTATATATAGAAATTGATAGAAACAAATAGGCATGGTGAGATTGAAAAAATGCTCTTCTTTTTCTTCCAAAACAAATTACAACTATCTTGAATTTTCTTGTGGGTAATATGGGTAATAGATTTATTTTTTTTAAGACAAAAGATTAGTAGTCCAGATTGAAAAATTTGTGAAGAACTAACATCTCTTGATTCATGTAGAGTTTTCGCAGGAGCAATGCCTTTTTCACAGGTGCGGACGCGCTGGAGCGCTTCTTTTCCACACGAGCGGGATCATTGGCAGCCTTACTTCAATTCTCAATCTTTTTGCTCAAATTTGGTTCATTTGATCCACGTACACATTATAAATTAACATACCTGAAATATCAATATCAAGTGTCTTATGTGAAGTAAACCTAATCCCGCGAGATTCAAATTGAATATATATGGGTGCAAGGTTCCTAAAGAAAGGAAAGTCACCTCCAATCGAGCTTTCTTATGCTTCATGCTTGTGATTGGCATTTTTATAAGGGACACCTATAAAAAGGAGTCTATTGAGGAAGATCCAGCTAGATAGACTTATTGGATTGGTTATTCACCCACCTATTTCAAGAAGAGCCTTATGTATTACTATATTACGTGCGAGTGAGGTTTAAAGAGAATCCATGCTTGTGATTGGCATTTTTATAAGGGACACCTATAAAAAGGAGTCTATTGAGGAAGATCCAGCTAGATAGACTTATTGGATTGGTTATTCACCCACCTATTTCAAGAAGAGCCTTATGTATTACTATATTACGTGCGAGTGAGGTCTAAAGAGAATCCAGAAAGTGCATCGCAGGTTGAAGAAGTGTCCTCAGGTATGAAAAAGGACAGGTAATCATGGCATACTCAAACTACTATGGAGAATGTCCTAATAATGTTGCGGAATCAAGAGCCATTCTTTATGACATTCAATGGCGCTTCACAATTTATAAAAAAAAAAAAAAAGTTAGATATTGAATCTGACTCTATGATAATCGTCGCTATGATCAATAACCAAAACAATGTCAATTGCCACATTATCCGTCTCATAAGTCAGATCAATATGTCAAAGAGACAAAGCAACTATAAATTCTAGCATTGCTACAGGAAAGTAAATAACTTCGTCGATTACTTAGCAAATCTCTTGAATTCATTTTTTGCGCATAGTTTGACCTGAGGAAAGTAATGTCTCAATTTGACATTGAATTTTACCAGGCCCACCATATTTTTTTTTTTGTGTCTCTCAATTTCTATATATAAAGTATTCATGTTAAACTTATTTTTACCATAACATCATCAATTTTAACTCTCTCCTTCAAATCATTTTAAGGTGTTCTTTAATTTTGTATAAATGACCTCAAATTCAGCAGGGACTATCCATCAAGATAAGAAGTTTGAAAATGCATCGACTATATATGACAGAGACACCATCAGATAGGTGGCGTAATATGGCTAAAACAATTGGTAAAACTGAGAAAGAAGTGAAATTGCACTAAGAAAAACTTGTAAAAGATATCAATAACATTGAAACTAGAAAAAGGATTTGATATAGTTCTCGCTAAAAAAGCGACTCACACATACGTCTATCATTACACAAATGACCCAGATATGCCTTTTTTGTCTAACAATAGTAAATAAATTTGATTTTTTATTTTTTTATTTTTTTATTTTTTATTAAAATAAAATTCATATAAGGGTGTAGTTACCCTTCTCGCAAAATTTAGAGGTATATTTGATCCTTCTCATATGTGACTTTTTCTTTTTTGCCTTCTTTAATTCTACTTAATTGTTTCTCCTCTTTTCTGGTCTCTCCGTGTTCCTCTTTCATTCTGATAGCCAAGCAATTATGCACATTGCAAACAACCCCATTTTTCAAGAACAAAGAATTATTCAATACTATAGAGAATGGAAACTTTCTATAGATTTTTTTGAAAAAATTGTCATTATATTCCACATTCCAATTTATTTGGCGCATTTTGTGATCTATATAATTATCTTGTTAGAAGAATTCCAAAAGTGTATTGCTCGAATGATTATTTAACTATTGAAATTATGTAATAATATCATTTACTTTATCTTGTCGACTTTTCTATTGGTTTCTTCACATCATAAATCATTTTGTCCAATTTTGTGACTTATTCGACACCTCTTCCTAATTTGAAATTTATAGCAATCTATGTGAACTTAAATAACCTCAAAAACAAAAAGAAAACTTGACATTGGGCAGAGCCAGAATAGAAATTATTGTTTCTCAGAACTCAATAGTTTTGTTCCAGATAAACTCTGCTTTATAGTAAAATATTTACCTAATGTGTGTATATATTGTAGACCCAAATAAAGAGCTACGGCTCTGATCATGTCTCATTCTGATTCTTCACCAAGTGAAAGTGATATTTGCATAATGAGATAAAACACTTTCTCTCTCCTAATAACTTTTCTCTCAACAACGGATTTATTTTAACGACTAGTACTGCGCGTTCCTCACACGCTCCACCTGATGGAGCCACCGGGAGGCTTTCTTCTGGCGCGTAGAAAGGGGAATCTAAGACTCTCTGAGGAATCCATCACACCTACAGAAGGAATTGCAAGAAAACCCTTGTATGCGAGCTCTTTGACTGCTCCGACAAACTCAAACTTAACCCCTGCTCACCGAGGAAAAGAATCAGTGATCATTACAAGAATATGTACTTATAGCTACGGAATCTAAGCTATGAATTTAAAAATCATAGCTATTACTTATTAATAGCCACAAAAGTTTGAATTTTGTGACTATCTAAAAATTCACCAAATTTCTTAGCCACGAAAGCTAATTTGACAAAGCTAAATCTTATTTTTTGCTACAATTGCTAACATTCGTGGCAATAATTACCTAGATAGCTACAATTTTTTTGTTACAGTAAAATTCGGTAGCTAATTATAAAATTTTGTCACACGATAAAAGTAGTTGTAACAATAGTAATCCTTTAACCACAAGAAGTTATTTGACACAAAATATTGTATCTAAATAAATAATTTTGACAAAGCTAAATCTTATTTTTTTGCTACAATTGCTAACATTTGTGGCAATAATTACTTAGATAACTATAATTTTTCTGTTACAGTAAAATTCAGTAGTTAATTATAAAATTTTGCCATGCGATAAAAGTAATTCTAATAATAGTAATCTTTTAGCCACAATAAGTTGGTTGAAACAAAATTTTGTAGCTAAATAAATAATTTTGCTTCAAGTTATAAAAATTGTGGCAATAGTTAAATGAAATAGTCATAGATTTTTTGTTATTAGGTAAAATTTTGTAGCAAAAATTGAAGCTAAATAAATAATTTTTTGTTATTTGGTAAATAATTTTGTTATTTGAAGCAAAAATTGAAGCTAAATAAATAAATTTTTTTTTCAAGCTATAAAGTTGTAACTTAATAGTTATATTCATTTGTTAGTGGCTAAATGATATAGCCGTAAAATTATTGTTGTGATTTGATATGGTAGCTAATAATTAATTTTTATCATGGGTTAAAATTTGTTATAACGATACTAACCATATAAAATTCTTTATTATTAGGTAAAAAAAGAAAAGTCAAAATTTTAAGATCATATGCCTATTCATCAAATCAATACATAATCAATATTAAACACCGAAAGCTGTAGTACTTAACCTATTCAATCAATTGTCTCTAATTAAAGTCGAGATCCGTGACAACTTGTTTGTCAATACTTTTTTTTTTAGATTCATGAGAAACTTCTCAAACTTAATATCATAATCCATAAATAAAAGGAAAGATAGCATTATAAACACAAATAAAAGTAGAGATAACTTTATAGATACTTACCATCCAATAATTTCTACAAATCAATAGTTGAGTATCATATGAGAATTTTTCAACAAGTGTATGCAAGGATTTCGCCTATTTTTTCCAATCATAGATCAATCCAAATTGATTTGTCATTTCAAAGATTATGCTGATCATATAATAATAATCAGTAAAAAGGAGAAAATAGTAAGAGTAAGAGAAGTAGCAAATCAATTAATAGATGTGAAAAATCCAACGTGATCAAGTGAAAGTGAACGAACAGAGTAATACGCATAGTATTCTTTTATTCAAATGCCATATCTACCAAATTAATTTAATAATCGAAAAGGGCCTAAAATGCCCTTCAATTATGTAAAATGGTGTAAAAATGTCCTTCTTCTACCTATTAGACCTAAAATACTCTTTTCGTCTATCTATTGGGCCTAAAATGACCTCCTCACCTATCTATTGGGCCTAAAATGCCGCTTCCGTCTACCTATTGGCCTATTTTTCCTTTTATTTAGGCAAATTACATGGAATGACCATCCTTAAAATTTAATTACATAAATAGTAGTACTTTTTCAATATTACAAAAATATTTTTTTTTACATATATAGCCATTTAAAAAGATTAGAAAAGATAATTATAATTCTTAATTTAATGCTATAACTAATTATCAATTCACCTTAATTTAATAGATATATTTTCAATCTTCAAATTAAAAGTGGAAAAGATAATCCCTGCTTTCAAATCTTTCTCTCTCTTATATTCAAATTCAAATATTTTTAAATAAACTAAGTATTCCATTATTTGCTCGTGTATATTTCATTTTATTTTCATGTATGTTAATCATCTAATATTATTTCATTATCGTGTATTTTTAATTATAATGTAATGAGTTAATCATAATTTTTTACATATGAATATTTATGGAATAAAAATTATTATGTTGGAAGTATAGATATACCATGTATTTTTATTGTATAAATATAATTTATGTCAAAGTCAGATTATTATTATATTTTTGATATAATTTATGGGATAAATATTCATTGTATATATCATTATGTTGAAATTACTTTTCTTGTTAAAAAAATATTTATTAAATGCAAATATAATTTTTCAGTATTACATGGTATAAAATTTTTATATCTAAAATGTATGTTTATGGTATAAATATAATTTATATGGTATAAATATAATTTGTATGGTATAAACATATCATATATTTTTATGATATAAATATAATTTGTATAATATATAAATATACCATGAATTTTTATGGTATAAATATACCATAGATTTTTATGGAGGCATCATGAGAGCAGGCGATAAAAATGAATGCCTCCATAAAAATGAAAAACATAAAATTTTGATATAGTATATATAAAAAATGAATGAACAAAGGCTTCCATAAAAATAGGCAATAAATAAGAAATATGGGAATTTAATATATAATTATTTTTATATATATTAGAATATGTTATAAAAGTAAATATTTTATATGCTACATCTGACAACCAACTAATACAATTATGTATATGTAATAATTTTTTTTAAAATGGCTATTTATGTTGTTTTTCTTTTTATTTATCAGATCAATTTAGAATGACGAAAAATTGATATTGTGCCCTATTTATTTGATTAGTATTAATAAGAATGATAAGAATTTTATGTAGTTTAATAAAGATAACTTGTGGTATTATATAATTTTTTTCTTAAATAAAATGACAAAATAACCCTAATAGGTAGACGAAAAAGATATTTTAGGCCCAATAGGTAGATATGAAGGATATTTTAGGCCCAATAGGTAGACGAAAGATATTCTTGCACCATTTCACATAGTTGAAGGGCATTTTAGGCCTTTTTTCGTTTAATAATTTATTGATTGAGAAAAATGGTAACTAGAATAATAATTTATTATCAATTTAATTATGTATTTAAAAAACGTAAGTACGACTGAAGTGAAATGTTTAAATTGATACCAGGAGAAACATAAGACTTGAGGTGCTTCATCTTGTGTTGAAAATTTTGAGTTGGACCTCTTCTATCGAACATAATATTTATCGAACTAGCTTAATTAGAGAGGTTAATCTTTCTATTAATTTAAGTTCAAACTTTATCTTGATCAAGTGCTTTGACAATTTTTATTTGATTCGAACTTATTCTATCAAAATAATAGATTTTGGCGTAATAATAAGTGCTCATCATTTAATTCTATTCAATTTCACACACACACACACACACACACACACACACACACATATATATGAATAATTGTTATTTGATTCGAACTTTATTATAATTTTCTTGAAACAATACACTTATCGAGCTAGCTTAATCAGAGATGTTAATCTTCCTATCAATTCAATTTTATAATATCTTAATTTTTAAGTTTCCAATATTATTTAAATAAATCGGAGTTATGTCTAATTAATTTTGATTAAATAATTATATATATATAATTCTTTTCTTGAAATAAGTGTATATATATATATATAATTCTTTTCTTGAAATAATACACTTATTGAGCTAGCTTAAACAGAGATGTTAATCTTTCTATTAATTCAATTTTACAATATTTTAATTTTTAAGTTTCAAATATTATTTAAATAAATATGAGTTATGTCTAGTTAGTTTTGATTAATTAATTATATCAAATTTAAATAAAATTAACTTCATTAATCCAAGGTCAAACTTCATCTTGATCAAGTGCTCTGAGAAGTGTTAGTTGGTTCAAACTTATTTTATCGAAATAATATATTTTGGGGTAATAATAATTACTCATCATTCAATTTAATTCAGTTTTACAAATATGTGTGTGTGTGTAAATATATATATATATATATATAAATGTTATATTAATAACTCTGTTCTTTCCTTTATTATGCTCAATGTATAAATATATTGAATAACTATTATTTGATTCAAACTCTTAATTAATCACTTAAAGATAAGATTTAAGTATGGAATTGACAACAATTTTTTATTAGCTACGAGAAAATAGGCAACGGACGTGACAAAGTTCACAGGCAATTCAAGTCATTTAACTAGTGATTTTAAGTTTTAAATACAATTTAAATAAATAAGTAATATTTTTTTAATTGTTTTCAGTTAGAAGGAAAATTGATAAATTTACAAAAAAAAATCTCTAATTTTATTTAAAAATGATAAATCAAATTTTAAAAGAATCAACACATAATTAATAATACAAAAATTAAAATAAAAGTAAAAAAAATTCCCTCCAAACTTTTTCCCTTTAATTTTATGCCTAAATCACCTCATTAAATTGATGAATTCACAAAAATTTTCCTCTAATTTTATTAAAAACTGACGAAATCAAATTTTAAAAGAAACAACACACACAAAAATCACAATAAAAGTAAAAAAATTCTCTCCAAACTTTTTTCCTCTAATTATTTTATGCCTAAATTAACTCATTCTTTTCCTTTATTAATAAGTCAAATACCTAAAAATTATAGTCAAAAGAAAGAAAAAAAATACACGCCCCTTTCTCCTTTCTCTAATACCTCAATTTCAACTTGTATTCTAATCACATTCAAAGGTAAATTGCATATCTTTTTCTCTACTTGCTTTTAATTATGATTTAGAAAATATTTATTTTGATCTTTGGAGATTATGCAGTATCCACGTAGTCCTCCTTTTTTTTTCCAAAAAAAAATTGTCACCTTCGCAACTTCTCAGCTCTTATTTTTGTGTGTGGATTTTGCTTAGTTTGAACTCAAATTGTGAAATTACGGTGTTGTTAGTTGAATTTGGATGAATGAATTATAATTCCCAACATTTTGGAAGGATTATCAACTCACCTTTGTTTCTTAAATTAAGCTAGCAAAGTGACGCCCGTAACCTGTTGTTTGATAGATTGCCTGAAAGACAATTTTATTCATCAATGATGTCTGAGTATTCGGGTGTTGTTAGAAGTTAATTGTGAATAAGTTTTTGGATAGTCACTCGAAATTGTTACTATTATAAGTAGGTTGTGTATGCTTTTCTTAACTTTCACGTAACATATTTAATATCTCAGAGTCATACAGTCGAACAAAAATAGGGGCTGCCTCACTTTGGTTTAATAGGTAAGCCAATTATATGATTCTTGTATTGCTCCCAAGAATACTAGAAGACGTGGATATAAGAGCATATAAAAAAATTAAGATAATTTCTTAAAGTTGTTGGTACAGAAACTTATAGAAAATGTGTGTGCCAAATAAAGTAGTCGTATTGGTTTTATGAAGTTATCGACTTCTCTTAACAAAATTTCTTGCATAGCAACTAAAATTGATAGTATTGGTCATATGATATTGTCATAAAGAAAATAAAAGAAGTGCCCGGGCATAAAATGGGCTAATAATCCTTAGCGCTCAATATTATGTAGCCTTCTAAATCTTAATCATGAAGAATTGAAAGCATTTAGAGAAGCAAAATTTCAACCAAATGCTATGGATTTTAGATGACTATAATGAGGAGGACGACAAACCCATTTTACTCGGCCTATACTAAAAGTAAATAATAGTCTCTGACTATATCAGTATAAAGTTAATATTATTAAGTAGATTGTTCACAAAAGTTACGTGCTTGTGATCCCCTACTACTAACTGGACTAATGCTCTAGAACTACTACTATTTTGGTTTCTATACGTCCACTTACGGGCACATCATTAATTGTCATCTCAGTAAGTGTATAATTATACATTTTTACGAAAGGACATTTTAGGAATTTGTTCCAAAATCTCTATTCCTACTGTAGACCAACAAGTAAAAAGTGATTGACAATTCTCAACTCCACTTCACACCATAGCATCTGGCAGTACACATGATAGAACTTCTTCAATTGGATCTAACTATATCAGACAGTAATCCTAAGCTGCTTGTAAATGATTCTATCTAGCACTTAGTTGTTTTGATTAAAATAGCCTTTATGTTGAATTAAATCATGAATAAGTTGAATTCTCTTGTATTCAACACATGAATTGTAAGAATAAATTCATGCACACTTGATATTTTTGCACGAAGCTAATAAATATATACATAATGTGTGTCTTTTTAAACTTTTATCACTTAATAATATTTTAAATGATATATAGTTTACTTTATATTTTGCATCTGTCGAGAAACATAATTAGCTTTCGATACACCCAACGAAGATACATTTTTCTTTTGTAAAGATACATAATTAGCTTTGGGTACATTTTTTTTGGTTTGTCAAGATACATAATTAGCTCATGTTACATTTTTTCGGTTTTGAGTCTATCAAGATACATAAATAGCTTCCGACACATCCAGCAAACATACATAATTTGTTGATTTTTTTATAATTACTTTGTAAGGGTGAGGATTTGTGTAAATATGTCAAGTTAGGTGTATGTTTATGTTATTTTTCCTTTAAGTGTAAGTTAGTTTTTTTTTTTTTTTTTTTGAAAGGTAAATATATACATTTATCAACAATTTATTTTTTATTTTGGTCAAGTTATAGGTACGATTGCGGGTGAAAGAGGAAGTACGAAAGAAGTAAAGTAGGAAGTCACTCTTGGGAGTAATACAATTGGCTTACTATTGAACTAGAAATTCATTAATTGGCTTATATCTATTCATTTACTATTCTTGAACTATATGCACTTTTTTCGTATAATTCTTACCAAATTAGCTATTTAGTGTTTACAACATATTTGTACTAATGAAAGAGTTATATTTTTGCACTTTATCAATACTTGTTTACAATCAGATATGGATAGAAATGACTGCAACTCAAGATCGACAGTCATATGATGCAAATCTAACTGTAAGTACTTATTTATATTATTTTATATCACTTATCTAGTAAATACGTATTTTTCTTAAAGAAAATATTCATATTAATAATTAAATTTAACATTTAAGCAACTACTATATTTTATTAATTTTTATCTGATTGTTTAATTGTTATTGCAGCTTGTGAAGGAGTGATGAAATAATCAAGATTGACAAGGGCTTGAACAACTATTTTCTTTTGTAAAAGCATAATAATATGTCTGAGTTAAATGATGTTTTATTGTTTTAAATGATTTTGTTGAACCTTTGTTAATTCTTTTCTCTAATATAGTGCATCATTACATAATTTAGAATATTCTACTATAAATTTTATGTCATTTCTTAACTACATTTATGAATTACTAGCTATAAATTTTAAAATTTGTAGGAAAATATACATAGTTATCATGAAAATAATAATACTTTTTCATAGCAGATGAAATTTTTTTTCTTGCTACAATCTATATCCAGTGACAAAAAATTATGTAATTTTAGCTATGATATTTTAAATTCATAGCTAGACATTACTCCTTATAGCTGCCACATATCAAGAACATGGCTAAAAGATTTAGCTTTTCGTAGCAAATATAATTTTTTTCAGCTATAGTGTTTTGTATTTTATGACTATAGGTATAGATTCTTAGCTATAATATAAAAATACTTGTAGCAAGTATTTTAATTCATAGTTATAATCTTTTTAATTCGTGACTAAATATGAGTACTATTGCCACCAAACTAAATCATAGAAATAGCCATAAAATTTAAATTTGCATGGCCAATAACTTCATCTTTTTTGCTACAATTTAACATCCCATGCCTACAATATGAAGATAGCTACAAATTTTTACTTGTTGTGGCAAAAGAACAAAACACACTTGCTACAAGTATAATTTTTGTGACAATTTTTTTTTACCATCATAGCTACAACGCAATTTTTCTTATAGCAATCAGTATAAATTCTTAGTCATGGATCATGTAAAGTTTGTAGCTAACTTTTAGCCATGCTACATCTTGTTACGAAAGCTATGAAAATAAATATTGTAGCTAAAGTGTTTAGCCACTAAAAATTTTCATATTTAGCTAGAATTTTATAGCAATATATATCTTTTGTTGTAGTGGGTGGCAAGGCATTCCAAGCACAACGGGATGCCGGCGGTCATCTTCAAATCTAAAGACTACTATGGGATAATGGCGGACGAATGTAAGTACACTATCGTAGGGAAATTTCTAAAACTGAGGCCTCAAATTGATCGTATTAGGTCTAAATTCAAGGAATCTGTTACTATCAAAGGTTCGTGCAAGATTGGAGTATATGATAACTATAATGTATTTCTGGATTTCACAAACGATGAAGATTTCAAAACGATTTGGTTCAAACGATTCATTAAGCTTGATGGATAACAGATGTGGCTACAAAAGTGGATTCCGGATTTCAAGCCGGAGGAAGATATACCAATCTCTCCGGTTTGGGTTCTGCTCCCGGGGCTGCCTTTTCATATGCACTCGTGGCATTATATTATGCTGCAAATAGTGATGGAACTCCACTTGTTATGGATGCTGCTACAATCAGTAAAACTAGGCCAAGTATGGCCAAGGTTAGGGTGGAATTAGATCTTCTAAAATCACATCCGGATAGTGTTTGGGTGGGATTAGAAGATGAAGACCCGTGAGAGGGTTTACTCAGAAATTGGAATATGAAGCTATACCTAAGTATTGCAAAAAGATTGGCCATACCATGACTAATTGCAGAATTCTGGAAAAAAATTTGGCCAAGGAAAAGGAAGAAAAAAAAAAAGAAAAAAGAGGAAGAAGAAACAATGGAGAGAACAGCTGAGTTAGTGAGCCAAGACAAAGAGGCAGACAATGATAATAGTAAGGAAAAGAATGATCAAAATGAGAAAGTGTTCAACAACAATGATAATAGACAGATTGCCTCTACTTCAAAAGCTCTCAAGGTTGCTAATGGAAAAACTAAAAAGAGAAAAACCAAAAAGACGCCAAAAAAGAAGAGCAAAGTTACCTTCAAACCTACCTCTCTATTGAAAACTAAAAACGACACCTTGGAGTCGTTATAAGAGAAGCAAAATAACACAAAGGCAGGGAACAACCTTCAAGAGGAGCAGGTTCAACAAAAGGAGAACCAAGACGTGCAACACAAGGAAAAAATAAACTCCGAAATCAAAGTCATGATATTAAGAATGAAGAGCTGCGAGCAAAAGAAATTGATAAGAATCTGCCCAGTCTACAAGAAGATTAAAATATGGATAATTGTTCGACCACAGAAGAACGGAGTAGTAAGGAAGATCAATCTCGGACCAAGAAAAGTATGTCACCAGATAACTTTTCTAGTTCAGATAGTATTTCCATAGAGATAAGAACAATTCCTGGCCTAAACCTCGTGGTCGATTTGGGACTAACAGAGCATATAGAAGAAACTGTAGAAGCCACACACTTACAGGATGCAGGAACAGAGAAGCACGTCAATCACCAAGAGGAAAAGAATCAATCCATAGAAACAGAGAATAAGCATCAAGAGCAAGATACTAGCATCAACAGTGATCATTATTGAAAATCCGATACTGATTAGTATTATTTTATGATTAGTGCTATATTCTGGAATATTAGGGGTGTCAGGTCAAAGAAGGCCATACACAGGCTCAAGAAATTGACAAATATCAACAAAACTCAATTTGTAGCTATTTTTGAGCCCTTTGTTGATAAGCAAAAAATTAAAGGCTACAGGAAATTCTTAGGATACCAAAATTGTCTTTCCAACTCCAATAGGCAAATTTGGTGTTTCTGGAGTAACTGCCACCACACTGATCTCATCTCATACGATGATCAACATATCACCATCAAAATGAAGAATGTCAATGGTCATTTGGACGTTTTTATCTCTGCCATTTATGCTAACTGTACGGCTGCAGGAAGAAAGGACCTTTGGAAAAGTTTGGAAGATGACAATTACAAGGTAGATGGTCCATGGTGTGTTGGTGGTGATTTTAATATCTAGAATCAAGAACAATAGAGGCAAATGGATCAATGGAGATGACAAAATTTCCAGAGCTGCTATTAAACACTTCCACCAACTGTTCAACCTCCCAGATCCTACTCACAACTCTAATTTGTTAAATTATATTCCTAACTTAATCTCATTGGAAGAAAGTGACAGGTTGTGCACTATAATAGAAGAAGAGGAAATTAGAGAAGCTGTCTTTAGCCTCAACGATTCGAGTGCTGCAGGACCATATGGATACAATGGAATCTTTTTTCGAAGTCGTTGGGACATTATAAAGCAGGACATCCAGCTTATGTTCAGGATTTCTTCAGAAGAAAGAAGCTAACCAGGTACTTCTCACATACTTGTTTAGTTTTAATTCCAAAAAAAGATAATCCTACAAATTTTGGTGATTTTAGACCTATAAGTCTTTCCAACTCTACTAATAAAATTGTTTCCAAAATTCTTTCTTTAAGATTAAACCCCCTGTTAAAAAAGCTTATTTCCTCTAATCAAATCAGTTTTGTAAAGGAAAGACTTATCACTGAAAATGTTCTTTTGGCTCAAGAAATTATCCATAATATTTCTAAGACCAATAAAGGAGTCAATGTTGTTATTAAACCTGCATGACAAAAGCGTATGACAGGATGTCTTGAATATTTGTTATAGATGTTTTGGCTAAATTTGGTTTCTCTAAAAAGTGGACTGATTTGGTGCTTAGTTTTATTTCTGAGAATTGGTATTCTGTGATTATCAATGGTTGTAGTTATGATTTTTTCTCTTCCTCTCAAGGATCAAAACAAGGAGATCCTTTATCTCCTTCTTTATTTATCCTTGCAGCGGAGGTTTTGTCTAGAACTCTTAACAATCTCAATTACCATGATAAGTTCATTCCATTTTCAATGCCCCCCAATTGTCATGTTATTAATCATTTAGCCTACGCAGATGACATTGTTATTTTTAGTAGCGGTATATCTTCTTCCATAAGTCTCATCATGGATACTATTAATGAGTATGAAAATTGCTCTGGACAATTGGTTAATACTGATAAAAGTTTCTTCTTTCCTACTCCTAAAACTTTTGCACAAAGGATTAATAGAATTAGAAAATGCTCTGGTTTCATGGTTAAAAGCTTCTCTTTTACTTATCTTGGTTGTCCTTTATATGTTGGTCGAAAAAAGATTGAGTATTTTGATTTCATGGTTGGCAAAGTGATTAAAAGACTTAATGGTTGGCATGGTAAGCTTCTGTCTTATGGTGGTAAAATCGTCTTGATTAATAGTGTTCTCCAATCTTTACCTATCTATACTCTCTCTGCGCTAACCCCTCCTAAAGGCACTCTTAATTTGATTGAAAAATATTTGTCCAACTTTTTCTGGGGGAGTAATCCCGAGCTTAAAAGATACCACTGGAGTTCCTGGCTTAATCTCTGTGCTCCTTATGATGAAGGTGGTATTGGTCTTAGGAGTATGAAAGATGTTTGTAATGCTCTTGCTATGAAAAGATGATGGAGGCTTAGAACCTCAAATTCCCTTTGGTCTAAGTTTATTCATAATAAATATTGTATTAGATCCCATGTTGTTGGGAAGAAATAGACTATAGGGAACTCTCATGCATGGAAGCATCTAACTCAAGTTAGAGAGGAAGCAGAGAAACACATGATTTGGCAAATCAATTCAGGTACATGCTCTTTTTTGTGGGACAATTGGACAGGTAAAGGGCCTATTGCTCATCTAATTCCTGAAGTTTCTAAAACCTCTTAACTCCTCGTCAAGAATTTCATCAAGAATGGCAAATGAAACACTGACAAGCTTAAAACGATTCTGTCAGACCATATCAATACTATTAATATTGGCAACCCAAATTTAGAGGATCAAGTTTTTTGGGACCTCACAGATAGCGGGAAGTTCTCTAACAAGACTTCTTGGAATCTGGTAAGGTCTAGAAATGCTAAACAACCTCTCACCAATAAGGTTTGGCACAACTTGGCACAACCATATCTTTTCTTGCTTGGAGAATTTGGAAAAGGAAAATTCCCTTTGAGGGGATGTTATTTTGAAGTTTGGAAAACATTTAGATTCTAAATGTTATTGTTGTACAGTTGCCCGTGATGAAACTATAGATCATATCTTTAGTCAAGGCACAATAACCAGTAAAATTTGAAATCTATTTGGTTCTCCTCTTGGCATTAAACATTGAATCTATTTGGTTGTCCTCTTGGCATTAAACATTCTCATTTGTCTGTTAGACATGTTATTAATTTTTGGTGGCAAGTGAAGCCCATAAATGATGTTCACCAGCTAATCCTTCAAATCACTCCCATTGTTATTTGTTGGGCAATCTGGAAAGAAACTCGTTCTTGCAGGGTATATGGAGAATGGAAATGAGGGTGTACATTACCTAAATAAGTAAGATAATGCTAATTCATTAATTTGAACATAAATGTTTGTAAACCACCTTCAAAACAACATACTTAGAACAAGGATTTGCTTATAATAAAAATATATATTAAGAAACTAAATAAAAATAAATGGTATGGAAAACAAAGGCATTTTCAGTACTAAATATCCTTCTTTTATATTTGTTTGTTGCACTGAATTTCTATCTTCTCTTTCATTCTTGCTTCTAATTTAAATTGAAATCCTCCAGCCTGTCAATGCAATAACAAGATTATTAATCAGACAAATGAGAAAAAAGATAATGGGAAAAGAGTACATATATACATATATATACTTACAAATAAAATATATAAAGAGTTTAGTAAGTGATGGTAGATTACTCACGACTTCTATAATCTTAATTATCAATCAAGTAGCAATAATTGATCATAGATATCTACTCATAATTACAATTTACAATGTCTAGTGCATAAATAGAATTCAAAGCTCTAATTTATGGTACTAGAAACTGAATATTCTGTGTGTTTGGCCTATCAAAATAATTTAAAAGTATTACTAAGATAAATCAACAACAAAGTGAATAATAGCCTTAGTCAAAAAAATATTTGCCAAACATATCATTTTCTGGCTATTTAAACATTTCACTTAATTAATATTCTACTCATTGAAACGATAAGGGCAAATTTGAAAAAAACAAAAGTTACTTTTTTTTTTTTTGTAAAATTTTAAATATTTTGAAACAAATTTAGTTCACCTGAATAAATAATATTTGAATCGGAACATATTAGTTTTACCTTTAATCATAATCCTGGCGATTGTTGCCATTGTTGTTAAGACCATCAATTACATCTTCATTTGCAGGCAAACGAAGTAGACCAGCCTCAATGTTTCTTATACCTCTCATCAGTTTTTCATAGTGCAGCTTTACTTCTTCCTCGGTCTTGCCAGTGACCCAAATCAAATAGCGCCACATACCTGGTGTTTCATCAAAGCCATAAATAGCCACCGCATTCGCAAACTTTTTGTGTTGCTCCCAAGTCCATGTTAAATTTGCGGCCATTTCTACAAGCACAAAGAAATTAAAGAACAACTCCAAAATAAAGTTTAGCATGAATCCTATATATATATATATAGCAATTGAGAGACACAAATAGACAAAATATGATGGCCCTTAAAATGAGCCATAATTAATGACAAATTTACAACTAATTATCCTGTAGATAATATATTTAATTTTTAACATAAAAGATTAGTAATCCAGATTGGAAAATTTGTCAAGAGCTAACATTTCTTTTAGAGATATATATTGAGGGAGGGTAAGAAATTTAAGTTTTGAAACTCAGAATCACTACTCCAGATTAGAAAATGTATTTGACATTAATGGCTCCATTATATTAGAGATATATATCCAGTAGTCTACATTGTAACTTTGTTAGCAAGTTAGTCTCATTTATAGATAATAGTGTCTTTGCATTGCATGTTCGTTGCATGACTATTTTAGCTTATTTTTAATAATAAACATATCAAAAATAGCTAATCAGTATGTTCATTGCATGACTATTTTAACTTATTTTTTTAATAATAAACATACCAAAAATAGCTAATCCGTAATAAGATAGGAACATTTATCAAGATTTAATGTCACTTCTAGAGATATATATCTAAAGAGGTTAAGAAATTGAAGTTTTAAGATGCCTAATCAACAGTTCATATTGGCAATTTTGTCTCATAATATCTCTTCAAGAGACATATATTGAATGTGGATAAGAAATTTAAATTTTAAAACATTTTTGTATGTGATGAAGGTTATTTTACCATAGAACGGAACCTTTATAAAATATTTCAAAATCTCTATAGAATATTTCATATATCATGAAGTAAAGGTGTTTCTACCAAATACAAATTTTAAAATCTCAAACACGAAACATCTAACTCCTCTTAACACAAATTCACTCATCTCATAATAAGTGTCGCTTTAAGAATTCAAGATTAAAATAGTAATTGTTTCCAACTATATACTTTTTATTAAAGAACTATTTTTCTTAATATTGCTTAATTCTCAAAAAATATCTATGATAATTATTTGTATTTACTTAATTGACAACCAAATAGAAGTCGTGAGTAGTCTACTATCACGTGTTAATTAGACTACTTGGTGTATACAGTTACATAATTTCTACTAGTACAATGAACTCCAAAGTTCTAACAAGCTAAGATACATACAAGGATAGGACCACAAAAGATCACGATCTTCACATAAATTTTCGACGAGCGTAAAATACAGCATAAAGTAAATGCTTCACTAGCCAAAAATAGTATTATTTTATGATGGTATCTATGAATATTGGTTCAAATAATAAATCAAATAAAACTTGCTTACTATTATAATCAATTCTAAGAAAATTGTCAACGAACAAAGATTGTTATCTATACGAGAAGTGAGGGTAATAGACAAGAAAAGTGCAAGATGATAATTGGGATGTGATCCTGTTCGATAGTCAGGTTTAAAGTATTATTGATTCTCACAAATACGATAATTAATTAGAGTATTCCTAAGGTTCTGATTCCTCTTACAATTAATCTTTAAGAACAAATATTACAACCTTGTGAAAGTATGCATTCAAGAACAACCTTAGCACTTAGTCTGAAGGAAAAACATCTTTCGAATATTTTTCCTTTGATTTGATCGATGATTTAAAAAAAACTTCATTTGATTACTTGAGAAAAATAACAATCCAAACCAAACAAGATAGTGCAGAGATATTCGCTAATTTATTCCTCTTTCTATTAAAGAATTAGTGAAAAACTATGCAATTCAATTTAAACACCAGAAACGAATTCAAACATAAAATAAGAATTGACATTCAAAATTATTCATCAATAAACAATTTCCGTCAAAAATCTTGTAAGAAACTACTCCATAATAGAAATAAAAGAACATTGAAGAAAAGGATTTAGAAACCTTACAATTGACGATTGATTCAAACTTCTGTGTTAAATCAAATCGTGATGAAAAGTAGTGACGGCGCTTTCCTCTCTTCACCGCTCCTCCAATACTTTGCAGGTCAAAGTACTTTCTAAAATGTGTTTAGGACCTATTTATAACATATCTCAGAAAGCTCTAGACAAAAATACCCCTAATTGAATGAAGTCCAAAAATCAGCTCGTCATACGCTGCAAGGTCGCGCAGCTGGAGCTCTGACCGCCCAACAACTTCAGGTCCTTTTTCTTCACTGCCTCAGCTGCGTGGTTAGCATTCCAGGGGTGCGATCGCGCACGGGCAATTTTGTATTGTCCATCGCTGTTGTTGTCTACCTTCAGGTACTCTTTTTTTCATTTGACTTTTCTTTTTTGTTTTAATTTGTTTTGCTCCAAATCTCTTCATCATCTTCACATCACTTTATTCGTGCCCAATTGATCCTTGAACCTGAAATTCAATCTTGATTACTTTTCTTAAACTTCTACTCAAACTTTGAAGTCTCAAATCACTTGTTTTAGCTTCAAACTCATTCGTTATCTTGAGACCACGTCCTACACAATAAAACACATGTAACAAATTCATCATATGTTAGCTCAAACTCCATCAAAGTCTAGTAAATAATAGATAAAAACTAGCTAAAAACCTAAACACAGCCTACCATCAATTTCCTGATTCTAATCTACCTCTAGTTAATCCTGATCCCTCTTCTTTCTCTCTTATTCAACAATATTTTGATTCTACACAGTTTGCTAGTATTGATCCATAGGTGGTGTTCGCAGGTGGAACGGAAGTTTCTGTCTTTTGATAAAAGGCAACCTGCGGGCACAGGTGGACCCGACAGTTCAAAATAATGTAATTTTTCATAAGCCATTGCTTCCTTTCTGAAGCACCACCTTTGGCTATATATACTTGATTTTTTTCTCCAGTAAAGGCACGAAATTTTGAAGTAAAAAACACTCTCTTCTTCTTGAAAAAACTCAAATGTGAAATCGTTGAGTGAATACGTAGTTCAGCAAATTTGAGGTACCACTATTTTTGCTAAAGTGAATCATTTTATCCTGGCAGAATATATTCCATTGACCTCAGGTACTTGAGGAGAATAAATTCCTTAAGGTCACACCTTGAATTTGGTGGACAAAATTCTTTCTTTCTTCATCTTTTTCTAAACGTTGGTTTTGCTATATTTCAGAAAATAATTTGAACTTCTTTGTTTTCTTGAACTTGATGTTGAAATTTAAGTTGTAAATACAGATTGTACTCGAAAAATAATAAGAAGCGTGAGAAGATTAAAGTTTGGCTGTTAATTAGGGGTGATGTTCAAATGGAATGTGATGATTTTATAGAAACTTTTCCCCTGTTGTAAAGATGACCACGATGAGATGTATTCCGTCCATTGCGATCAGGAAGGGTTGGGGATTGTTTCATTTGGATGTGGACAATGCACTTTTACATTTTACATTGTGATTTAGAAGAAGAGCTATACATGATATTCCCACCAGGAATCCATCTCTTCTCCTGCACATGCTTGTCTACTAAAAAAGACTCTCTATGGACTTCGATAAGCATCCTGACAATGGTATGCTAAACTAACCACACTCTCAGCCTTAAATGCAATAAAGATTCTCTAAACGACTATATTTTGTTCTTTAAAAGGATTGACTCATCTATTTCCATTGTATCCATATACATGGACGACAATATTCATTTGACATGAAATGACATATATAAATTGACTTCTCTCAAGACTTATCTACATCATGGCCGTTTGGGTGGTCAAACGAGTGAAACGGCGGGAACGGACCATTTTCGGACCAAATCGGTGGGTTATAGCCCATGGTTCCAGAGGTGTGCCCGGGGCCCGGGCGTGTTTTGGGCCAAAAATTGATCGGGGGCTCCCAGGCCGCCTGAGGAGTGGGGGAGTGAGGGCCTTTGGGGTCGGTGGGGCCGTTTGGATGGTAAAAAAAGAAAACAATGCGAACGGATCATTTTTTAGCCAAATCAGTGGGCCATAGCCCACGGTTCCGGGGGTGTGCCCGGGGCCCTGGCGTGTTTTGGGCCAAAAATCGATCGGGGGCTCCCAGACAGGCTGAGAAGCAGGGAAGTGTGGGCCTTTGGGATTAGAGGGGCCGTTTAGGTGGTCAAACAAGGGAAACGACACAAATGAGCCATTTTCGGGTTAAATTGGTGGGCTATAGCCCACGATTCCGGGAGTGTGCCCGGGGCCTGGGCATATTTTAGGACAAAAATCGACCGGGGCTCCCAGAAAGGCTGAGAAAGTTTGGGTGATCAAACGGGAGAAACAGCGCAAACGAGCCATTTTCAAGCCAAATCGGTGGGCTATAGTCCATGGTTCCGAGGGTGTGTTCGGGGCCTAGCGTGTTTTGGAATGAAAATAGATCGGGGGATCCGAGGAAGGATGAGGAGTAGAGAGTATAGGCCATTGGGGTCCACGGGGCCGTTGGTTGGTCAAACGGGCTAAACCACGTGAACGGGCCATTTTTAGGCCAAGTCGATGAGCTATAGCCAACGGTATTGGGGGTGTGCCCGAGTCTCGAGCGTATTTTGGGCCAAAAATTGATCTAGGGCTTCCAGGCAAGATGAGAAGGAAGATAATGTGTGCCTTTAGAGAAAGTGAGGTCGTTTGAGTGGTCGAACGGGCGAAACGGCGTGAACGGACTATTTTCGAGCTAAATTGGTGGGCTATAGCCCACAGTTTTGGGGGTGTGCCCGAGGCCAAGGCGTGTTTTAGGCCAAAAATTGATTGGGGTTCCCAGACAGGCTGAGGAGTGGGGAGTGCGGGCCTTTGGGGTTTGCAGGGTCGTTTGGGTGGTCAAACGGGCAAAACGGTGCAAAGAAACCATTTTTGAGCCAAATTGGTGGGATGTAGCCCACGATTTTAGGGGTATGCCTGAGGCCCGGGCATATTTTGGGTCGAAAATCAACCAAGGTATCCCATGTAGGCTGAGGAATGGGGTAGTATGGACCTTTGGGGTGGGCGTGGCCGTTTTGGTAGTCAAACAAGTGAAACGGCACGATGGGCTATTTTCGGGTTAATTGGTGGGCTATGCCCACGATTTTGGGGTCGTGCTTGGGACCCCACGTATTTTGGGTCGAGAATCAACTAAGGGATCCCAGGCAAGCTGAGTAGCAGGGGAGTGTGGGCCTATGGGGTTGGCGGGGTTATTTGGGTGGTCAAATAGGTAAAACGACGTGAATGGACCCTTTTTAGACCAAATTGGTGGGCTATACGGTTCCAAGGGTGTGTCCGGGGCTCGAATGTGTTTTGAGACAAAAAATGACCGGGGGCTCCCAGGCAGGCCGAAGAGCGGGGAGTGTGGGCCTTTGGGGTCGGTGGGGCCATTTGGTTAGTCAAACGGACGAAACAACGCGAACGAGCCATTTTCAAGCCAAATCGGTGGGCTATAGCCCACGATTCTAAGGGTGTTCTCGGGGAGAGAGCATATTTTGGGCCTAATACCGATTGAAGGCTTTCATAAAGGCTGAGAAATGAGGGAGTGTAGGCCTTTGGGGTCGTCCAGGCCGTTTGGGTGGTCAAGAGGGAAAAACGGCATGAACCGGCTATTTTTTAGGCCAAATCGGTGGGCTATAACCCACGGTTCCGGGGGTGTGCCCAGGGCCTGGGCGTGTTTTGGGAAAAAAATCCACTGAGGACTCCTATGCAGGCTGAGGAACGGGGCAGTGCGGGCCTTTAGGTCGGCGGGGCCATTTGAGTGGTCAAACTGGCAAAACGGCGCCAATGGGTCATTTTCGTGCTAAATAGGAGTAGGGTCCACATTTTTGAGGGTGTGCTCGAGGCCCAGGCGTGTTTTGGGCCAAACATCGACTAGGGGATCCCAGGCAGGCTGAAGAGCAGGGGGGTGTGAGCCTTTGGAGTCGGCGAGGCCGTTTGTGTGGTCAAACGGGCGAAATGATATGCATCATTTTTGGGCCAAAGCAGTGGGATATAGCCCACGGTTCTGTGGGTGTGTGTAGACACGTAATTTTGTCCCTCCCCAAAATCTTTTTTACCATTTTTACCCCCGTTTTACTACGTGCCCTCACCCAAATGATTATATCCCACAAAAATACAAAAAATAACAAACTAACCAATCAACCAATTAAATCTCAACACCCTCTACCTTACCTCACCCACCTCACTACCCTACCTTAACCCCCTAACCCTCACATTTTTATTCCACTTTGTTAAAAATTGACAAAAAAGACAAAGAAAAAAACAAAGGACCCACTTGATTAAGGCATCTTCCATTCTTGAATGGAGTATACAGGATATACACGTAAGGGAGGGGAGGGGATTTTCATTTTTTTTTCCAATTTATTAACAAATAAATGTGGACCACTGATTGGATCTCACTAGCATATACTCCCCATATATCACCATCACCAAAAAGAAAAAAGACCCTCAGAAGTCATCTTCCTCAGAGACCAGTCACCATATACGCACAACCCCCCCCCCAGAGAAGCTCTCTTTCTTTTTGAATATACAGAGAAAAAAAAAATTTCCCAGGAATTGGTTCTTCTTCATAATACACACACTACCATCTTCTTCCATTAACATCACAATACTAGCCCTCACCGGAGATTACCACATACGTACACCGCCATAGACACTAACTAGTGAGAGGGAAATATCGAGAGAGAGAGGGACTGAAATCAGAGAGACGCAAGAGAGAGTCGTAAGGAGAGATGGGTACTCACTAAAATAGAGGGGTTATCTTCTTCACCAAGATTAAGGCATAAATTGCACACACACGTACAATATTCCATTGGAAAAGGTCAATTTGGATTCTGTTTTGGTTGTTTATTCGAACGGAGGTTCGATCGAAGTTTGACGAGTTGTTGTTCGTCGTTGAGGTTCTTCGGTCGAGGTTCGGTGGTGAAGCTCCATCTTTCAGTCTGTATTCAGCATACTTAAAGCTCGATTGAGGTCCCATTTTTACTCTTATCTCAATATCTTATTTTGATTTTGCAAATATATCGGTGAATTACGTGGTGTTTGATGTTTGTTTGGCTGATTAAATATCTAGTTTGATGTTGTTGAATTAGTTGTTCGAATTGATGTATACGTTGAATTAGGTGAAATTTACTGGCTAATGGATAGAATATAAAAATCATTAATTTGGGGTCGAACGTTAGGGATTGATAAAAATGAATTTTCATTAATTTTGATGCATTGATGATGTTGAACGTGATAGAATTGTGATATGATAGGCAAACAGTATGCTCGGTAGGCAAATTTAGAACTTGTGGATTGTTGGAATGTTTGGACATGTGTTGAATGGTTTCATTTACCGCATTTGAATCAATTATATTCATTTAGCCGGGAATGCCCCAAAGCCATTTGTATCTATTCATCGGGGAATGCCCCGAGGTTTTTTGTACCCGAAGGACGTTCGTGATCAAGACCCGAGGCACCGGGTGGAGCGTAGTCAAGGATTAGTATAGGTTTACATTTTAGCATTTTTATTTTGGGTTTGTAATAATTGGACTGGACATTAACATTTGAAATTTCGTTTGTTTGGTTTGGTTGTTTTATGTGTTTTTGTGTGGTTTATACATTTATAGTGTCAAATTAGCCGATATACTCCACCGAGCGACTGTGGTCGAACCACGGGATCGAGGGGTGCCTAACACCTTCCCTTCGGTCAACAGAATTCCTTAGTCGAAATCTCTATTTGCGGGTCAGTTTTAGAGTCAAAACCATTTTGAAAAGGATATCCACGGGTGACTTGGCACACCCGATTTATACCAAATGGAGACTCTGAGTTTTTTGAATATAATGAATCATTTTCGAAATAAATTTTCAATCTTTTGTCACTTTAATAATAAAACCCTTTCGACCCTTAAATTCGAATCTTTTTTTTAGAGTTAAAAAGGGGTGTGACAGCTCTGGCGACTCTACTGGGGATCATTTTAGAATTCGAGCTTATTTTTGGAGTTGTATCGGCTTAGTTTGACATTATGGGTGTATAGATGTTGTTTGTGTTGTTTTGTGTTATTATTTTTTTTCATTGTTGAGTGCCTACGTGCTCTTTGTTTACAGTTTTTATCTTATGTGTTACCGCTTTATATCTGTCATCATGTGCATAACCCGAGTCATTCTTTCTGCAACAAGTCCGTAGTGCACGCTGTGTACACGACCTCTAGTTGAGTCACCTTTATCTTAGGAGGGGGAGCCATCGGCTGGTATGAAGTGGGTGGAAAGCTAAGGCAGCCACTATCGACCATACGCTCCCCCGAACAGCCTTGTTAGTGAACCCCAGCGTAGGTCAGCCTTTAAGTCATGCTTATCTGCATCATGTTGAGACCTAGCGGGACCCACTTGGTCCTTTGTACGAAACTCACCTCTAAGGCATCCCTACGTGCTAAATATTGCATCTTTGAGGGTAACAAGGTCATTTGACAGACTGATTTGGGCAAAAGCATGAGTTAGAAGCAAAGTGTGTAGGCAAGAAATTGTTGGAAAAAAAATGAAGAAAAAAGAGAAAAAAAAGAGATTTGGTAGTTTTTAGGGCTCTTTATGGCTTTTGTTTTCCACAATTCAAAAATTCAAAAAAAAAAAAAATTTTTTTACTTTTTGCACTCATTTCCCAAAAAATAAAAAACGTTAATTTTTTTTTTCCTTTTATTTATTAAGTATTCACAATTTGAAAACTCCAAAAATATTTTTTCCTTTCAATAGGAGCTTTGTACATTTTTATATAACGAAAATATCAAAAAGATTTTTTCTTTCATAGTTGTTGGTGTTAGTTTCTAATTAAAACCCCAAAAAAGATTTTATTTTCATCGTCTGTCTTTAGTCGTGTCTCTCAATTCAGGGTTTAGTTTGTCATTTAATCCTTAATTGTCCAATCTGGACGAACTACACACCCCTGATTCTCCTCTTTCGGGATGTGAGATACGTAGGCAACCTATTGTTGGTTCGGGGATCTTATTTCAAAAAATTCGAAAAATATTTCCTCCACTCTTCATTTAGAGTAGGTGTTTCATATACATCTTTAAAAGAAAACTGCAAAAAGATTTTCCTTTAACAGGTTCAAGTTTCATTTTCACATGAAATTCAAAAATCAAAAACCCAAAAAGATTTTTCTTTGATCATAGGTTTCATTTTGTATAGGGATGTTAAGCCTGAAAAATTCAAAAATATTTTCGTTAATTATTTTAACAATTTGTTATTTTCTTTTCTTCTTAAAGTTTCAAGAAAAAGAGTTTAATTGGCCATTTTGGCAAGACTTTACGAACTACGCACACTTGATTCTCCCTTTTCGGGGGTGAGATACGTAGGCGCCCTTCTTGGGTTCGGTGACCTTTTCAAAAAGAAAAAAAAGGTGTTGAAATCTAACGTATTTGGTATTTCTTTTGTTCAGTTAGTTTAAGGTGGTTGGTTTGTGGCAATGAGCCGGTCCTCCACATCACACCAAATCTAAGGAAGGTTTAGCTGTGTCCAACAAGGATATAGAGTGTGATCTCATGGATCAAACAAAGATTCAAGAAATTGAGAGTTTAAAGGAAGAGAATTTGAGACTAAGACAACAAATGATGGAAATGTATCGAGCTTGGGATAGTGGGCTGCCTCCTTCTCCACTCTCCACTATTGACCCTACAAATACCTTGAGTCTTCCACCAAAATCAAAAAGTCAGTTTTCTACTGTTGTTGATGCACCACAGCATGCCTCAAAATCCATTCCACATCAAATGCACCTCAATACTTCCACCACTCTTTCTTTAGCTCCTCAGTATAAGTCTACCACATTCACATCACCACATATTGTTTGTGCTTTTATTGCTCAACCTTCTACTAAGGCTTCCACTTTGGCTATCAATCCAACGATTGTGCTTCCCCAGTCCACTAGTGAATCCACGTTCAATACTCGTGATGATCATTGTTATACTCTTGAGCCTACAGTTAAGTTAAGTGGACCGCCAAAATTTCTTACTAAGAAGCCTAGCATGCTAGAAGACCCTGAGAAAATGGTTGGGAAAGTTAAGAGTGTAGAAAATGATATGAAAAGTTCATTGGGACTTGTGGGCTATGAAGATGTTTCATATAAAAACTGGGGCATGTTTTCAAGTGTTAACCTTCCTCCAAGCTTTGAGACATCAAAATTTGAGGAGCTTGGTGGACAAAATGATTCTGTGAAATATTTGGGACGATATTGCAATCATTCAAGGGAAACTGAAGGAAAGAAGAAGGAAAACGCATCTGTTGTCGTGCCTGGGCCAAAACAGAGTTTGAGAGGTCCAACTCACCAATACTATCAGCCTCAATTCCGAGCTTACATATCAAATCCACTTATTCATCTGCAACAAGGTTCCTTTTTCAAAATCCAAGGAGTTTTATTTCGCTTTCTTAGTGTCCTTTGAACAATGCACAATTGTGTACCCATCCGTCTTCTTATCCATAATGTCATGCACTTGTCCCTCAACATCGTCCTCGACCCCCACAAATTTACCAAGGAACCTCTAAATTTAAGTTTCATCTGAGGCCAGAGTTTGCAAAGAGGAGGAAGGAAAAGGATAATTTCACTTCTATTGGGGAGTCCTATGCCAGTTTGTTCCAGAGATTGAGACATAGGGGCATGATTACTCCTCTCCTTGGGTATATACCTGACCCACATTCAAGAAATTTTGATCCTAATGTATGGTGTGCATATCATTCTGATGTTCAGGGTCATAGTACTGAAGATTGTCGTACTTTGAAAAGAGAAATAGAAAAGATGATTCAGGATAAATTAATTGTGGTGCAAAACATTGGCCCCTCGACCATCCCACAGAGTTCTTCACCAGCATGCGGTACTGCACAATATGTGGGAGGCAATGAGTTAAGTATGGGGATCCAGAACTTATTTCTTGAAGGAAATGTGTCTGACAGTGGTGGAAGCTCTAGTCATGCTGATATGAAAATCAGTGGCTAATATGTCAGGCTGAGCAATTGAGAAGTCACCCCTCTCCCTACTAGGAAGAGGTCTGGTAGTTTGTTTTGTTTTCTTTTCTGTTATCTGAATTATTTCAGGGTGGTAGTTCGGGATCTATCTTGTTTTGTCCTTTTTGTCGTTTATGGTCAAACCTTTTCTATCTTTTATTTCAACTAAATAGAGTGTCCCTTTTTTCTTTGTGTTTAAATATATGTTATTTGTTTGTTTTCTTTACATAGTACATTTTATGTTGGCTTTAGTGATATGACATATGGGCGGAATTCTTCGCTAGATCTTAAAATCCAATTTGAGCATGAACTTTGAATCAGAGGGGGGCTAAAGTTAGAAAAAGCATGTGAGAAATAGGTAGCGTGTTAAGACATTTGGTGACCATGTTGAAACCTTCTTTCAAAATTAAGGCAATTGTTTTGAGAATCACCAGAATAACTTGACCATCAATTCTAAGGCATGCCTCAATTAGGTCAAACAATGAATGAGTGATCCTATATCAAGAGGAATAGAAAGAAAATCAGCTTCATGAAATCATGAGTCATTCAATGTTAGAAATGTTCAATAAAAGTGGAGTTGTATGCTAGAAAAGCGCAGAAGAAGTAGTGACGCACAGACTCAGTCAAAGTTAATGTTGTAAAAGATATCGCACATGATATTCATCTCCAACTTTCAAGTTGCATGTTATGTACTTGCATTTTCAAAGATTGATATGACGAAGGCATTTCATTCTGTTATCCAAACATTGTGTCATCCTTTGTTTATCCCATTTGAGCCTTAGTTTTATTTTCTTTCATACACCTCTTTTGGAATCAATATAGAGTCAACAAAGCTCAAAAGAAAAGGTGTCGAGCAAAACAGTAGAGTCAGAAAAGTTTTTTTTTTTTTAAAAAGAGCGTCGAGAAAATAAAGTTAGAAAAGTCCCAAAGAGAAAAAGAGTCAACAAAAGAAAAAAAATCAGAATCAAGCAGAAGAACAAGCAGTCAGAACTACGCGTGACCTGATTCTCCTCTCGCGGGGGTGAGATACGTAGGATACCCTACTCTGGGCTAGGTCCAACTAAATAAAATTTAGTGTCAAAAGAAACCTGGGCATGAGTTAATCCTCATTGTTTGAGTCGATTCCAAAAGTTGTAAGTCCTACCCCACTTTTAGTATCATTTGGTCCCCATGCCATCCTTTCTTTCCAGCCCTATCCAAAAGCCAAGTTACAACCAAAGAAAGACCTTCAGATCAATCTTTGAGGATGTTAAGGATAAGCATGCAATGGATATGACGATGCATTTGGGAACTACTTGTCTTCCTCAGCATAAGAAAGAAAAAGAGAAATAAAAATGAGAGAGTCTTATTGGTGATAACCCTCACGGGCACCATAAGATGATGGTAAGTTGAGAGAGATAAAAAATGATAAAGTCTTATCGGTGTAAACTCTCATGAGCACCGTAAAATGACTGTGAGTTGAGAGAAACGAAGATAAAAGAGTCTCATTAGTGAAAAAATCTCACGGACGCCATAGAAAGATGGTGAACTGAGAAAATAAATAAATAAATGAGGTTTAATGTCAAAAACCCTTCAAGGCGCCACTAGCCGAATGAGGTCTCCGAATGCACTGGGCCCAAGGAAGTAACTCGGTTTCAAGGCCATTAACTCAACAACAATTGGTAGAAGTTTGGATGGAAAGATCAGGCTGCTTAATCCAAAATACATGACATAATCATTAGAGTTGACTGTATTTTCTAGATAAATTTTCATTTCTTTGTTTCAAATGGGGACAGTCATTGTATTTTCTTTTCTTGAGTCAGTTAATCGAATAAAAAATCATT
The DNA here is from genome assembly GCA_030864215.1 of Capsicum pubescens. Classification (NCBI taxonomy): domain Eukaryota; kingdom Viridiplantae; phylum Streptophyta; class Magnoliopsida; order Solanales; family Solanaceae; genus Capsicum; species Capsicum pubescens. The sequence goes on from CM061549.1 coordinate 39,640,285, forward strand.
GTCATTTTTTCTCTTGTCTTTGAGTCAAGTTCGTATTAAAAACAAGTGAGAAAAGATTTTAAAACTGGCTACCAGCTTCTTTAATTGCACAAAGCAAGACAATAGCCAGTACATGAAAGAGACATGATTGTGAGCCAAAAAAGACATGCAGAAAGTTTTGTTAATAGACAAGTCTGGGAACCCATGGAAATACCAAGGGGCAAAGGGTTTATCTGAGAAACATGGCAAAGAAGAAATACTGTGTTTGTTTCAGAGTCACTCTTAATAACCTGAGTTTGGTCAATGAAGCAGCAAGTCAATAACACAGGCTAATGGTTGGAAGCAAGGTTAAATGTGATGACGACAAGAGTGTTTTCCACTAAAGCCAAAGCCACAAACCAGCCACCATGTTTTTAAACTCACAACCTTTCTTTGCATGAAACAGGAACACATGTTACCTTCAAATCAAGGATTTCAAAGCCTAAACATCAACACCCATAATTTCTCACTTTTATAAATACAGGAAGCAATGTTGCTGCACAGGTTTGATAATTAAATCATGGTAAAAATTCATCATCTTATATCCCTCAGAGACACACTTTCTTGTTCAGGGATTTCAGTTTTCATTTGTTGGGTGATACACTTCTTAAATTGAACCTTCACTCCTAGAAGATGTACCTTCTAGTCGAGTCATTCCCTTTGACGCCTAGAAGACGTACCTTTTAGTCGAGTCATCTCCTTCGATTCCTATAAGACGTACCTTTTAGTCGAGTCATCTCCTTTGATTCCTATAAAACGTACCTTTTAGTCAAGTCATTCCCTTTGATTCCTATAAGACGTATCTTTTAGTCAAGTCATTCCCTTTGAACCCTAGAAGACGTACCTTTTAGTCAAGTCATTCCCTTTGATTCTTATAAGACCTACCTTTTAGTCGAGTCATCTCCTTTGATTCCTATAAGACATACCTTTTAGTAGAGTCATTCCCTTTGATTCCTATAAGACGTACCTTTTAGTCGAGTCATTCCCTTTGATTCCTATAAGACGTACCTTTTAGTCGAGTCATTCCCTTTGGCCCCTAGAAGACGTACCTTTTAGTCGAGTCATTCCCTTTGATTCCTATAAGACGTACCTCTTAGTCAAGTCATCTCCCTTGATTCCTAGTAAGACATACCTTTTAGTCGAGTCATCTCCCTTGATTCTTATAAGATGTACCTTTTAGTCGAGTCATTCTCCTTGACCCTTAGAAGACGTACCTTTTAGTCGAGTCAATTCCTTTGATTCCTATCAGACACACCATATAGTCGAGTCATTCTCCTTGATTCCTATAATGATGTGACTTTCGCAAAAGTCCTTGATGACAAATTGGGGAAAAATTAAATTCTTGTGTTGGAACTTCACTTTTCTGGCAAATGAAACCTCTTTATAATAATCTTAGTTTGGGATAATTTTCTTTTTAGTTTTGATGTGATTTCAGGAGCCCACCTGAAGAGAAGGGTGAATAAATGAAAAGTTAAGAAACATGGTGAAGAAGTTGAAAGTCAAGCAATAAGGTGAAAAGTTGAAAGTTAACAGATTGATGAAGTAGCGAGTCAAGAGTCAAGGAAAGTTGCATAGATATAGTTTTTGTAATTTTATTTATGTTCTAATTTGTAATTTTTTTTTTGATGTAATGACAGAGCCGCGGACCGGAACCTTGATGGGAGCTCACTCGACTCTCCAACTCGGTTGTCCTTCTGCCTTTTATTTCTTCCTTTGAATAATGATCGGGTCAAAATTAAGTCTCGTTGTCTACTTATTTGTATGAAAACACTTTGTGTTTACATGCAAAGAGGGGCATGATGTAGACACGTAATTTTTTCCCTCCCCAAAAGATTTTTTTACCATTTCCCCCCCCCCTTCGTCTTACTACGTTCCCTCACCCGTGTGATTATATCCCACAAAAATACAAAAAATAACAAACTAACCAATCAACCAATTAAATCTCAACACCCTCTACCTTACCTCACCCACCTCACTACCCTACCTCAAACCCTTAACCCTCACATTTTTATTCCACTTTGTTAACAAATTGACAAAAAAGACAAAAAAAATAAATAAAGGGCCCACTTGATTAAGGCATCTTCCATTCTTGAATGGAGTATATAGGATATACACGTAAGGGAGGAGAGGGGATTTTCATTTTTTTTCCAATTTATTAACAAACAAATGGGGCCCACTGATTGGATCTCACTAGCATATACTCCCCATATATCACCATCACCAAAAAGAAAAAAGACCCTCAGAAGTCATCTTCCTAGAGACTAGTCACCATATACGCACAAGAAAACCCCCCAGAGAAGCTCTCATTTTTTTTGAATATACAGAGAAAATAAAAATTCCCAGGAATTGGTTCTTCTTCATAATACACACACTACCATCTTCTTCCATTAACATCACAATACTAACCCTCACCGGAGATTACCACATACGTACACCGCCATAGACACTAACTAGTGAGAGGGAAAGATAGAGAGAGAGAGGGACTGAAATCAGAGAGACGCAAGAGAGAGACGGGTACTCACTAAAATAGAGGGGTTATCTTCTTCACCAATATTAAGGCATAAATTGCACACACACGTACAATATTCCATTGGAAAAGGTCAATTTGGATTCTGTTTTGGCTGTTTATTCGAACGGAGGTTCGATCGAAGTTTGACGAGTTGTTGTTCGTCGTTGAGGTTCTTCGGTCGAGGTCCGGTGGTGAAGCTCCATCTTTCGGTCTGTATTCAGCATACTTAAATCTCGATTGAGGTCCCATTTTTACTCTTATCTCAATATCTTATTTTGATTTTGCAAATATATCGGTGAATTACGTGGTGTTTGATGTTTGTTTGGCTGATTAAATATCTAGTTTGATGTTGTTGAATTAGTTGTTCGAATTGATGTATACGTTGAAATAGGTGAAATTTATTGGCTAATGGATAGAATATAAAAATCATTAATTTGGGGTCGAACGTTAGGGATTGATAAAAATGAATTTTCATTAATTTTGATGCATTGATGATGTTGAACGTGATAGAATTGTGATATGATAGGCAAACAGTATGCTCGGTAGGCAAATTTAGAACTTGTGGATTGTTGGAATGTTTGGACATGTGTTGAATGGTTTCATTTACCGCATTTGAATCAATTATATTCATTTAGCCGGGAATGCCCCAAAGCCATTTGTATCTATTCATCGGGGAATGCCCCGAGGTTTTTTGTACCCGAGGGACGTTCGTGATCAAGACCCGAGGCACCGGGTGGAGCGTAGTCAAGGATTAGTATAGGTTTACATTTTAGCATTTTTATTTTGGGTTTGTAATAATTGGACTGGACATTAACATTTGAAATTTCGTTTGTTTGGTTTGGTTGTTTTATGTGTTTTTGTGTGGTTTATACATTTATAGTGTCAAATTAGCCGATATACTCCACCGAGCGACCGTGGTCGAACCACGGGATCGAGGGGTGCCTAACACCTTCCCTTCGGTCAACAGAATTCCTTAGCCGGAATCTCTATTTGCGGGTCAGTTTTTGAGTCAAAATTGTTTTGAAAAGGATATCCACGGGTGACTTGGCACACTCGATTTGTGCCAAGTGGCGACTCTAAGTTTTTTGAATATAATGAATCCTTTTCGAAACAAATTTTCATTCTTTTGTCACTTTAATAATAAAACCCTTTTGACCCTTTAAATGAATCTTTTTTTTCGGTTAGAAAAGGGGGGTGATAGCGTGCTCGAGGCTTGGGCTTTTTTGGGCTAAAAATTGATTGGGGGCTCTCAGGCAGGATGCGGATCAAGGTAATGTGCGCCTTTAGGGTCACAAGGTCGTTTGGGTGGTCAAACGGTTGAAAAAGCGTGAACGAGGCCATTTTCAAGCCAAATCAGTGGGTTATGATAGCCCATGCTTCCGAGGGTGTACCCGAGGCATGGGCTTGGTTTAAAAGGAAATAGACCAAGGGCTTCCAGGCAGGATGAGGAGCGGGGAGTGTGGGCCATTAGGGTTAGTAGGGACGTTTGGGTGGTCAAACTGGAAAAACGATGCAAATAGGCCATTTTTTGGGTTAAAGTGGTGGGCTATAGCCACGGTATTGGGGGTGTACCCGAGGTGCGGGCGTGTTTTGGGTCAAAACTCAATCGAGGGATCTCAAGCTAGATGAGGAAAGAAGTAGTGTGGGGCTTTGGGGTCGATGATTTAGTTTGGGTGGTCAAACGGGCAAAACGGTACAAACGAGCTATTTTGGGGCTAAATCGGTGGGTTATAGCTTACAGTTCCGGGGGTGTGCTCGGGACTTGGGTACCTTTTGGGCCAAAAATCGACTAGGGGATCCCAGGCCGGCAAAGAAGCATAGAAGTGTGGGTCTTTTGGTTTGGAGGGTCCATATGGGTGGTCAAATAGGTGAAACGCGTGCAAAATGGCCATTTTCAAGCAAAATCGATTGGCTATATCCCACGGTTCCGGGGGTGCCTGGGGCCCGAGCGTGTTTTGGGTCAAAAATCGACTAGGGTATCCTAGGCAGTCCTAGGAGTGGGGGATTTTTGCCCATTGGGGTCGCAGGGGCCGTTTGGGTGGTTAAATGGGAGAAACGGCATTAACGGGCTATTTTTTAGCCAAATTGGTGGGCTATAGCCCACGATTTTGGAGTATGCCCAAGGCCCAAGCATTTTTTGGGAAAAAATTGACCGCGGGTCCCAGGCAGGCTGAGGAGTAGGAGAGTGTAGGCCTATGGGGTCGGAGGAGCCATTTGTGTGGTTAAACGAGCAAAACGGCGCAAACGGGCCATTTCGTGCCATATTGGTGGGCTATAGCCCATGGTTCTGAAGGTGTGTACGAAGCCCGGGCGTGTTTTGGACTCAAAATATATTAGAGGCTCCAAGGCAGGCAGACGAGTGGGGAGTGGGGGCCTTTGGTATTGGCGGGGCCGTTTGGGTGGTTAAACGGGCAAAACGATGCGAACGGGCTATTTTTGGCCCAAATCAGTGGGCTATAGCCCACAGTTTTGGGGGTGTGCCGGTTGTCCGGGTGTGTTTTGGGCCTTAAATTGATCGAGGTCTCTCAGACAGGTTGGGGAGCGAGGTAGTGTGGGCCTTTATGGTCGCTAAGCCGTTTGGGTGGTCAAACGGGTGAAACAATGCAAACGACCATTTTTGAGAAAAATGTGTAGTCTATAGCCCATGGTTTCGAGAATGTACCTAGGGACCGGATATGTTTTGGGTTGAAAATAAACCTGGGGCTCCCAGGCAGGCTAAAAACCGGGGGAGTATGAGCTTTTGGGGTCGGCAGGGCCGTTTGGGTGGTCAAACAAGCGAAACGACGTGAATCAATAATTTTCGGGCCAAATCGATAGGCTATAGCCCACGGCTCCAGGGGTGTTCCTGGGTTTCTTGCATGTTTTTAATCAAAAATCAATCGGAGGCTCCCAACCAGGCTGAGGAGCGAGGGTGTAGGCTTTTGTGATCGGTGTAGACACATAATTTTGTCCTCCCAAAAATTAATTTTTACTCATTACCTACCCCTACCCTACCTACCCTACTCCTTCTTAATTCACCCACTAAACTGCACAAACCCATGTGCCAACATCAACTATTTTGACTTTTTTCTTTCTTCTTTGAAAAGAGAGCAGCATATACACACAGAGATGACAATTGAAAAGGGGGATTTTTTCATCATCATCTGGACCAGAGAACAAGCATACACTGGAGAGACTCCATTGTTCTTCTCCTTTCTTCTCCATCGGCACACACCCATTGATACTTTATTTTTTCTCTCTCTTCTTTTCTTCTTTTCGCAACACACGCACACAGTTACACAATAAATCATGCACACACACATTGAGCAAAAAAATCAAAACGAAAATGAAGAGGATTTGAGGGTTTCTATCTGTTTTTCTTTAGTTTTTCCGGCAAAATCTCGCCGGAATCATCGTCAAGTTTATCATCCCGACCTACTCAGCCCTGAAATACCCCAAATACTCTCTTTTCTTCTCAATTTCATGATAGGATCTCACCGAAATCAACGTCCGTCGTCAGTTAGATTAAAATCGGTCCCAAATCTTTTCCCATCGTTGATTGAATCAGTACAGGTGGTTCGTTCTGGTTTCAAATCAATTTCGCGATAATATCGTGTACTGGTTCGGTTTATTTGGTGTCGATTTTGATTCTGATCCATCGGTTTTTATCTTGGTTTGAAGTTTGGATATTGTTAGGAATCAGTCGATTTATTTTGGTCAGTTTCGGATCTCAGTTCTGCGATACCGAGATGGACCGTGTTGCTATTGAGGTTTTCTATTGGGGAATTCCAAATCCGGGGCTTTTTTAATATTATTATCAATCAAAATTGATTATCGAAATGTCCATTTCTTTAACCCATTCTCTCTTCTTTATCGTAATTTATTGAATTAGTTATGTTCGAGATTGGATGATTTGGTGGATGTTTGATGTCATTAATGTGAAATTTGTATGATTACTATGCTTTAATTGTCGTTATGACTATGTTGTTGATATTGGATTGCAATTGAAAAATTGATTTGATAATCGAAACATGTGTTAATTGTTGGTTGAAAAGAGAATTTGGGGTGGAATTGCGATTTGATGAAATAGTGAATTTAGCTTAACTTTGGTTCATTGTTGTTTTCGGAACGAGCATGAATATTGTTGGAATGTAATAGAATCATGACATGTTGAAATGGATAGGAAAATATAGGTTCAGGTAGGCAAAAAATTTAGGAATAAGTGCTTCATTGGATGTTTGAATGTGGAGTTGCATGTTGAATGTTTTCTAGTTTATCACATTCGATTGAAATGTATTAATTTGGTCGGGGAATGCCTCAAAGTTTCATGTATTTATTCACCGGAGAATGCCCCGATGCACTATGTTAGCGGAAGATGTTCGTGGTGAAGGCCCGAGGCATCGGGTAAAGCATTGCAGCATAGTATAGGATTAGTGTAGGTTAGAATAAGATTTATATTTTTGCATTTTTTTTCTATTTTGGGACTGTATAATTGGACTGGACACTAAATTTTGGATTGATTTGTATTATTTGCATGATTGATTGTTTTTGCGTGCTTTGTGTGTTTTATGTATTTATAATGACGAATTAGCCGATACGCTCCACCAAGCGACCGTGGTCAAACCACGAGACCGAGGGGTGCCTAACACCTTCTCCTCGGTCAACAGAATTTCTTAGCTGGAATCTCTGTTCTCAAACTAGTTTTAAAGAGTCAAATCATTTTGAAAAGGATCTTTCAAAGGTGACTTGGCACACCGGATTATGTCAAGAAGCGACTCTGAGTTGATTATAAGGATCTTTCAAAGGTGACGGGGCCCGGGCGTGTTTTGGGCTAAAAATCGATTGGGGGATCCCAGGCAGGATGAGGAGAGGGAAATGTGGGACTTTGGAGTCAGCGAGGCTTTCTGGGTAGTCAAATGGCGAAACAACACAAACAGGCCATTTTCGGGTCAAATCGGTAGGTTATTTCCTATGGTTTCGGGGGTGCACCCAAGGCCCGGCCATGTTTTGAGCTGCAAATTAACTTGGTTCCAAGGTAGGCTGAGAAGCGGGGAAGTATGAGCCTTTTTGGTCGGCATGGCCGTTTGGGTGGTCAAACGGGCGAAACAACACAAACGTGCCATTTTTGGGCCAAATCGGTGGGTTATAGCCTACGATTCTGGGGATAGGCCTGGGGCTCGAGCGTGTGTTTAGCCAAAAACAATTAGGGGATCCTAGGAAAGATGAGGGGTGGGGGAGTGTGGGTCGGGGCCATTTGGATGGTCCAACAGGCATAACGGTGCGAACGGGCTATTTTCGAGTCAAATCGATGGGCTATAACCCACGGTTCTAGGGAAATGCCTGGGGTCCGAACATGTTTTAGGGCAAAAATTGACTGGGGGATCTCAGGAAGACTGAGGAGCGATAAATATGGGCCTTTGGGGTCAACAGAGCCATTTTGATAGTCAAAGGGGAGAAAAGGTGCGAACGAGCCATTTTTAGCCAAATCAATGGGCTATAGCCCATGGTGAGCTTGGGCGTATTTTGGGTCAAAAAAATTTGGGGATCCCAAGCAGGTTGAAGAGCGGGGGAATGTTGGCCTTTGGGGTTGGCGGGGCCGTTTGGGTCGTCAAACGGGTGAAACGACGCGAACGGCCATTTTTGGGCAAAATCGGTGGGCTATAGCTTATGGTTTTTGGGGTATGCCCAGGGATAAGGCGTGTTTTCGGTTGATAATTGACCGGAGGCTGACAGGCAGGTTGAAGAGCTTGGGATTATGGGCCTTTGGGGTCGGCAGGGCTGTTTGGGTGGTTAAACATGCAAAATGGTACAAATAGGCTATTTTCGAACCAAATCGATGGGCTATAGCCCGCGATTCTTGGGGTGTGCCCGAGACTAGGGGTATTTTGGCCTAAAAACCAAGAGTGTATGTCTTTGGGGTTGGCGGGACTATTTGGGTGGTCAAATGGGTGAAACGGTGCAAATAGGCTATTTTTGGGCCAAATCAGTGGGCCCAAAGATCTAGGGATCTGCCTGGGGCCGAGGGTGTTTTGGAAAATATTGAGTAGGGGCTCCTAGGCAGTCTAAAGAGTGGAGGAGTGTGGTCTTTTGGGGTCGGTAGGGCCGTTTGGGTGGTCACACGAGCGAAACGGCACAAACGGGCCATTTTTGTGCCAAATTGGTAGGCTATAGCCTACGGTTCTGGAGGGTGCCCGGGGCCTGGGGGTATTTTGGGAAAAAATTAGATCGGGGGCTCCCAAGCTGGATGAAAAGTGGGGGGGCATGGGACTTTAGGTTCGGCAGGGCCATTTGAGTGGTCAAATGGGTGAAACGGCAGGAGCAGGGCATTTTCATGCCAAATAAGTGGGTTATTGCCCACAGTTCTGGGTTTGTGCTCTGGGAACAGGTATGTTTTGGGCTGAAATATGATTGGGGGCTCCTAGACAGGATGAAGAGTAGTGAAAAGTGGGACTTTGGGGTTTGCGGGGCCATTTGGGTGGTCAAATAAGAGAAATAGCGCGAAAAGGCCTTTTTCTGGCCAAATCGGTGGGCTATAGGCCACGATTCGAGGTGTGCTCGGGGCTCGGGCGTGTTTTGGGTCGAAAATTAATGAGGGCTTCCAAGCAGACTGAAAAGTGGTAGAGTGTGTTCCTTTGGGATCGGCGAGGCTATTTGGGTGGTCAAACAATTGAAACAACATGAATTGGCCATATTGGTGGGCTATAGCCTACGGTTTCGAGGGTGTGCCCGGGATTCGGGTGTGATTTAGGCTGAAAATCAATTGGAGGCTCCCAAGTAGGTTGATAAGTGGGTGATTGTGGGCCTTTGGGTCAGCGGGGACGTTCGGGTGGTCAAACAGGCGAAACGATGCGAATGGGCCATTTTTGGGACAAATTGATCGACTACAACCCATAGTTCCGGGGGTGTACCTGGAACCCGAGTGTGTTTTCATCCAAAAATCAATCGAGGTCTCTCATGCAGGCTGACAAGTTGGAGAGTATGGGTCTTTTGGGTCAGCTGGGCCGGTTGGGTGATTAAACAAGCGAAATGGCACGAACGGGCCATTTTTGTGCCAATTTGGTTGGCTATAGCTCATAATTTTGGGGGTGTACCCAGGACCCGGGCGTGTTTGGGGCCAAAAATTGACTAGGGGCTCTTATACAGGCTGAGCAGCGGGAGAGTGTGGGCCTTTGGCATCGACGGAGCCGTTTGGGTTGTTAAACGAGCTAAACGGTACAAATGAGCTATTTTTGGGCCAAATCAGTGGGCTTTAGCCCACAATTTTGAGGGTGTGCCCGGGTCCTAGGCATGTTTTGGACTGAAAATCGACCGAGGGTTCCCAGGCAGGTTAAAGAGCAGGGAAGTGTGGGCCTTTGGGGTCAATTGGGTGGTCAAACGGTCAAACCAACGAGAATGGGCTAGTTTTTGGTTAAATTAGTGGGCTATAGCCCACGATTTTTGGGTTGTGCCTGGTCCCGAGCATGTTTTGTGAAAAAAATTGATCGAAGGCTCAAAACGGAGCGAACAAACCATTTTTGGGCCAAATAAGTGGGTTATAACCTACGATTTTGGGGGTGTCCTAGAGGCCCGGGCGTGTTTTTTGCAAAAAATTATTCGGGGGATACCAGGCAGGCCGAGGAGTGGGGGATTGTGGGCCTTGGGGTCAGTGGCACCATTTGGATGGTCAAACAGATAAATCAGCGTGAACAGGCTATTTTGAGGTTAATCAGTAGGCTATAATCCACATTTCATGGGGTGTGCTCGGGGCTCAGGTATATTTTTGGAAAAAAATCAATTAGGGGCTCTAAGAAAGGCTGAGAAGTGAGCGAGTGTGGGCTTTCGGGGTTGGAGGGGGCCATTTGGATGGTCAAATAGGAAAAACGGCGCAAACAACCATTTTTGGTCTAGATCAGAGGGCTATAGCACTCAATTTCGGGGGTGTACCTGGGTCAAGAGCTTGTATTGGGCCAAAAATTGATCGGAGTCTCCTAGGCAGGCTGAAGAGCGGGGGTGTATGAGACTTTGGGGTTAAAGCTGTTTAGGTCGTCAAACGGGTGAAATGGCATAAATAGGCTATTTTTGGGCCAAATCGATGGGCTATTGCTCACGATTCTAGGTTGTGCCTAGGGCCCATGTGTGTTTTTAGATGAAAATTAATCGAAGGCTCCCAAGCAGGATGAGGAGTGGGAGAGTGTGGGTATTTGGGGTCGGTGGGGCTGTTTGGGTGGTCAAACGGGCTAAACCGCGCGAATAGGCCCTTTTTGAGCCAATTTTGTGGTCTATATCCCACGATTCTAAGGGTGTATCCGAGGCCCAAGAGTTTTGGGACAAAAATCGATGAGAGGCTCCCAGGTAGGCTAAAGAGCTGGGGAGTGTGGGTCTTTGGGGTCGGCGGGGTCGTTTGGGTGAAAAGTCGGGCAAAACTGAGCGAACGATTCATCTTTGGGCTAAATTGGGGGGCTATATCCCACGATTTCGGGGGTTTGACCAGGGCTTGTTCATGTTTTTAGTCGAAAATTGACCGGAGGCTCCCAAGAAAGTTGAGGATCGGAAGAGTGTGGGCACTTGGGGTCAGCGGGGCCGTTTGGGTGGTCAAATGTCAAAATAACGCGAACGAGCCTTTTTCATGCCAAATTGGTGGGCTAAAGCCCACGGTTCCTGGGGTTTACCTGGGGCCAGGGTGTGTTTTGGGATAAAAATTAACCAAGGAATCCCAGGCAGGCTAAGAGCGAAGGAGTATGGGTATTTGGGGTCGGCAGGGACGTTTTGGTGGTCAAATAGGGAAAACAATGCAAATGGTCCATTTTTAGGCTAAATCGGTAGGCTACAACCCACAATTTTGGTGGTGTGCTCCAGGCCCAAATGAGTTTTGGGACAAATATCAATAGTGTGCTCCCAAGCGGGCTAAGAAGTGGTAAAGTGTGGGTCCTTGGGGTCGGCGGGACCCCTTGGGTCTTCAACGGGCAAAACGGTGTGCATTAGCCATTTTAGGTCCTAATAAATGGGCTATAGCCCACGATTCTGAGGGTGTGTTCTCCGCTCGGGGGTGTTATTATCTAAAAATTGATCAGGGGCTCCCTGACAGGTTGAGACGTAGGAGTGTGGGCCATTGGGGTCGGCGGGGCCATTGGGTGATCAAACAGGCGAAGAGACATGAACTAGCAATTTTTGGGCTAAATCTGTGGGCTATAACCCACGATTCTAGGGTATGCCCAGTGCCCGAGCGTGTTTTGGGTGAAAATTGATCGGGGTTCCAAGGCAGGCTAGGGAGAAGGGGAGTGTGGGACTTTGGGGTCGACGGGGCCTCTTGGATAGTCAAACGGGAGAAATGCCGCAAACGGTACATTTTTGGGGCAAATCATTAGGTTATAGACGAAGGTTTTAAGGGTATGCTTGGGGCCCGAATGTTTTTTGGGCCAAAAATATTTGTCGAATCCTAGGCAGGCTGAGGAGTGGGGGAGTGTGGGCCTTTTCAGGTCGGTGGGGCCATTTGGGTGGTCAAACGGGTGGAACAACATTAACGGGCCATTTTGGGGCTAAATTAGTGGGCTATAACCCATGGTTTCGAGGGTGTGCCCAGGGTCCGGGAGTGGTTTAGGCCAAAAATCAACTAGGGGGCTCTTAGGCCGGCTGAAGAGTGGGGGAGTATGGGTCTTTGGGGTGGTCAAACGGGTGAAATAGTGCGAACGGGCCATTTTCAAACTAATTCAGAAGGCGATAGCCAACGGTTTCGGGGGTGAGTTTGGGGCTTGGGCGTGTTTTGGATCAAAAATTGATCGGGAGATCACAAAGGTTGAGAAGTAGGGGAGTGTCGACCTTTAGGGTTTGCAGGTCCGTTTGTCTAGTCAAACGGGCAAATCAGTGTGAACGAGCCATTTATGGGTCAAATTGGTAAGCTATATCCTACGGTTCAGCAGGTATGCCCGAGGTCCGGGCATATTTTGGGCCAAAAATAGATTAGGGCATCCCAGGTAGGCTGAGGAGTAGGGGAGTGTTGTCCTTTAGGGTTGGCGGGGCCATTTGGGTGGTCAAACCAGCAAAACAGTGCGAACGGGCTATGTTCGAGCCAAATCAATGGGCTACAACCCACGATAATTTTAAGGGTGTGCTCGGGGCCAGGGCGTGTTTTGGGCCAAAATTTGACTAGGGTCTCCCAGAAAGGCTGAGGAGCAAAGAAGTATGGGCGTTTGGGGTCGACAGGGCCGTTTGGGAGATCAAAACGGCAAAAAGATGCAAATGGGCCATTTTTGGGCCAAATCGGTAAGCTATAGCCTTTCCAGGGGTGTGCCTTGACCCAATATATTTTGAGTTGAAAACTAATTGGGGGCTCCAAGCCAATCAGATGAGCAGGGGAGTGTGGTCCTTTGGGACCGGTGGGGCCGTTTGTGTAGTCAAACGGGTGAAATGGTGTAAACAAGTTATTTTTGAGTCGAATTGGTGAGCTACCCAAGGGTCAAATAGTTTTCCATGGTCTCGAGCGTATTTTGGATAAAAAATTAACCAGGGGATCCCTGGAAGGCTGAGGAGATTTGGTCCTTTGGGTTCGGTGGGACCGTTTGTATGGTTTAAACGAGTGAAATGGTACGAGCAGGTTATTTTGGGGCCAAATCGATGGGTTATAGCCTACGGTTTCAGGGGTATGCTCAGTGCTCGAATGTGTTTTTGGTAAAAAAGTATATGGTCTCCCAGGTAGGCTGTGGAGCGGGGGAGTGTAGGACCAAACATGTCATTTTCAGGCCAAACCGGTGGGCTATAACCCACAATTTCGGGGGTATTCCTGGGCCCTAGCTTTTATTGGCCAAAAATCATTCGGCGGGCTCCCAGGTAGGCTGAGGAGCGGGGGAGTGTAGGCTTTTAGGGCTGACGGGGACTTTTGGGTAGTCAAACAGGCGAAACAACGTGAATGGGCTATTTTTGGGTCAAATTGGTAGGCTATAGCCTATATTTTCGAGGGTGTTCTCGAGGCTCGAGCCTGTTTTTTGGCCAAAAATCTACCAGGAGCTCCCAGGCAGGCTTAGGATCAAGGAAGTATGGTCCTTTGTGGACGACTGGGCTATTTGGGTGGCCAAACAGGAAAAAAATGTGAATGAGCCATTTTCAAGCCAAATCGATAGGCTATAGCCCACAGTTCCGGGACTGTACCCAAGGTCCAAGCGTGTTTTGGGACAAAAATTGATTGAGGGCCTTCACGTAGTCTTAGGATCGGGGAAGTGTGGACCTTTGGGGTCGACGAGTTATTTTGGTGGTCAAATAAGCGAAACAATGCGAACGAGCCATTTCAGGCCAAGATGGTGGGATTTAGCCCACAATTCTGGGGGTGTGCCCTGGGCCCGGGCGTATAGTGGGAAAAAAATTGATCGAGGGATCCCAATCAAGATGAAGAGTTAGGTAGTATAGGCCGTTGGGGTGGTCAAATGAGTGAAATAGCGCAAACGAGCCATTTTGGGGCCAAATCGGTGTGCTATAGCCTACGGTTCTGGGTGTGTGCTCGGCGCTCGGGTGTGTTTTGGGTAAAAAATTGAATAGTGGCTCCCAAGAAAGTTGAATGCAGGGGAGTATGGGACTTTGGTGTCGGACAGGCTATTTAGGTGGTCAGACAGTCGAAACTGTGCGAACGGGAAATTTTTGGGCAAAATCAGTGGGCTATAGCCCATTCTTTTAGGGTTCTGCCTGGGGACCAACCATTTTTCAGGCCAAAATCAATCGGGGGATCCCATGTAGGATGAGAAGCGATGAGTGTGAGCCAATGTGGTTGGCGGGGCTGTTTGGGGTGGTCAAACGGGCGAAATGGTGTGAACAGACTATTTTCGAGCCAAATCGATGGGCTATAGCCCACGGTTCTAGGGGTATTCCTGGGGCCCGAGCATTTATAGGGACAAAAATCAACTGGGGGTATTTAGGCAGGTTGAGGAGCGGGGGTAGTATAGGCCTTTGGGTCAGCAGTGCCGTTTGGGTGGTCAAAAAGGCGAAACAGTCGTACGGGCTATTTTTGGGCAATAGCCCATGGTTTCAGGGGTGTTCCTATGATTTGGGTGTGTTTTGGGCTAACAATTGATCGGGGCTCCCAGGTAGGCGAAAGAGTAGGGTAGCATGGGCCTTTGGGGTCGACGGGGTTGTTTGGGAGGTCGAACGAGCAAAATAACGTGAATATCCACTTTCGAACCAGATTGGTCGGTTTATAGCGACAGTTTCGCGGGTGTGCCCGAGGTTTGGAATTTTTTTTGTCAAAAAATTGATCGGGGGCTCCCAGAAAGGCCAAGAAGTGGGAGATTGTGGACCTTTAGGGTCGGCGGGGCCGTTTGCATGATCAAATGGGGAGTAACGGCATGAACGGGCTATTTTTGGGCCAAATCAATGGGCTATTGACCATGATTTTGGGGTTCTCCTAGGGTCCGCACATGTATTTGTCCAAACCTCATTTATTTTGGGCATCCCAGGCAGGCTGAGGAGCGAGCTAGTGCGGGCCTTTGGGGTTGGCAGGACCGTTTGGCTGGTCAAAAGGGTGATACTGTACGAACGACCATTTTTGGAATAAATGAATGGGCCATAGCCACAGTTTCGAGGGTGTGCCCAGGGCTCAGGTGTATTTTTTTCCAAAAATCAATTGGGAGCTCCCAAGTAGGCTGTGGAGCGGAGGAGAGTGGTCCTTTATAATCGGCGGGGACATTTAGGTGTTCAAATGGACAAAAGGGCCTGAACGTGCCAATTTAGGGCCAAATCGGTGGGCGATAGACCACGGTTTCAGGGGTGTGTCGGGGCCCAAATGTGTTTTAAGCTGAAAATTTTTTGGGGCTCCTAGGCAGAATGAGGAGGGGGAGAGTGTGGGCCTATGGGGTCGGCAAGGCCATTTGTATGGTCAAACGGGTGAAACGTCGCGAGCGGGCCATTTTTGGGCCAAATCAGTGGGATAAATCCCACAGTTCTAGGATATGACCAGGCCCCAGGCAGGCTAAAGAGTGGAAAAATATGGGCTTTTGGGGTCGGAGGGACTGATTGGGTGGTTAAATAGTCAAAACGACGTGAATGGGCCATTTTTTTAGCCAAATTGTTGAGCTATAGCCCACTGTTCTGGGGTGTGCCTGGAACTCGAGCATTTTTTAGGCCGAGAATCGATTAGAGGCTCTCAAGCATACTAAAGAACAGAAGAGTATGGACCTTTGGGACCAGTTGGGCCGTTTGATGATTCAAACAGGTGAAACTGCATAAATGGGATAATTTTAGGCCCAATCAATGGGCTATAACCTACGATTCCAGGGGTGTGCCTGAGGATCGGGCGTGTTTTGGGTTAAAAATCAATTGGGGGCTCCCAGGCAGGTTGAGGAGCAGAAGAGTGTAGGCCTTTGAGGTTGATGGGGCTATTAGGGTCGTCAAACAGGAAAAAGGGCGTGAACAATCCATTTTGGGGATAAATTGATGGGTTATAGCCCACGGTTCTAGGGGTGTACTCATGGCTCGGGTGTATTTTGGACAAAAAATCGACCGAAAGCTCCTAGGACAAATGATGAATGGGGGTGTGGTCCTTTTGAGTTGTCTAGACTGTTTGGGTGGTCAAACAAACGTAATGACGCGAACGGTCCATTTTCGGGGCAAATCGACGGGTTATAGCCACGGTTTCGTGGGTATACCCGGGGCCTATGTATTTTTTGGGTTGAAAATCATCCTAGGGCTTCCAGGAAGGGTGCGAAGCAGAAGAGTATGGGATTTTTGGGTCAGCGGGGCCTTTTGGATGGCCAAATAAGCGAAACAGAGTGAACGGGCAGGACCAAATCAATGGGCAATAGCCCACGGTTATCGGGGTATGCCTGAGGTACGGGTGTGTTTTGCACTAAAAACCGACTGGAGACTCCTAACTAGGCAGAGGAGCAGAGGAGTATGGGACTTTGGGGTTGGCGGGGAAGTTTGGGTGGTTAAACAGGTAAAACGGCACAAATAAACCATTTTTTAGCCAAATCAATGGGTTATAGCCCACGGTTTCGGAGGTGTGCCCAAGGCCGGAGCATATTTTAGGTCAAAAATTAACAGAGGGATCTCAAGTAGGCTGAGAAATAGGGGAGTATGGTCCTTTGAGGTTGGTGGGATCGTTTGAGTTGTCAAACGGGTGAAACGATGCGAACGGACCATTTTTGGGCCAAATTAGTGGGCTATAGACAACGGTTTTGAGGGAGTTCCAGGGGGCCCAGGTGTGTTTTTACCTAAAATAAGACCAAGGTCTCCCAGGAAGGATGAGGAGTAGGGGAATATGGACATTTAGGGTCGTTGGGGCCATTTGGGAGGTCAAACAGGTGAAACGACGCAAATGGGCCCTTTTTAGGCCAAATTGACGGGCTATAGCTCAGGGTTCCAAGGGTGCGCTTGGGGATCGAGCGTGTTTTAGGCCAAAAACTATCTGGGGGCTCCAAGGTAAACTGAGGATCGGGGGTGGGAGTGGGCCTTTGCGGTCGGCTGGGCCATTTGGGTGGTCAAACGGGTGAAATGACACGAACGAGCCATTTTGAGTAAAATCAGTGGACTTTATCCCATGATTTTGGGGGTGTGCTCAAGATCCGGGTGCAATTTAGGCTAAAAATTGATTGGGGGTTCCCAAGAAGTCTTACGGGTGAGGGAGAGAGGGATGTAGTCCTTAGGAGTCGACGGGTCTGTTTGAGTAGTCAAATGGGCAAAACGGCATGAACATGCCATTTTTTGGAAATATTGATGGGTTGTTGCCCATGGTTCGAGGGTTGTGCCCGGCCTCGGGCATGTTTTGGGCCAAAAATTGACCAAGGGCTCCTATATAGAATGAGGAGCAGGGAAATATGGGTCGTTGGGGTCGACGGGACTGTTTGGATGGTCAATGGGCAAAACAGCGTGAACGGGCCATTTTCGGGACAAATCAGTGGGTTGTAGCCCACGATTCTGAAGGTGAGCTTAGGACCCAGCGTGTTTTGGGCCAAAAATTGATCAAAGGCTCCCACGCAGGCCAAAGAGCGTGATAGTGTAGGCCTTTGGGGTCTGTCGGGTCGTTTGGGTAGTCAAATGGGAAATACGATGCGAACGAGCTATTTTCTGGCCGAATCGGTGGGCTTTAGCCCACGATTTTGGGGGTTACCCATGGCATGGCCATTTTTTAGGCTAAAAATTAGGGAGGGAGGGCTCTCAAGCAGTCTGAGAAGTGGGGGAGTGTGGGCCTTTGGGGTCGGTAGGGTCGTTTGGGTGGTCAAACGGGTGAAATAGTGCAAACGAGCTATTTTTAGACTAAATCGATGGGCAATAGCTCACAGTTCTCACGGAGTGCGTGGGTCCTGAGCATGTTTTAGACTAAAAATTGATCAGGGGCTTCTAGGCAGGCTGAGGAGCGGGTGAGTGTGGCCATTAGGGTCAGCGGGTCTATTTGGGTCTTTATAATGGAAAAACGATGCGAACGGGCCATTTTTTAAACCAAATTGATAGGGAATAGCCCACGGTTCCAGGGGTGTGCATGGGTTTAGAGCGTTTTTTGGGACAAAAATCAATTGTGGGACCCCAGGCAGGCTAAGGAGCGAGAGAGTGTAGGCCTTTTTGGATCGGTGGTATCATTTGGGTGGTTAAACAAGTGAAACAATGCGAATAGTCCATTTTCGAGCCAAATTGGCAGGTAAAAGGTAACGGTTCTGGGGTATGCCTGGGACTCGAGCATGTTTTGGGCTAAAAATCGATAGGAGGCTCCTAGGCAGGATGAGGAGTGAGGAAGTGTAGGCCTTTGGGTTAGCAATGCCGTTTGGGTGGTCGAATGGGCAAAACGGCACGAACGGGCCATTTTTGAGCAAAATTAGTGGGATATAATCCACAGTTTTAGGGGTGTGCTTGAGGCTCGAGGATGTTTTACATCAAAAATCAATCGGGGGATCCCGAGATAGCTGAGAAGCGGGAGAGTATGAACCTTTGGATTCAACGATGCCGCTTGGGTGGTCAAACGGGCTAAACGGTACGAACAAGCCATTTCGGGTAAAAATGGTGGGCTATAGCCCAAGGTTCCAGGGGTGTTTCGAGGTCTGAGCACGTTTTGGGCCAAAAATTGATTGAGGGCTCCTAGGCAGGTTAAGGAGTGGGAGAGTCTGGGCCTTTGGGGTCGACAGGGTTGTTTGGGTGGCCAAACGGTCAAAACAACATGAATGGGCCTTTGTTGGGCTCAATCGGTGGGAAATAGCCCACGTTTCCAAGGGTGTGCATGGAGATCAAGCATGTTTTGGGTTGAAAGACTATTGGGGGCTCTTAGGATGGCTGAGGAGTGGGAAAGTATGGGCCATAGGGGTTAGCGATGTTGTTTGGGTAGTCAAACAAGCGAAACAGCATAATCGAGCCATTTTTCGGCTAAATCGGTGGGTTATAGCCTATAGTTCCAGAGGAAAGCCCGGGGCCCAATTGTATTTAGGGTCGAAAATCAACTGAGGGCTCCCAGGCAGGTTGAAGAGCAGGCGAGTGTGGGTATTCGAATCGGTGGAGCTGTTTGGGTTGTCAAACAGGCAAACCGACGTGAATGAGACATTTTTGGGCTAAATCGGTGGGTTATAGCCCCACAATTTTGGAGGTCTGCTCGAGGATTGGGCCTTTTTGGCCAAAAATTGATCAGGGGATCCCAAGCGGGCTGGGGAGCGAAGGGTTGCTGGCCTTTGGAGGCGGCGGTGCCATTTACGTGGTCAAACAGGCGAAATAGTGTGAACGAGCCATTTTGGGGCAAAATCAATGGCAATAGCCAGCGGTTTCAGGGGTGTGCCTGGGGACCGAGAATGTTTTAGACCGAAAATAAATCGACGACTCGCAGGCAAAATCAAGAGCGGGAGAGTGTGGGCCTTTGGGATCGGCGGGGCCATTTGGGTGGTCAAATGGTCAAAATGCCGCGAATGGGCCATTTTCGGGCTAAATCGGTGGGCTATAGCCCACGGTTACGTGGTGCGCCTAGGGCCCGTACGTGTTTTGGGCTGAAAATTGATCAAGGGCTCCCAGGCAAGCTGAGAATTGGGGGAGTATGGGCCTTTGGGGAGGCGGTTCCATTTTGGTGGTCAAACAAGCAAAACGGTGCAGATGGGCTATTTTCAGGCCAAATTTATGGGCTATAGCCCACGGTTTCGAGGGTCTGCCCAGGGCTCGAGCGTGTCTTTGGCTGAAAATTGACCGATGGTTCCAAGGCAGGCTGAGGAGCGGAAGAGTGTGGGCCTTTGGGGTCGGCGGGGCCGATTGGGTGGTCAAACTGGCAAAACAGCATAAACGAACCATTTTTTAGGTAAATCGATGGGTTATAGCCCACGGTTCTAGGGGTGTGCCTGGGGCTCAGGCGTATTTTGGGCCAAAATCAATCAAGGGCTCTGATACTGGCTGAGGAGCGGGGGAGTATAGACCTCTTTGGTCAGCAAGGCTATTTGGGTTGTCATATGGGCGAAACGGTGAGAACAAGTCATTTTTGAGCTAAATTTCTGGGCTATAGCCCATAAATCTGGGGTGTGGCCAGGTCTCGGGCGTGTTTTGGGCCAAAAATAAACCAAGGGTTCCCAAGAAGGCTGTGGAGCGGGGCAGTGTGGGTATTTTGGGCCTGCAGGGCCCTTTAGGTGGTCAAATAGATGAAATAACAAAAATAGAGGCTTCTAGGTAGGCTGAGGAGCAGTGAAAGATGGTGTATTGGGGTCGATGGGGCTTTTTGGGTGGTCAAATGAGTAAAACGACACGAATAAGACATTTTTGGGCCAATTCGGTGGGCTATAGCCCACGGTTCTGGGTATTCTCGAGGCCCGACTATTTTTATGGCCAAAAATTGATCGGGGGCTCCAAGGCAGGCTAAGAAGTGGGAGAGTGTTGGCCTTTGGGGTCTATTGGGCCATTTGGGTAGTCAAACGGGCAAAACGAAGCAAATGGGCCATTTTCGGGCTAATTTAGTGGGCTATAGCCCACAGTTCTAGGAGTGTGCTCAAGCCCGGGCATGTTTTTGGATGAAAATCGACTGAGGTCTCCTAGGAATGCTGAGGAGAAAGAGAGTATGGTCCTTTAGGATTGGCAGGACCGTTTGGGTGGTCAAACGGACAAAATAGCGTGAACAGGTTATTTTTGGACCAAATCAGTGGCAGAGCCTATGTTTCCAGAGGTGTGCTCGGGGCCCGAGAGTGTTTTGGGCCAAAAATCAATCGAGGGCTCACAGGCCAGTTAAGGAGCGAAGAAATGTGGGCCTTTGGGGTCAGCGGGGTTGTTTGGGAGGTTAAACGAGAAAAACGGTGCGAACCAGCCATTATCGGGCCAAATCAATAGGCTATTGCCTACGTTTCCTAGGGTGTTCCTGGAACCCGAGCGTGTTTGGGGCCAAAAATCGATCAGTGGATCCCAGGCAGGTTGAGGAGCGCGGAAGTATAGGATTTTGGGGTCGGCGGGGCCATTTGGGTGGTCAAACGGGTGAAACAACGCGAACAGCCTATTTTGGGGCTAAATTGGTGGGCTATAGCCCACGGTTCCCGGGGCCTGGGTGTGTTTTGATCCAAAAATCAACAAGGGGCTCCCAAGCAGGCTAAGAAGTGGAGAGTGTGGGCCATTGGTATCGGTGGGGCTATTTAGGTGGTTAAATAGGAAAAACAACGCGAACAGGCTATCTTTGAGCTAAATCGGTGGGATGTAGCCTACAACTCCAGGGATATACCCGGGGCTCGGGTATGTTTTGGGCTGAAAATCGATCGGGGGATCCCAGGCAGGCTGAGGAGTAGGGAAGTGTAGGCCTTTGGGGTCGACGGGGCCGTTTGGGTGGTCAAACAAGCAAAATGACACGGTCGGGCCATTATCAAGTCAAATCGGTGGTTTATAGCCTACGGTATCGGGGGTGTGCTGGGCCTCGGGCGTGTTTTGGGTCAAAAATTAGCTAGAGGATTCTAAGCAGGCTGAGGAGCAGGAGATTGTGGACCATTTGGGTCGGCAGGACCGTTTGGGTTGTCAAACGGGCAAAATGGGGCGAACATAATTTTTTGGACAAATCAGTAGGCAAAATGGCCCACGGTTCTGAGGATGTGCCCGGGGCCTAAGCGTGTTTTGGCTGAAAAATCAACCAAGGGCTCCCAGGAAGGTTGAGAAGTTTGGAAATATGGTCTTTTAGAGTAGATGGAGCCGTTTGGGTGGTAAACGTGCGAAATAACGCGAACGAGCCATTTTCAGGCAAAATCGATGGGCTATAGCGCACGATTTCGGGGGTGTGCCTATGGCCTGGCGTGTTTTAGGTTGAAAATCGATTGAGGGTTCCTAGGTAGGATGAGAGAAGGAGAGTATGGGCCGTATAGATGGTCAAATATGCAAAACAGCGCGATCGGGCTATTTTTGGGCCAAATCGGTGGGCTACTGCCCACTATTTTAGGGGTGTGCTCGGGGCTTGGACGTGTTTTTAATATAAAATCAAATGGGGGATCCTAGGTAGACTTATGAGTAGGGGTGTGTGGGACTTTGGGGTCGGCGAGGCATTTGGGCAGTCAAATGGTCTATTTTTAGGTTAAACCGATGGGCTATAGCCCACGATTCTAGGGGTGTGCCTCGGGCTCGAGCGTGTTTCTACTAAAAATCTGTCTTGGGCTCTCAGGCAAGCTGAGAAGCGGGGAAGTGTGGGCTATTGGGGTCTGCAGGGCCATTTGGGTGGTCAAATGTGCGAAAAGACGCGAACAGGCCTTTTTAGGGCCAAATATTTGGGCTATAGCCCATGGTACCCGGGCGTGTTTTGAGCCAAAAATTTACCAGGGGCTCTCAGACAAACTGAGGAGCGGGGGAGTGTAGGATTTTGGGCCGGCGGGTGTCCATTTAGGTGGTCAAACTTGCAAAACGGCGTGAATGAGTCATTATCGGGCCAAATCAATGAGCTATAGCCTACGCATCCAGGGGTGTACCTGGGGCTTGAGTGTGTTTGGGATCGAAAATCAACTGCGGGCTCCCAGGCAGGCTTAGGAGCAAGGGACTGTGGACCTTTGGGGTCGGCGGGACCATTTGGGTTGTCAAACGGACAAAATGGCTTGAAACGGCTATTTTCGGGCAAAATAGATGGGTTATAGCCCACGATTTTGAGGGTGTACTTAGGGCCCGGGATATTTTTGGATCAAAATTGTTCAGGGGCTCCCAAGAAGGCCGAAGAGCGGGGGAGTGTGGGCCATTTGGGTGATCAAACGGGCAAAACGGCGCGAATGGGCTAGTTTTTAGCCAAATCGGTGGGCTATAGCTAAGGGTGTCAAACGGGCCAATTAAAACCGGCCCGAACCGGCCCACATAATTAAACCGGCCCGGTTTGACCCATCCCGGTAAGTACAAGGGCTTAGGGGTCCCGGTACGGTTGGGTTTTTTATTTGGGCCCGGTTAATCCGGCCCGAACCCAGCCGGGTTTGGGCCCGCCGGTTAACCGGCCCGGCCCAGTTAATTTTTTTTTTTTTTTTTTTTTTGAAAATTCAAAATTTCACAACCTGAAATTAAAAACTTAGTTTTAATACATTATTAATTTACTATCAAGTATTATTAATTTATTATATTAAGTAGCATATGTTTTATACTTTTATTTAAAGTAGTGTATATATTGAATGGTATATACATATATATGTGTGTGTGTGTGTGTGTGTGTGTGTATATCTTCTAAATCTAAAGTAGTATATATTTAACGTATACATGTGTATATGTTTTATAAATTAGTATATAACTATAACTATATATATATATATATATATATATATATATTGTGGTGTATATATATATATATATTGTAGTATATGTTTTATTTAAAGTAATATATATATTCAATGGTATATATATATATATGTGTGTGTGTGTGTGTGCATATATCTACTAAAGTAGTGTATATTTAACGTATAGATGTGTATATGTTTTATAAATTAGTATATAACTATATATCTATATATCTATATATATATATATATATATTGTAGTGTATGTTTTATTTAAAGTAGTGAATATATTGAATGGTATATATATATATATGTGTGTATATCTTCTATAGATGAGTATATTTAATGTATACGTTATGTATATGGTTTATAAATTAGTATATAACTATATATATATATAAATATTGTAGTATATATATATGTATTGTAGTATATATTTTATTTAAAGTAGTACATATATATTGAATGGTGTGTATATATCTTCTATAGACGTATATATTTAACGTATCCAAGTGTATATGTTTTACAAATTAGTATATAACTATATATACATATACATATTGTAGTATATATATATATATATATATATATATATATATTATAATATATATTTTATTTAAAGTAGTACATATATATTGAATGTTGTGTATATGTGTGTATATATCTTCTCTAGACGCATATATTTAACGTATACAATGTGTATATGTTTTATAAATTAGTATATAACTATATATATATATACATATTGTAGTATATATATATATGTATTGTAGTATATATTTTTTTTAAAGTAGTACATATATATTGAATGGTGTGTATATATGTGTATATATCTTCTATAGACGTATATATTTAACATATACAAGTGCATATGTTTTACAAATTAGTATATAACTATATATATATACATATTGTAGTATATATATATTTATCTTGTAGTATATATTTTATTTAAAATAGTACATATATATTGAATGGTGTGTATATATGTGTATATATCTTCTATAGACGTATATATTTAACGTATCCAAGTGTATATATTTTACAAATTAGTATATAACTATATATACATATACATATTGTAGTATATATATATATATATCTATTATAATATATATTTTATTTAAAGTAGTACATATATATTGAATGTTGTGTATATATGTGTATATATCTTCTCTAGACGTATATATTTAACGTATACAAGTGTATATGTTTTACAAATTAGTATATAACTATATATATATATATATTGTAGTATAGATATATGTATATTGTAGTATATATTTTATTTAAAGTAGTACATATATTTTGACTGGTGTGTATATATGTGTATATATCTTCTACAAATGTATATATTTAATGTATCCAAGTGTATATGATTTACAAATTAGTATATAACTATATATATAACTATATATATATATATATATATATATATATACATATCGTAGTATATATATATGTATATTGTAGTATATATTTTATTTAAAGTAGTACATATATTTTGAATGGTGTGTATATATGTGTATATATCTTCTACAGATGTATATATTTAATGTATACAAGTGTATATGTTTTACAAATTAATATATAACTATATATATATATACATATTGTAGTATATATATATATGTATATTGTAGTATATATTTTATTTAACGTATGACATAGATATTGAATGGTGCGTATATATGTGTATATATCTTATATAGATGTATATATTTAACGTATACAAGTGTATATGTTTTATAAATTAGTATAATATAACTATCTATGTATTGTAATCCATGTATATTGTAATATATATTTTATTTCAAGTAGTACATATACATTGATTGGTGCGTATATATGTGTATATATCTTATATAGATGTATATATTTAACATATACAAGTGTATATGTTTTATAAATTAGTATAATATAACCATCTATACATTGTAATACATATATATATATATATTGTAGTATATATTTTATTTAAAGTAGTACATACATATTGAATGGTGCGTATATATGTGTATATATCTTCTATAGACGTATATATTTAACGTATACAAGTGTATATGTTTTATAAATTAGTATATAACTACATATATATATACATACGTAGTATATACATATATATTGTAGTAAATATTTTATTTAAAGTAGTACCTATATATTGATTTAAAATGAATTTCTAGTTTAAATTAAAAACTTACTTTTAATATATTATTAATTAACTATCATATATATATATATATATATATATATATATATATATATATATATATATTGTTGTATATACTTTATTTAAAGTAGTACATATATATTGAATGGTGCGTATATATGTGTTTATATCTTCTATAGACTTATATCTTTAACGTATACAAGTGTATATGTTTTATAAATTAGTATATAAGTATATATATATATATATAGTAGTATATATATATATATATATATATATATATATATATATATTGTAGTATATACTTTATTTAAAGTAGTACATATTATTGAATGGTGCGTATATATGTGTATATATCTTCTATAGACGTATATCTTTAACGTATACAAGTTTATATGTTCTATAAATTAGTATGTAACTATATATATATACATATTGTTGTATATATATATGTATATTGTAGTATATATTTTATTTAATGCAGTACATATATATTGAATGGTGCGTATATATGTGTATATATCTTCTAAAGTAGGATATATTTAACGTATACAAGTTTATATGTTTTATAAATTAGTATGTAAGTATATATATATATATATATATATATATATATATATTGTAGTATATACTTTATTTAAAGTAGTACATATATATTGAATGGTCCGTATATATGTGTATATAACTTCTATAGACGTATATCTTTAACGTATACAAGTGTATATGTTTTATAAATTAGTATGTAACTATATATATACATATTGTTGTATATATATATGTGTATATTGTAGTATATATTTTATTTAAAATAGTACATATATATTGAATGGTGCATATATATGTGTATATATCTTCTAAAGTAGTATATATTTAACGTATACATGTGTATATGTTTTATAAATTAGTATATAACTATGTATGTATATATATATATATATATATATATATATATATATTGTAGTATATGTTTTATTTAAAGTAGACAAGTAGTACATAAATATTGAATGGTGCGTATATATGTGTATATATCTTCTATAAGCGTATATATTTAACGTATAAATGTGTATATGTTTTATAAATTAGTATATAAATAAATATATATATATATATATATATATATATTGTAGTGTATATTTATATATTATACTATTATAGTATATGTTTTATTTAAAGTAGTACGTATAGTCATATATAATTATATATTGAATGGTACGTATATATGTGTAATTATTTATATATTTTTTTAAAAATATATATTGTATATTGGAGTGTATATAGTGTATATTGGAGTGTATATAGTGTATATAGTGTATATTGGATTTTTTATTTTTTTTAAACGGGTTTGACCGGTTTTTAACCTGGTTTGACCGAGTTTTGGTGGGTTTGACCGGGTTGGGTTAAGTGGGCCTTGTTAGGGTGGGTTTAAATTTTTTTGCTGTTGGGCCCGACCCGGCCCGTCTAGCGCCAAAACCGGCCCTCAACCCGGTTAAAATAGAAGGGCCGATTCCGAGTTGGCCCGGCTTGGCCCGTTTGACACTCCTAGCTATAGACCACATTTTTAAGGGTGTTCCCTCGAGCGTGTTTTTGGTCGAAAATCAATTGGGAGCTCCTAGGCAGGCTAAGGAGCGGGGAAGTGTGGGCTTTTGGGGCCGACTGGGCCATTTGTAAACCTGTCAAATAGGCTTGGTTGGCCCGGTAATCTCGGCCCGTTAGAGGGCCCGATCTGATTTGACCCGACCCAATGGACCCTCAGGCTTTAGGGATGTCGGTCCCAGGCTAGGCCGTCTATGTTGACAGGACCTGTGGATCGGCCCGTTTAGTGGCCCAAACCAAGCCCACCGGTTACCTAGCCCTGCCCGATTAATAAAAAAAATAAAAATAACAACAAATAGACGTTAGTGGGCCATTGGATCGTTGAGGCCCAACGACATTGTAGCCGTTTGGACCTTCCAACGGCCAAAACCCACTTTTTGGCATTTTATTTAAAAAAAAATTAATTTAAAAACTTTCTTATAAATACCCCCAATTCAAAATTCATTTTTCACACAACCCACAATCTTATTCTTTGAATCTCTCTCAAATATTCTAATTATCACCTAAAGTGCTCAATTTTATTTTTAAATTTTGCGATTATAATTATCACCTAAAGTGCTCAATTTTATTTTTAAATTTTGCGATTAAAAATACAAGTGGAAGTTTTCTAAAGTCACAACTTTCGGATACTTTCAAAATTTGATATTGTCATTCCATCTCTTACTTTAAATTTTTAATTAGTGTATTAATTGTTGAATATTTATTTGTGTGTATTTTGAATATTTTTTAGTTTGATTTATAATATGAATAAATTAAGAAACCTCGGTAAAAATGTCAATTTTATTGTCCCGAAAGTGGTAGTGATAGTAAAAAAGAAATTGGTGGCAGTTTTGGTAGAGGTAGTTCAAGTGCCAGATCTACCCGTATGCCTTCGGTACGGATTAGTCAACCTTTTGAGGAATTAATAGGTGTAGGTGCTCACGATATAAATTATGTAGAAACTCAGAAAAATTATGGTATTGAAGACGAAAATGAAGTAGATGCGGTTAATTTAGATAAAGATGAGAAACTCAGAAAAATTATGGTATTGAAGACGAAAATGAAGTAGATGCGGTTAATTTAGATAAAGATGATGAAAATATTGGTGAGACACCCGCAGTAGGAAATGCTAATGTTAGATCTGAATCGGTTAATCTTCCTTCTCGTCCTTCCCGTGCCCCAAGAGCTCTTAGAAGAACTATTATTGCATGAGAATTTTTTACAAAAATAAAAGGACAAACTAAGGTGCAATCTTAGAAGAACTATTATTGCATGAGAATTTTTTACAAAAATAAAAGGACAAACTAAGGTGCAATGCAATATTTGTGAAATTATATCTATGCATAAAAGAAGAGGCAATAAAGGGGATACGGATTCGTTGATGAGACATATAAGAGAAAATCACGCTAGAGAGTTACTTATTGCACAAGGTGGTGAGGCTGTTAGTGGTCCAGCATAGACCAGATTAAACCCAACAACAGATCAGTTAATTAAGAATTATAATAAAAATAAAGGACCGGGGAGAAATAGCAAAAATGATAGTTGTGGGTTGTTTGCCTTTTACTTTTGCTTCTTCGGATGCTTTTATTCATTATATTCAAGTAATTTATAATCCTATGTTTAATAGTATTCCTAGAAATACTTGTCTGGCCGATATTTTTAGACTTCATGCACAATATGTTTATTATTTATCTTCATTATTAACAAATATGCAATGTAGAATTGCTCTAACTTCTGATCTTGGTCGTGTTGTTAATAAAAATAATTATTTAACCATTACTTGTCACTGGATAGATAATAATTATGTTATGCAAAAACGTATTCTAGTTTTTTTTTATGATGAAGATCGTAGACATACTGAAAAATTTATTTTTGAATCTATTACTAAAGTTGCAAAATATTATGATATTGAAAGAAAAATCTTATGTATTGCTTTTGATAATGCATCTAACAACAAGGTTGCTATTGACAAGTTAAAAGTTGACCTTTCTCCGCCGTTACCTGACATTTTTCATGTTAAGTGTGCTTGTCATATATATAATTTAATTGTAAAAAATGATCTTGAATTTTTTGAACTGTGTATTGAAAAGGTTCGGCTTGTTGTTGGTTTTATTCAAGAAAATAATCGAAGAAGTAGAGTGAGAGAATTTAAATTTAAATGTGAACATAATGAACTTAGATTGATATTAATGACTGAAGAATGTGATACTAGATGGAATGCTACTTATACTTATTTAAAAACTTGTATTGCTTATAAAATTCCTATTACAATGACTTTTAATCAATATTCTGATTCTTTTCCTGAGTGTATGCTACATGATTCTGATTGGGCTGCAATTGATGATCTTGTTAAGTTTTTGGAAAAAATTTATATAGCTACGGTTGAATTTTTCGATGCTTATTATCCTACTATTTGTAATATTTTAGCTTATTTAGCCGGCATTTCTTGTTTGCTTACAGAATATAAGAATAGAGAAGGTTACAAAGAAGTTGTTGGTGCTATGTTTGCTAAATTTAAAAATATTTTTATCCGCTTCTCCCAATTTACTTGGTTGGTGCTATACTAAATCCAAATATGAAATATAACACTATGTGCGACTTTAGTTCTATTATTTATACTTCCTTAGAGATAGAGTCTGAAGAAAAACCAGATTTATTTACGGCTATGAGTGATGCGAACATTTACATAGAAGCATTATATAACCATTAAGCCAATTTACTTGATATAGCTATACCGACAAATACCACTCCAACTGTCACTCCTCAAGCTCCCAAGGAGTCATAATCTTCTAAAAGGCCAGCACATGATTTAAATATTTGGGATAGGGTTTCTCCTTCAACATACACAACAAATTATCAGAAAGAGCTTAAGTATTATCTTTGACCACTGATAGAAGATCGTAGAGCAAGGATCAACGCATTGGATTGGTGAAAGAATAATGAAAGACAATATCTTGTGCTTTCAAGATTAGCTAGAGATATATTGAATGTTCCAATGTCAACCGTTGCATCAGAGATCGCTTTTAGTCAGGAATGACAACAGCTAGGAGACAACTGATACTCATTGGGAAGTAATGCTATGGATGTTCTAGTTTGTCTTAGAGATTGGATTAGAGCGGAGCGAAGAAATCAAGGAATGGAGGTGAAGCTGAAAGACGAACAGAATCTTGAAGAAACTCTGACTTCAAGAGAGAACTCAGCATAATCAAGTCCAATGCATGGTTTTGCCCTCATTGATTTTGACTATCCTATGGCAGTTCCCGTAAATATTAACATGCACGAGTTGGAAAAAATGATGCAAAATTTATAGATTTTTCATTCATTTAAAATTGTAAATTATAAGTTTTAGATCATTTTGCAATCAATAAAATACAACATTCATTCACTCTTTACTTTGTAATTTTTTTCATTTAAATTGAATTTCTAGTTTGAATTAAATACTTTTAATATATTACTATCAAACTTTACACTAAGTAATAAACATAACAAACTATATACACATATATTCTACATATATACACAAGTGATATTTAAAGTAGTATATATATATATATATATATATGTTGTATGTATATTGTTTCAAGTGGTATTTTAAGTAGTATATATTCTACATGTATGTCTATGTATGTTGTAGAGACTAATATAGTATATATTTAATGTTTATATGTTTCTAAAGTAGTATAATATGTAATGTATGTATGTATGTTACATGTGTATATATTTTCCATAGACTCTAAAGTAGTATATATTTAACGTATACATGTCTATATATTTACTAAAGTAGTCTATCTATCTATCTATCTATCTATCTATCTATCTATCTATCTATCTATCTATCTATCTATCTATCTATCTATCTATCTATCTATCTATCTATCTATCTATCTATCTATCTATCTATCTATCTATCTATCTATCTATCTATCTATCTATCTATCTATCTATCTATCTATCTATCTATCTATCTATCTATCTATCTATCTATCTATCTATCTATCTATCTATCTATCTATCTATCTATCTATCTATCTATCTATCTATCTATCTATCTATCTATCTATCTATCTATCTATCTATCTATCTATCTATCTATCTATCTATCTATCTATCTATCTATCTATCTATCTATCTATCTATCTATCTATCTATCTATCTATCTATCTATCTATCTATCTATCTATCTATCTATCTATCTATCTATCTATCTATCTATCTATCTATCTATCTATCTATCTATCTATCTATCTATCTATCTATCTATCTATCTATCTATCTATCTATCTATCTATCTATCTATCTATCTATCTATCTATCTATCTATCTATCTATCTATCTATCTATCTATCTATCTATCTATCTATCTATCTATCTATCTATCTATCTATCTATCTATCTATCTATCTATCTATCTATCTATCTATCTATCTATCTATCTATCTATCTATCTATCTATCTATCTATCTATCTATCTATCTATCTATCTATCTATCTATCTATCTATCTATCTATCTATCTATCTATCTATCTATCTATCTATCTATCTATCTATCTATCTATCTATCTATCTATCTATCTATCTATCTATCTATCTATCTATCTATCTATCTATCTATCTATCTATCTATCTATCTATCTATCTATCTATCTATCTATCTATCTATCTATCTATCTATCTATCTATCTATCTATCTATCTATCTATCTATCTATCTATCTATCTATCTATCTATCTATCTATCTATCTATCTATCTATCTATCTATCTATCTATCTATCTATCTATCTATCTATCTATCTATCTATCTATCTATCTATCTATCTATCTATCTATCTATCTATCTATCTATCTATCTATCTATCTATCTATCTATCTATCTATCTATCTATCTATCTATCTATCTATCTATCTATCTATCTATCTATCTATCTATCTATCTATCTATCTATCTATCTATCTATCTATCTATCTATCTATCTATCTATCTATCTATCTATCTATCTATCTATCTATCTATCTATCTATCTATCTATCTATCTATCTATCTATCTATCTATCTATCTATCTATCTATCTATCTATCTATCTATCTATCTATCTATCTATCTATCTATCTATCTATCTATCTATCTATCTATCTATCTATCTATCTATCTATCTATCTATCTATCTATCTATCTATCTATCTATCTATCTATCTATCTATCTATCTATCTATCTATCTATCTATCTATCTATCTATCTATCAAAAAGAAATGTTAATATCAGACAATATTTTTTAAACAATTTATAAAAGCCACCATTGAATCCACACTGTGGATTCACACCGTACATGCTCAAAAGACGAGTGTATACAGACTCTCTATATGCACAATAAACAAGTACATAAAGATAAAAAATGTCAGTTAGGGGTGTACATAGGTCGGGTTGGTTCGATTTTTATTAAAAAAAACAAACAAACCATTCATGTCGGTTTATTAAAACTATAAACCAAATCAAACCAACATAAAATTGGTTTTTTCGGTTTAGGTTTTAGTCGATTTTTTCGGGTTTTTCAATTTTTTTGATTTTTTTCATTTTTTTTTATAATATTTAGTTTTACAATTATATTGTGATCGAAAACTAGATCAAATATGTTTTCACTCATATGCTAATGAAAAAACATAATTATGAAAAAATGAGGAGCGGAAAACTCTCTTGAAACTAAAAAGTGAGATGAAGAGTGAAAAGTTTAAGTTTTAAGTTTATATTGAGTTTTGGATCATTTAATTAGCAATTAATGGACAAATATTACAACTTAAAGGCCAAAATCTAAATATATATCTACATCTACTTTCAAATTATTGAAAATTACTAAAACTAGTTGAAAAAGTATTTGAAAAGTAGATTATAATTAATATTTTATGTATAAAAGAGATAGAATATTATATATATATATATATTATGTCGGTTTGATTCGGGTTCGGTTTGACTTTTTTTTGTCAATACCAAACCAAACCAAGAATGGTCGGGTTTTTTTTTCTAACACCAAACCAAACCATAAGTCAGTTTTTTTTCTCGGTTTGATTTGATTCGTCGGTTCGGTTTGACTTGACGGTTTGGTCTGTACACCCCTAATGCCAGGTATCGAATAAAAAATTGGTGAAATTGAAACAAAAATTTCATAAACTATACATAAAAAGTGTGAAAGTAGAAAAAAATAAATTATAATGAAGACATTATCACGTTTTCTATTTTTGTTTTTCTATAAAAAAGAAATATAAAATTGGGCCAAATTATTTCCATGAACGCAAAATGATTATATAAATATGCTTGTTAAGTTTCAGCCACTAGAAACTAATAATACCATTTGCTTTAATTTTTTTTTTTTAACTCACAGGAATATATGGAGGTTTATTAAACATATACAACGTGACACGTGTATATCAATTTTATATCAAAGAAACAACACTATATTATTGAGTAGTATTGAAATACTAAGGAATTTCAAAATTTTATATCAATTTCAATTTTTTAATACACATATAACATATTTGAAAAATTATCAGTTGACAATACAACATTCATTTTAGGAAAATAGTGGTCCAAAATAAATTTTCGGAAGCAATTTCAAATTAATTAGGTCATAGAGCAAGTATTATCAACCGATATATATTATTCACGTGTATATATTAAGAAATTGAAATGAATATAAAGTTTTGAATTCTTCTAGCTTATGCATATTGCAGAGAAAGCGATGATTGTCACGTAAATTATATAAGTACTCTTGTTAAATAACCTTGATCCTATTGGAAAATGTTTTCTTCCGTGGAGAAACCAACCAATATTTTGCATAATTATATCATATTATTTATTTAATATTCAAATATAAAATCAATATAATTAATTAATAACTAATAAAAACATAAAATATCTCAAAAAGAAGATGTTAATCTAAACAAAATTTCCCTTCTAGACTACTAATTTTTATATCTTAAAATTTAAGTTTTTTTTAATCTTTCCTCAATATTATATATGTATATATATCTCAAAAGAGAGGTTACACTATCAGAAATTCAGATTTTTCCGACTGAAAAAAAAAACAGTCGATAATTTTTGACTACTTTAGTTGGAAAATTTAATTTTTATTTTTTATTCTTTATAAAATATTTCTCTAATACGATTTCCGACAACAACAATCATAAGATTTGACGATAAATTTCGAAAAATATATATTCCGATTTCCGACTACAACAGTCGGGCAAGGCATATGAAAATTGTCAACATTAATTCGACCAAACATTTCAATCATTTTGATTGAAATATTTTAAGGAGATTAATTAACAATATAATTATAACCCGATGCTTCTAGTCGGAAATATAATAAATAATTTATTAAATATATACCTGACTGATATAGTCAAAAATATTAAATAATTGAATATATTAAATATGTATCCAACTATTGTAGTAAAAAATATTAAATAATTAAATATATTGATTTATAACCATCTGGAGTTGTCGAAATATTATATTTAATTATTAAATAAATATATAAAATATAAATTAAACATATCAAACCCTTTCTCAATTACTAGTGGGCTTGGGCCGTGCGTGCTGATATTTAAAAATTCTACGTTATTTATAATTTTATCATTGAATTAAAACTTTTGTTTATTTGGTTGATAAATTCAAAGTTAGACATATATTACTGTATTTAGATTGATGAAATTTGTATAACAATATTTTAATTTATTCAAATATTTGTGGCATTGATAGTCAATTATATTTTTTAAATAATTTAAGTTTTTAATTATTGTGATTTGTAATATTTTTTTTATTCTACTAATTAAAAGTGACATAGTAAAATTATCATAACAAATACTTGTAATTTTTTTTTGAAGTGATCCCATATAAGACGTCAAGTTAATTGAAAACATCAAAAAATAATTTATCATTTCATGCCTCTTTTATCCTTTTTATTAAATATTTTTTTTTTTATGCTTAAATGACTTATAAAAACATCAAAAAATAATTTATTATTTTATGTCTATTTTATTTTTTATTAAATATTATTCACTTTTTAATACTTAAATGACTTATATAATAATTAATTATGAACGCTATAGTAAAATCACGGTTGAAGCAGTTGAAGCTGTCATGTCATAAATGTCTATTTCAAAGTTTTTATTAAATATTTTTAATTTTTTAATACGTAAATGATTTATAGTAATTAATTAGGGGTAATATAGTAAAATCACGATTAAAGTAGGCATGTCATAAATATTTAATTTACTTTTTATAATTAAATAATAGTAATTTCAAAATTAATAAATAACTTATAATAATTAATTAGGGATGATATAGTAAAATCATGGTTGAAGCAGCTGAAGTTGTCATGTCATAAATGTCTATTTTAATTTTTTTATTAAATATTTTAATTTTTTTTAACACGTAAATAATTT
The DNA here is from genome assembly GCA_030864215.1 of Capsicum pubescens. Lineage (NCBI taxonomy): Eukaryota > Viridiplantae > Streptophyta > Magnoliopsida > Solanales > Solanaceae > Capsicum > Capsicum pubescens. The sequence goes on from CM061549.1 coordinate 39,675,587, forward strand.
ATAATAATTAATTAGGGGTAATATAGTAAAATCAAGGTTGAAGCAAACATGTCATAAATATTTAATCTACTTTTTTAATTAAAAAATATTAATTTTGAAATACATGAATGACTTATAATAATTAATTAGGGATAATATAGTAAAATTACGGGTGAAGCAGCTGGAGCAAGCATGTCGTCCACCAGCTGCCTGCTTCAGCTGGTTATCACCACTTATATATATGTAATAGAAATAGAAATAGATAATAGATAATAGATAATAGAAATACCAACATGGGTTGTGGTGCAACAGATGGGGCTGCTCCACCCTTAACCAGAGGTCGAGGGTTCGACCCTGGGCATGGAGAAAACTCTGTTGGGAGCGCTACCCCTGAATGGGCCCCTACCCGGCGCGAATCCGAATTAGTCGGACTCCAATGCGGGTACCGGACACCAGATGGGAAACAAAAAAAAAGATAATAGAAATAGATATAACTGGGGGTGTACAGACCAAACCGTCAAGTTAAACCGAACCGACGAACCAAACCAAATTGAGAAAAAAATTCGACTTATGGTTTGGTTTGATTGGTTTGGCGTTAGAAAAAAAACGACCATTCTTGGTTTGGTTTGGTGTTAACCAAAAAAATATCAAACCGAACCCGAATCAAACCAAAATAATATATATATATATATATATATATATAATATTCGAACTTTTTTATACATAAAATATTAATTATAATCTACTTTTTAAATACTTTTTCAACTAGTTTTGGTAATTTTCAATAATTTGAAAGTAGATGTAGATATATATTTAGATTTGGGCCTTTAAGTTGTAGTATTTGTTCATTAATTGCTAATTAAATGATAAAAAACCCAATATAAACTTAAAATCTAAACTTTTCACTCTCCATCTCACTTTTTAGTTTAAGAGAGTTTTTCGCTCCTCATTTTTTCATAATTATGATTTTTCATTAGCACATGAGTGAAAACATATTTGATCTAGTCTTCGATCACAATATAATTGTAAAAACTAAAGATTATAAAAAGGTAAAAGGGTCAAAAATACTCTTCTACTTTCATAAATTAGTTAAATTTACCCCTTATTATACTATGGGGTTAGATATACCCCTGTTGTTAATAAAATTTGTAAATATGCCCCTTTTTTTAACAATTTTCCACATAGGATGACACTTGGGTGAGATTGACGCCACATGGCATGCCACCTCAACGCCAAATATTAATAAAAAAACAAAAAATTGAAGTTTCCATTAGCTAATTTCTTAATGGAATTATGTTATAGTTAATTGCTTTATGAAGTTTAGCTTTTAATAAGTTATCTCCAGTTCTTCATTTTTTATTTTCTTACCTATTGTTATGTCATTTACCTCTTGTTAATCACAAATCACAATGTTGGAATCTGCATTTTTCTTATTTTTTTAAATTTTCGTATAGACTTCATTTTCTGTTTCTAATTGATGATTCCTTTATGATGTTTTGTTTCTGTGTTCTTTAGGATTCACTGCTGCTGCTACGACAAGTCTTAAGTTGTTGTGTTCGCATTCTTAGATGGAGACTACAGCTATAATAGATGTTGAAAGGATTGTCCACAATTCTCCGACTCTATCAATACCTCAAAAGAGAGGTAAACGCACTCCTCCACTCCATCCTCCTCCTAAAAAGCAAAAAAAAACAACTCCTACAGATTCTAATCCCATAGATGGTAATACTGGAAGAGAAGCATTACAGATTCGGGATCACTTTAGTAAATTTACCACTAAAGAAGGTAAATGTAGAGCGAAGTGCAAATATTGTGTCAAACACTTTGCTGTCGAAACCAAAAGAAATGAAACTTCTACATTATGGTCACATTTAAATGAAAAATGTCTCAAAGCTTCCTTTAGAGTTGTTGATAGAAGACAGTCAACATTGAAACCTGTACCGATCAAAGTAGGGGGACAAGAAAATGGAAAAAGTTCTATTGAAAAAGTGGTGTATAATGTAGATGATATTAAGAGGGCCATTGTTGAATTTGTCATTATTGATGAGCAACCATTTAAGGTTGTTGAAGGGGAAAGGTTTTAAAAAATTGATGGCCAAAGCTTTGCCTAATTTTGATTTACCTTCACGTGTAACTGTGGCTAGACATTGTTTGAAGATTTATCAACAGGAAAAAGAAAAGCTTAAGAAACTAGTCATGAACCAACGTATATGTATTACTAGTGATACATGGACTTCACTTCAAAATTTGACTTATATGGTTGTCACAGCGCATTGGATTGATGATGAATGAAACTTATAGAAGAAGATTCTTAATTTTTTTCAAACACCGGATCACAAGGGTGAGACTATAGCTAAAGGTATTGAGGCATGCTTGTTAGATCGGGGAATTGAAAACTTGTTTACAGTGACTCTGGATAATGCAACTGCCAATGATACAACCATTAAGCATTTGAAGGCACGTATTGATGATTGGAAAGGGGTGATTTTGGGAAATGAGTTTTTACATGTTAGATGGAATGCTCATATTCTGAATATCATTGTAAAAGAAGGTTTAGATGAACAAATTGAGCTCATTTCTCGTATAAGAAATGCAGTGAAATATGTGAAATCTTCTACTTCTAGATTTGCCTCTTTCAAGTAATATGTTGAGAAGGTAAAAATAGATATTCATGGTCTTTTAAGTCTTGATGTTGAAGCTAGGTGGAATTCTACATATACAATGCTAAATACTGTCATAAATTTTGAAAAAGCCTTTGCAAGAATGTATGTGGATGATCATAACTACCGAAAGTATTGTCTTCAAAGTGGATTGAAAGGACATCCTACTACAACTGATTGGCAGAATGTGAGAGCTTTTATAAAGTTTTTGAACATTTTCTATCAGTCTACTTTGAAATTTTCAGGGAGCTTATATGTTACTTCGAACTTATTCTTTCATGAATTTTTTAATGTCCGAAGTTCTATTGTTATGTATTTTTATCATGAAGATCTTGTTTTGATTGACATGGCTGGAAGAATGAAACTTAAGTTTGATAAATATTGGGAGAATTCTGAGAAACTAGAGAACTTGAACATGTTATTGTTTGTTGCAATTGTGTTGGATCCTAGGTATAAGATGAGATATGTGAACTTTATTTTTAGCAAATCATATGGTGCTTTCCTGGGAAAGTTAAAGGCTGATCAAGTGGAAGGAATCTTGAAATGTTTGTATGTTCACTATAATGATTCTCCTGATGGAACTTCTATTGATGATATTAGAAGTGACACTAACTTGATGGGTGAAGATATATTGCAATCTCAATGGGAGAAACATTTAGAAGAAGAGGAAAACATTGAAAAAAAATTAGAGGTTGATCAATATTTATTGGATAATGTTGAGAAGCCAAAGGATTTTAATATCTTGTCTTGGTGGAAAGCTTCATCGGGTAGATACCCAATAGTTTCAAAAACAACAAGGGATATTCTTTCTATTCCTGTATCCACTGTTGCATCCGAATAAGCTTTCAATATCGGTGGTCATATTCTTGATTCTTATTAGAGTTCTTTATCACCAAAAATGATAGAATCTGTTATTTGCACTCAATAGTGGATACGATCACCTTCTAAAGAATGGAAGGTTCAAGATTATTTGGAAGAAGTCCAGAAAATTGAGCAAGTTGAAAAAGGTATTTTATATATTTAATTCTTTATTTTCCATTTTCTTTGTCTTTCTTTGACTTGAAGTTTATGTTTATGGATTATGTTACTTTCGTATTTTGGTCGATATGCTTTGCAAAGTGGGTGAAGTGATAACAACAAGAAATTTATCTGCATGTATGGTGAAGTTTGGTGTAGGTTCTATTTTTATTGTGTATAATTATCTAATTGATGGCTGTTGTAAACTTGTAATTCGTATGATATGTCGAGAGCACTAGAAATGCATTATAATATGGAAAGCTTGGTATTTCTCCCGATGTTGTGACTTATGGTACGTTGATAAAGGGTTATTATACTCTAGGGGAAGTGGATGAACAGAGAGGTTTATGCTGAAATAGTGAAATGAATGCAACAGGTGTGGTCGTAACTCTATGGCTTATAATCAGCTGATTGATAGGTACTGCAAGGATGAAAATATGGAGAAGGCTTTGGCATTGTGTTCTGGATTTGACATGCTCCTGGTATTTGTAGATAGAGCAGCTGGTTGTCTAATATGAAAATATGAAAAACTGGTTGTCTACTTTTTCTCCTCCTGATGAGTGGGAGCTTGAAAATAACAACAACAAACTCAGTGTATTCCTACAAAGTGGGGTCAGGGGGAGGGGTAAGATGTACTCAGTCCATACCGCTACCTCCAAAAAAGTAGAGAGGCTGTTTCCGATAGACCCTCGGCTCATGATAAAGAATAGTAGAAAGGCTGTTTAGGGAGAGAGTTAGCAGGGCAAAATAGAAGACAAAGTGGAATTTGAGAGTTTAGAGAGGTGGGAGAAAAGAGGAATTAAAGGACTAGCGCATTGTGTGGAGAAATAGGAAAGCGAAGGGTGTTAGAATATACTTCAGTGACATTTTGTAGAGAAATGAACTGATATTCAACCAAATCGAGAAATTACAATGCAAAATTGAGAAATTACAATGCAATATCTCTCAAACTTTTTAGAGAAAGCAGAAAAAATAAAGGAAAAGAAGATAGAAAAGGGAGGTTCCAGATCTATAAAATGACTAAGAAAAATAAAGAGCAAGTTCTTCCATGTCTATTCTAGATTGTTCTTGGTCTATTTATGCCATCTGGTGCAAGGATGCTTCTTTTCCTTTCTTCTAGTAACTTGGCAGACAAGAATTTCTTTTGGGATTTGGGACCACATATTGTTCCAGGTGCTTGGGCCATTTCTTACCCCTGGTGCTGCGCCTAGGAGTCTCTGAATTGTCCTCTATGTTTGTTACAATGACTCCCTCATGGAGACGAACCTTGTCCTCAAGGTTCTAATCTGGAAATCATTGCATCAATGTATGAGTATCCGTCCACTTGATAAGGCATTGATGAACTTGGTCTTGAAATGGTCCTAGTTTGGATTACATCTTCAGGGAGAAGAACCAAAGAAGATGATTGACCTAGAAGCTCAAGTGGAGTAATCTGATGAGAAACAGAACCCAAATATTTACGAAGCACGGAAACGTGAAATACAGAATGAATTTTGGAAGATGGGGGAAGTTCCAACTTGTAAGCCACTTCACCAACTCTTTGGATAATCTGGAAAGGGCCAAAATACCTTCTATTGAGCTTTGTGTGACGCTGCAAACGTAAAGATAACTGACGGTAGGGTCGAAGTCGCACACATACCCAATCACCAATGACAAATGAAACTTCTCGATGATCTTTGTCTACGGTACCTTTTATTCTCTCCTGAGCTTGTAACAAATTGGCCTTTAAAATAGCTAAAGTTTCATCACGTTGACACAAAGAAGTAGCAACGGCAGAGTTAGAAGTCCCATCCTTAAGATACCTCACCACAGTAGGTGGAGGGCGGCCATAAACTACCTCAAAAGGTGTCATCTTGGAGCTATGTTGGTATGAAGTATTATACCAAAATTCAGCCCATGGTAACAAAGAAAATCAAGTAGATGGTTTGTCAGTCGTAAAACAACGGAGATACATCTCCAAACATTTGTTTAGAGCCTCAGTCTGACCATCAGATTGAAGAATATAGGCCGAACTCATGGCAAGTTGTGTACCCTGGAGTTTATAAAGTTCCTTCCAAAAGTCCGATAGAAACAACGGGTTACGATCAGACACAATAGTAACAGGAAAACCATGAAGCCGAATAAACTCCTTAACAAATACCTCAGCAATCTTTTGGCTAGTAAAATTGGTAGGCAAGCCAATAAAGTGACCATATTTGGATAATCGGTCCATAATTACCCAAATAACAGTGCGCCCATGGGATGTTGGAAGACCTGTGATAAAATCCATTGAAATATCCTCAAAAATAACATCTGGAATTGGCAAGGGACAGAGTAGTCCAACAGGTTTCAAATTTGAATCTTTCATTTATTGACAAATTTGGCACTCTGAAATAAATTTCTTCATATTAGCACGCATACCAACCCAATAAAAATTAGAGGACAGACGATGAAATGTGCGTGATATTCCAGCATGGCCTCCAACTTTAGAAGAGTGAAATTCTTCCAGTAACAAGGTGCGAAGTTGTCACGCCCCAAAATCCCATCGGGCCGGACTGGCACCCGAAGCCGAGAAGGCCCGGGAGAACCCGTTCAAATACCTGTATTTTCCCTTACATTCACCAAAAATTTGGGCAGCACTTCGTTACATACAGAAGGGTCTAATTCCCTGTATCAGCACAACACGCACAAATATATATATATAATATAATACTTGGCCGTCGGGGCCACCACATATACAAATATAACATCACTATATAAACTCCCATGACTTGACCCTTCCTTATGTCTACAAAGCCTCTAGGATATACATGACATAACTAGGGTCGGGACAAACCCCCGCCCACACATGACTCCTGTACAATAACAAAACATAAGGAACCGACTCGGAAAGCTCCGAAGCAAACTGGAGCTCACCAACAATAGCTGTATGATCTGGCTCCTATCTATGCTGCGAATGACCTGAAGCACCTGTGCCTGCAGCATGAAATGCAGGTCCCCCGTGAGGGACGTCAGTACGAAATATGTACTGAGTATGTAAAGCTGTAAATAATCATATGTAATATAGGGGATCAGGAAAATCAGACGCAAGTGAATAAATCATAATAGAAGTGAACCACACTTCATAAACACTTTTAGGATCATGTACATTATCATTAATCTGAATTGGGTTCGTGAATTCGAACACATTTGTGGAACGGTATACATTCGTTCATTTCATTCTTTACAATTATCATTCGCCATTACCTCCTCCTCCCGAACCTCCAACCACCTAACAATAATCAATATTGTACCGTACTGTGACCATTAGGCTGCCTCCAGTACATATCAACTGGGATCGACCCATGCTAGGCTTATGCCCCTGGGATACCACCCATAAACACATAAATAGGGATCGACCCATGCTAGGCTTATGCCCCTGGGATACCACCCACACGTATATCAAGTAACACACATAAGAGATCTTTCCAACAACTTAGTTCAAAAGCTTTTGAGATTATTACATTAGTGTTCATGCCAATATAGTACCTTTGGAACAATGATACATCAATAGGAATCAAGTAATAGACCTTCTATACAATAACGATGTTATAAAGACTCATTGGTACATCAACAATGTGTTTCAGAATCATCAATATCACAACAATGAAATAGGAGCCTTTTGGTATATCAATGAAACATTTTTACACTTTATAGAATGGAAACAACTTCGTTGGTAATGTAGAACAATACATGTTTTTGGACAACCTTGGAATCTTACTTGATGGAACATTGGTGTTTTCATGCCAAAGAACATTGTTAGAGTATGCTTTACATACCTCGTTGTAGATTCGGATACCAATTCAATACAACTTCCCGCCTTTACAAATCACTTATCTACAATGAAATATTTGGCATCTAGTATTAGCAACCCAACACCACAATTCTCTTTCATAATTCCATACAACCACTATTTGCAAAACATTCCAAAAACCAACTTGAACAATAGGTTTATGTGTATATATATATATATATAATCATCATTTCAATACCACATCATCCCTTCACAATTCAACATAATCCAACATCATTTCCCAATCATCTTTCAACAACAATCAAATAGCATACTTCTTATGCTCACATGCATACACACACACACACACACACACACACACATATATATATATATATATATATATATATATATATATATATATATATACATACATATTCATATAAATAACACCAACAGAATTTACATTCTTACCATAAAATGACCCTTTTGATTTCGAAGTCCTGTTGGAACAAATAAGGGATGCTTCTCGAAGCCCTCGAGACGATGAACACAACTACGGAATCAATTTGGACTTTCCACGGTTGAATCACAAGATAATTGGAGTTGAAATTAGGCTAGGGTTTTCTTATTCTCAATAATATGATGATAATTGATGGATATAAGACCAATTATATCTATATAATGACCAATTTTCGTCCAAGAGATGATGAAAAATGACCATATTGCCCTTAAAAATTTAAGTAAATCCGAATCTGTCCATGGTGGACTGTTTTGACAGGCTAAAGTAAATCGGCCATAACTCTTTGCTCCGATATCGGATTTGGGTGAAATTGGTATCTTTGGATAGATAATTCAAAGGGCTTTCATTTCATATAAAGTAAGCCACCCAGTTCATCCTTTACAAGGATTTATGATCGTTTGAAGTTGACCCTAAAAAACTGTTTTGAGAGGCTGAAGTAAAACGAGTATAAATCCTTACTCAGATGTTGGATTTGGATGAAACCAATTGAATTGGAAAGAAGACTCAAAGATCTTTCTTTTGATAGGTCGCAGACCTCCCAGTTCATTATATTGAGAGAGTTACGATCGTTTAAAGTCGACCCAAAAAACTGGCAGGCCTCAGTAGTTTGAATTTCCTGCACATTTACTGTTCACAATTATCCCGGCCGCCGTTTTATAGTTTCGAACGTGCTCGATTATATTCGAAACTTATCCGTTTTTGGAAATCTTTATATCGTTGGAAATCTTATTCAATAAACTTCGTATGAAATATCGACGGGCAAATTCCGATATACATACAGTCGATTCCTATACACATATAATCAAACTATACACTTGAAACCATCTCAAAATAATCAATACTCATACTTAAACTCATATATACCTTAGGATCAATACTTATACTCCAACACATATAACCATGGCTAATGCACGTAATTAAGTATGGGGTGTTACAGAAGTTTTCCATCAACAGGAACCACTATCCGATTCTGAAATAGTAAAAGTCCTCCTTGAAAGAAAAAATGAGGCGAGGACTCCGGATTATTCTGCAACTGGGATTGGAGGTCCAGTAGGGTCCCATCATTCTTATTCAAGTTGCGCAACTGGATAATCAAAGAGAGCTTTTTGATAGTCAAAGCTAATATATGCAGCGAATAAATTCGAGACAGGGCATCCGCTGCGGCATTAACCTTCCCAGGGTGATAGCGAATGTCAAAGTCATAACCAATGAGTTTGCTAAGCCATCATTGTTTCTCGAGAGTTTGAATAACTTGGTTGGTTAAGGATTTTAAAGGTTGCTGATCAGTGATGATAATAAATCTACGACCCAACAAGTATTGGCGCCATTTTTGGACAGCTTGGATGATAGCAAACATCTCACGATTATAAGTTGAAGAAGCTTGCATTCGAAAAGATAACTTTTGGCTAAAAAAGCAATGGGATGACCCTCTTGGGATAGGACAACACCTATTCCAGTCCCAGAAGCATCGGTCTTAACCGAGAATAGCTTCGAAAAATCTAGGAGTTCTAAAATAGGGACGGAGCTTAGAGCCTGCTTAAGTTGAATAAAGGCAGCCAAGGCAATCTCAGACCAAGCAAAAGAATCTTTCTTTAGTAGATCAGTAAGAGGAGAAGCCAAATTAACATAGCCTTTGACAAAGCGGCGGTAATAGCCAGTCAAGCCCAAAAATCCGTGCACATCTTTAAGCGAAGCAGGAGTGGGCCAGGCAAGAATAGCCGTGATCTTTTCAGGGTCAACTTGAAGGACCTTTGGCAGGAGAATATGACCCAAATAAGCAATGGAAGACTGTCTAAAAACGCATTTAGAATGTTTAACAACTTGGCAATTTTGGCGCAAGAGATCAAACACCTCGCGAAAATGATTCAAGTGATCAGTTGATACGAGTACGATCGTGATTATGGATCAATACGTAAAGAACCCGTGCTCGGGTGACTGGCCAACTAATGGAACAAGATTTGGAGTGTTGGCTCATTAAGGGCATTTTAGTCATTTTGTAATAAGTTGTAACCTAGGCTATAAATAGAACATATTAGGTCATTTTCTCATAACTTAGATGATATTTTGAGATCTCTTTGAGAGTGTTCATACAAGTGTGGATATCACTTGTGACAAGTGTGGAATCACTTGTGTTGGTTGCTTGTTTTGAAACGTTGGTTGCTTGGGGATTCTGTTTCCTTGAGGTCACCGTAAGAACTTGATGTTATTTGTATGAATTCTTGGGTCTTAGTGTTTAATATACACTTTGATTCATAGTGTTTGTGCATTGTATGTCAAGTTATCTATCATTCTATCTTATTATTGTTGTTGTGTTCATTCTCAGTTTTGGGTGTCCAAACCCGAGACCTTGTTGTGTCATTTTTGTTCTTGTTATTGTGTTGTAATCTTAGTTTGTGGCTCGCTGATTATAGGTGTTGAACACCTTAGAATCTTGTTGTTATCATACTTGTATTGTTATTGTGTAGTGAATCGAGAGGGGTCACCAAAAGGGGTCCTCGGTTCTTCAAATCATGGACTGTTTTGGTGTGTTAGTGTCTTTCTTGTCGATCTTGTATCATCAGTCCATGATTTACTATAGACGAGTATATCGTCAAAGAAAACCAAGACAAAACGCCAAAGAAGGGGCTTAAAAATTGAATTCATAGTGGACTGAAAAGTAGATGGGGCGTTGGAGAGCCCGAATGGCATTACTGTGAACTCATAATGTCCTTCATATGTACGTAAAGTAGTTTTCTCAATGTCCGGGGGATGAAGACGAATTTGATGGTAACTGATAACGCTCAATCTACAGCTCTCGTAGGAGTGTAAAGCGGTCGTTAGCAAATATAGAACCCAACCTGGGTTGGGTGTCGATCCCACAGGGAATAGCTTGGCCAACAAGTAAGTAAAATTACTAAACTTTTGGTGCAAGTCTCGTAAGAAGGGGGAATTCTTGTTTTGCAAGTAATGTAAACAAAAGCTGAAAATAATAAAGTAAAAAGAGAGAGATTGTTACGTTGGTTGTAAACAATGAGAATTGAAGCGTTGGGGTTATGTCCACCTTCTGAGGTATACGTCTCTATTGGCTATGAGTGTGTAGAATTCTGACATGCAATTGCTTATAGAGGATTGTAGTCGATGGTAAATCCAAGCGTCTCTCGACCTAAACAAGGACTATTTCACTTTAACTCTCTCGAGCTTAAAGCGTGTCTAACGGTACGAATTCTCCAAGAGGTTAGTCCAGTTACGACACTAGCTTTTTAATAGGAAAGGGTGTCCTACTACCTTGACATTATCTCTTTTTCAGACAAATAACTTTTCTCTCGAACAAGTTAAATGTTAGACTGGCGTATTCTTGCGTTTGCAACTGCAAAGAATGTAGATTAAGATGAAGAGAATAATGATATAAGCAATATACGTGCCTCGAACTCATAAACTCACAGCAATAGATAGTATCTCATACGGCTTCCATAACCCCAACAGAGAAGTTTAGTTACCCATGAATGCGAAGGAAATCACGATTGACATTGTTATTATATCACGATATTGAGTAATGGCGTGTAGATCAAGTGATAGGCGTGAGGCGTGATTCCTTAGCAAGTAACGATTCTCTTGTTGTGGAATTTAAGAATAGAAGAGTAGAAGAAGAAAAATAGAATTGAATTGTAAGACGAGAAGTTAAGAAGATGTTCGAAGATGTAAAAAGATGATAGAAGATGAGAGGGATGGAAGGAAGTATTGTGTTCTCCCTCCTTCCTCCCTCCTTCTTCTCTAAAATCTCTAGCATGATAGGGTATTTATAATACCCATATCCTACTCCTACTAAGCTAATGAAATAAATAACCAAATCCTATTAGACTAATGAAATCCTTAACCCAAATGTACTAGGTTAAGGTAACATTATCATAATCCACTTAAAATAATGAAATACATAACCTAATTGTACTAGGTTAATGTATCATTGTCAAAATCCAGCTTTGTGTCTGTAAGTCCCCAAAGTCTTCAGAATTGCTGTTTTAGCCCGGGACAAATTTTCCATGCAGCAGTTTTGGTCCCCCAAAGTCTTCAGAAATGCTGTTTTAGCTCGGGACAGATTTTCCATGCAGCAGTTTTGGTCCTTAGGCGTGTAAACTCCCTTCCCTTCCTTCGTGAGCTTTCTTTAGCGTCAAGTAAGCCATAAAATGCTGAATTATGCATTATTTATACCTGAAACTTTACTAATCATGTTCGTTAGCTCATTTACAGGAAAAAGGACTAAAAGTGCATGAAATATATAATTTGTTCTCAAAACTAGGCTAAAATATGGGCAAAATATATTGATATAGGTGCGTAAATTCGCCTATCATCAACACCCCACACTTAGAGCTTTGTTCGTCCTCGAACAAACTATCATGTCCTTCTAAACGTCAACTTAGGGTTTTACAGCAACAACACAAAATATTCGTCAAGACAAGCACAACAATTATCAACAAAGAGTATCTTTTCGATTATAAGTAGAAACAGTTTAACCTCTAGCATCGACTCGGGATGGCGATCAACTCGCATGCAAACGTTAAGGTACAAGGAATCATATATAACTACCCAAAACTCATCAACCATGTGTGTCTCACAATATATTACCCATAATCACTCACAAGTATAGCATATTTTTCAAACATGGGTATCAAAATATCCTTGCTCTCGCTCTCACAAAGAATTCATATGAAGCAACTGATGACCATAGGCTTGCCCTTAATGTAATACTCTACTAAATGTCAGAATGCTAAGCTTAGGATCAAGTAGGTCTTTTGATGGTTGTAATGTAGGCTAAGGGACGGGTAGGACTATTTTGGCCAGGAATAGTGACTAAGTTCCTAAGCGCTTTAATACATCACTTTGTATCATTGACACTTTTTTTCTTTTAACATTTTTTTCTTTCAACCATTCTTCTTTCTTTTGTTATACCACCCTTGTTCTCCTCTTTTGTTTTTCAATTTTAAACATAACTCACTTTTCAACTTTCTTTTCCTTTTTCTTTTCATAACATACCTCTTATGATAGCACTTTCTTTTTCATAACACATTCAAGCACCCTTACAATTTAAAGCATCATACTTACCCAATTTCCTCTTATGTTGTCACATGACTTTTTCACTTTAAAGCACTTAGGAATTTGGATCAAATTACGGTCTTGAACAAATTGGATTAGGCTTACATACAAGGTTGTCAAAGAAATAGGCTAAAGGCTCAAAAGGGGTTAACTAGGATGATGTCCATGGGTAGGTAAAACTGAAGGTAAATAAATATAAGTTGTCAAAGAAATGCCTAAATCACCTCCTAAACTTACACTCCTTATTTTCGCTTTGCATACATACCAGGCAAGTTCTAGCATCAGCCACAATCATAGAATATACGATTATCTCACCCACACAAGGCACATGGTCGACTTGCTTGGAAGTAATATAGACTCTCGACCCAACAAGTGAAGGAATTTAACCACACAATATCACATAATGAGTCACAACTGGAGCCTAAACGTCTCAATGGTCACAATTGTAGCACATACTCTTGTTATAATCTCATGCTGCCTATCAAAATAATTTCATGCGAAGCTAGAAAAAATTTACTACTAAAAAAATGAAAAAAAAACGAAACAAAAACAAAGCAAAAGAAAACAAACATAGATGCGAATAGAGAAGTATAGCATGCAATACCACCACCCCACACTTAGTCGGGACACTGTTCTCAGTGGAAAATAAATACGAGGAACCTGGTTGGTCGGACTTATCCTCTATGTCTGGGGTCATACCCCTTGCATTGGAATCATCATCAGAGTCGTCATCCTCAGAAGTTCCTCATAAGTATCCCACTTAATTCCAAGCGTGAGTCGAGGTATTTGCAACGAGGAGGGTTCTCCTTGGTCCTTGCGACTTCTCTTTTTGCCCTTTTGGGAGGTGGTAGCCTTCTCCTTGCCTTGTCTCGCTTTAGGTGCCATTGTACCTGAGACTAGAAATAGTGTTAGTGGTAACACAATATCAATGGATACAATCTATGCAAAAGCAGTAGGGGTACCACCCCACACTTAGTTTTGTTGACACAAATCAGTGAAGTGAAAGTGGTCGATTACTCAGACTTCATCGACATACGTTTTAGGGGCTATATTCCAACAAGAAATTCAGATATGTAACACTTCTTGCAATCTTTGCAATACTTTCATGTTAGATATAACAACACTACTACATAGGGGTTACCACATAATATAGTTACTTTCAACAATCACAACCTCCTATGGTGGCAGGCACTATAAGTCTTATCCCGATGAACGGGATAGCCTAACATGTAAGTATCCAAGTAGCAATTTTAAACAATGTTCAAGACTATATCAATTCCGCAAATAGTATGACAATGCTATCAAAACCAAATTCAAGTCGGAAACAAGTCAAGATGATTCTAACGTATACGTTCACTCACATGATTTTGCATTAACATTCCAAACACATGAACTTCACCAACAATCTTTCAATATGTAGCAATTTATAATAGACATTGCAACGTAGCACTTACGAAAAATAGATGAAGAACAAGAGAGTACTTACGTGATTGAAGCCTTTGGAGATGTTCTTGTGAAGTGGGAGAGCAAAAAGAAAAGTTTTGAGATGATTTGGAGAGTATATGCGGCACCTTTAGGTCACTTTGCAATGTGTTGTGTTATAAAACTAAGTCCCCTTTATATAGGAAGAGAATGGGTCGGGTTATGACCCATTTACAATCGGTTTTGGAGACAAAAATCCCACATATGCGGTGCATAATGCTTTGCATAGATATGACATATGCGGCGCATTGTCTATGGCATAATGGGACATATGCGCCGCATAGTCTATGACATTTGTAGACATATGCGCCGCATAGTCTATGGCATATGAGATACTGAGACCAAATGCCATAGCATAGGCGGCGCATAGTCAAAAGCATACCTAGGAATAGGCGGCGCATAGTGTATAGCACACTAGATTCCGAGACTTTAGGCTATAGGATAGGTTGTGCATCGTTCTTGGCCTAGTTTTACCAAGGCCTAGCCTTCCTCGAAGCCTATTTTGGCGTGAGAAAGGCTCAATCCATAGCCTTATGCATCACCCTTCCTAACTTACCAACTTTACCATACAATGCGTCCAAATCGTCAATTGAAATCAATCTCCTCGTTGACTACTTCTTGCACCTATATTCACTCAAACAAATGAAAACGATTAGTACGATGGGTTGCCTCCCACCAAGCGCCTTAGTTTTGGTCGTGGCACGACTCTTATTTTTGGATTTTCATTAATTAAAAACAAATCAAGTACTAGAATGAAAGAAAACGATAAACGATAAATGAAAAACGATAAACGATGGGTTGCCTCCCATCTAGCGCCTTATTTATTGTCGTGGCTCGACATAGTTACCTCGAGTACTCAGACTTCGTCGAGGTAAATGATGGATCGTTTTCTGAAAGGATTTAGACGACAATGAGGCTTACCTGTGGGCATGCGATCTTCTTCACCAATTATATCATCAATAGTCCAACCCATATCTCTCTTGTATCTCTTCAGAGCAGAGATGAGAGCTTCTACGTGCTGTTCACTTAAATCATCCGCACTCACCGGAAGTATATTTATACTTTCCAAGAACACATACCTTAGATAATTGGGGAGCTCTTTCGATTCTAGCATTGGTGGCTCTTCAAGGGAGGTCTTCGCTGTTGGTGACGGTTGATTCTTAAGATCACTGTCCGGTTGCTTAGAAGTATAGGAATAGGACTCTATTTCTGTTAGAGCACCCATAAGTTCTTCATATTCTTTAGCATCCTCGTGCTCAACATTCAGCAGCGCAGCAGACAATGGCTCAACAGTAGGCTGTTTCTCTACAGATAATGCTTTCTTACCTTCATAATGAACATCAGCTACAGAGAACACATCCATATCACTGGGCTGCTTCATTGCTTTGCATATATCAAAGCGAACCACTTCGTCATTTATTCGGAATGAAAGTTCATTAGCTCTCAAATCAATGAGCACACTTCCTGTAGCAAGGAAAGGGCGTCCCAAGATTATGGGAACCTCTGAATCTGCTTCACAATCCAAGATGACAAAGTCTGCTGGAAAGATAAATGAAGAAACCTTTACCAAGACATCACATAGAATACCAACCGGTCGTTTTACCGACCTATCCGCCATAACAAGCCTCATGTTAGTTGGTGTAGGATCTCCTAACCCCAACTTCTTGTAGATCGATAATGGCATCAAGTTGATGCTGGCTCCTAGGTCACATAATGCTTTGGCAAAGTTCAAAGATCCGACGGTGCAAGGAATAGTGAAAGCTCCGGGGTCGGCCTTCTTCTGAACTATCGATCGGGTAGCAATTGCACTACAATGATGCACATCATCCTTCAGCTCATAACTTGCTGCCCTCTTCTTAGTCAAAAGATCTTTCATAAATTTCGCATACCCAGGCATTTGTTCAAGTGCCTCTACCAATGGAACATTAATGGTCAGCTGCTTCAACATAGTCATAAATTTGCTGAACTTAGTGTCATCCGCCACCTTCTTCAATCTTTAGGGAAAAGGTGGTGGTGGGTATGGAAGTGTTCTCTCCATGGCTTTCTTCTCCTCTTGCTTTCGTTTTTCCATTTTTTCAGGCTGCACATCACTGGGCGTGACATCCTTGACATCAGGATTGGTTGTTGCGGCATCTTCTCCTTTTACATTATCATCCATGTCCGCAACTTCGTCAACCACTTGCTTGCCTTTTTCTGAAGGTTCCAACACCTTACCACTTCTGGTAGTGATGGCCATGCATGACCCATCATTCCTTGAGTTTTGCACAGTATCGCTAGGTAAAGTGCCAGCCTTTCTTTGATTGAGTGCTGCTGAAAGTTGGCTCAATTGCTGCTCTATTTGCTTGATTGAAGTGGAATGTGAATCAACTAATTTTTTCATGGAGGACAAATCATTAATTACCTCAGTAACTCCCGCGCTCGTTGCTTCCACTCCTTTCAATAATTTAGCCATCATGTCTTCCATACTTCCAGAATTAGATGTGGTGGTATCACGTCTACCAGGGGGAACGTACAAACCACTCTTTTCATTCTTGTTCTTCCAACTACCTTGGTCCATGTTTCCAGATTTACCATAATAGTTCCGACCTTGGTTTCCTTGGGTATTGCCTCGGAAACCCCCCTGATTATTCAAGTAGTTGGCTTCTTCTTCCGAATCAGATTCGTCTCTTCCTTTTAGCGCCACAGCTTTCACTTTTTCGGTTTTCCCTGATAATAAATGCTTTGTAAGAAGATCCATTTGTGTTTTCATGTGCGCCATATCTTGATCACGTTCTTTTTGTCTTCTTCTTTGGTCTGCAGTCATGCCTATAGATAAAGTGGGGCTTGCTACCTCGGAATCCCTGGTATGCCAAGCTCTACTTTGTTTCGTCATGCGATCTAAGCATATTGCTTGCTTGACCAAAGGTGAGGTCCATAAAAGATCCTCCAGCTGCGTTGTCCACCACTGGCTTAGTTATTGAATTCAAGGCTCTATACAATATCTCCATGAGGTGAACATTAGTCATGTGATGGTTTGGGCATCTCGCTAGCTTTGTCTTGAACCTCTCCCATGTTTCATGAAGAGCTTCAGTGGGAAGTTGACGAAAGTTGCTAATTTCATCTCTCAATTGTGCCCTTTTGGAAGGCGGAAAGAATCTTTCTAGGAAAGCGTCTCTCAATTGCCTCCAATTTGTAATTGAATCAGGAGTCAGCCCATTCAACCATAGTGTTGCCTCCCCAGACAGAGACAATGGAAATAGACGTAATCGAATTACATTCTGACCAACACCAGGATTGTCAAAAGACTTGCATGTAGAAATAAAGTTGATGAGATGCATATTCGGATCATCGCCTGCTAGTCCACCAAATAATCCCTTGAGTTGCAATAACTGAATCATGGTGCTTGTGATGTTGAACTTGGCTCCGGGCACTAATGGTGGAGGAATAATGGCTCCTGTGGCTCCGGCTCCATCAAGATCATCATCATCGTCATCGAACAGTATTTCACGTTGTGCATCCATTGATGTACTGAACAAAAAACCTGCAGTAAACAAAAACAAAAACTAAAAGTAAAAGTACGAGAATCTTTGACCAAAGGGTCTAGTAATTTTCACGAACTTAATTGACACTTGTACTCCCCGGCAGCGGTGCCAATTTTTGATAACGCTCAATCTACAGCTCTCGTAGGAGTGTAAAGCGGTCGTTAGCAAATATAGAACCCAACCTGGGTTGGGTGTCGATCCCACAGGGAATAGCTTGGCCAACAAGTAAGTAAAATTACTAAACTTTTGGTGCAAGTCTCGTAAGAAGGGGGGATTCTTGTTTTGCAAGTAATGTAAACAAAAGCTGAAAATAATAAAGTAAAAAGAGAGAGATTGTTACGTTGGTTGTAAACAATGAGAATTGAAGCGTTGGGGTTATGTCCACCTTCTGAGGTATACGTCTCTATTGGCTATGAGTGTGTAGAATTCTGACATGCAATTGCTTATAGAGGATTGTAGTCGATGGTAAATCCAAGCGTCTCTCGACCTAAACAAGGACTATTTCCCTTTAACTCTCTCGAGCTTAAAGCGTGTCTAACGGTACGAATTCTCCAAGAGGTTAGTCCAGTTACGGCACTAGCTTTTTAATAGGAAAGGGTGTCCTACTACCTTGACATTATCTTTTTTTCAGACAAATAACTTTTCTCTCGAACAAGTTAAATGTTAGACTGGCGTATTCTTGCGTTTGCAACCGCAAAGAATGTAGATTAAGATGAAGAGAATAATGATATAAGCAATATACGTGCCTCGAACTCATAAACTCACAACAATAGATAGTATCTCATACGGCTTCCATAACCCCAACAGAGAAGTTTAGTTACCCATGAATGCGAAGGAAATCACGATTGACATTGTTATTATATCACGATATTGAGTAATGGCGTGTAGATCAAGTGATAGGCGTGAGGCGTGATTCCTTAGCAAGTAACGATTCTCTTGTTGTGGAATTTAAGAATAGAAGAGTAGAAGAAGAAAAATAGAATTGAATTGTAAGACGAGAAGTTAAGAAGATGTTCGAAGATGTAAAAAGATGATAGAAGATGAGAGGGATGGAAGGAAGTATTGTGTTCTCCCTCCTTCCTCCCTCCTTCTTCTCTAAAATCTCTAGCATGATAGGGTATTTATAATACCCATATCCTACTCCTACTAAGCTAATGAAATAAATAACCAAATCCTATTAGACTAATGAAATCCTTAACCCAAATGTACTAGGTTAAGGTAACATTATCATAATCCACTTAAAATAATGAAATACATAACCTAATTGTACTAGGTTAATGTATCATTGTCAAAATCCAGCTTTGTGTCTGTAAGTCCCCAAAGTCTTCAGAATTGCTGTTTTAGCCCGGGACAAATTTTCCATGCAGCAATTTTGGTCCCCCAAAGTCTTCAGAAATGCTGTTTTAGCCCGGGACAGATTTTCCATGCAGCAGTTTTGGTCCTTAGGCGTGTAAACTCCCCTCCCTTCCTCCGTGAGCTTTCTTTAGCGTCAAGTAAGCCATAAAATGCTGAATTATGCATCATTTATACCTGAAACTTTACTAATCATGTTCGTTAGCTCATTTACAGGAAAAAGGACTAAAAGTGTATGAAATATATAATTTGTTCTCAAAACTAGGCTAAAATATGGGCAAAATATATTGATATAGGTGCGTAAATTCGCCTATCATCAGTAACCATCCAAGAGGTCCAATTTTGAGAAAAATATAGCATAATGCAACTCATCAAATAGTTCATCAACTGTTGGGATCGGAGAATGATCTTTGATAGTGATAGAGTTTAAGGCTCGATAATAAACACAAAAATGCCAAGTCCCATCTTTTTTACAAACCAACAAAACTAAAGAGGAGTAAGGACTGGAACTAGGACGAATGACCCCCGAACTGAGCATTTCACCAACTTGACGTTCAATTTCGGCCTTCTAAAAGTGTGGATATCGGTATGGGCGCACATTAATTGAAGAGGTACCCAATAAAAGGGGAATGCGATGATCCTGCGGACAAGAAGGTGGAAGAGTTGTGGGGTTTTGAAAGACATCCAAATAAGTGTCCAAAAGGGATGATAACTCAAGAGGGTATTGTGGGATAGAATTTGTAGTTGTGGAAATAATGTCCAATCGCAGAAGGTAAGTAATAGAGTCCATCTGGGAAAAGCGACGAAGAGTGGAAACATTAATCTGAGTTGGGACAGGGCAAGGATCACCCACCCAATGAAAGTGCTTCCCAACAAAATCAAATTCAAACAAACGATTGACATAATCGGTGACGCTAGGACCCAATGTGGCTAACCAGGCCACACCCAACAACAAATCAGAACCATGAAGATCAATGACAAAAAAATCTGTAACAAAAAAGAACCCCTGAATTATAATGGGGACCCCTGTAATAACCCCAAGACAAACCACCCCTTGACCATTGCCTACCATAATGAAAAACCCCGTAGAAGGTTCAATCGACAACTTAAGCTTACGGGCACCCTGAGGATTACTACAATTATGAGTGCTTCCCCATCTATGAGAATCTGGACAGTGAGGCCTGCGATGTAACCTGTGAACCTGAGGGTACTAGGATGCAAACCGCCAGTAAGAGTATGGAGACTAATAGTGAGCAAAAATGGATCTTCTGAAGATAAAATGGGTGGAGGAGAATCAGATGGAGGCGACGATGAATCTAACTGTGGACCATCAGACGATTCTTCGTCATTGAGGAGGAGGAACAATTGTGGAGAAACAGAACACCGATGGCCTTTTTGGTATTTTTCATCACAATTAAAACATAGATTAAGCTCACGCTTCCGTTGGATTTCAACCGGGAGAACTTCTTAAAAGGTAGTTTATCAATTCCAAGAAACGAGGCCGGCGAAGGTAAAGAGGAAGGGGAGAGAGTCGTTGGAATTTTAGGACTCGAATTAAAGGGTGAAGGAACATAGGGGTCTGTAAATTTAGAAAATGAAATGGATTTATTTACCTGTTTGGGCTGGCCCAAACTCTTTTGCTCGTGTAAAAATGCGAGTCCAATAGCATCGAGTCAAAGCGATGGGTTAAAAGAGAGCACATCAACCTTAATATTAGGAGGGAGCCCAGAAGTAAAGAGGTGCTTCATTAACGGAGGAGAGATACCCGTCGTTCGATTGGCCAGTTTCTCAAAGCGAGATAAATATTCTTAAACAGAAGATGTCATCTGCAACTTAGCAAGCAAACTCTCCGGAGCCTCCAAAGATTGAGACCTAAAATGAGTTATCACAGCATTAAGAAAATGTTCCCATCCATATAGTTGGTGGTTACGACATATCCACTGGTACCATTCGCGTGCATCTCCTTCCAGAAAAAAAAGAGCAAAGGTTAATGCGATGCTCATTGGAGACATTGTAAGTTTCAAAATACTGATGAGCTTGAAAAGTCCAACTCTCAGCATTCTGGCCATTGAACTTTGGTAGGTCGATCGAAGTAGGTTTATCACGGCGAAATTGGTTAAGGGTGTTTGAAGGAACTACAATTGGGTGGGGGTTGAGGCGGTTGGGTAATATTAGGGTTAGGTGATTGAGGGGAAAAAGGTTGATGGTAAAAGGTTTGGGGTGTTGGGGTGGAGGACTGACCCAGAACATAGGAGGAAGGGCTAGTGGTAGTCGGCGGCGGTGGTGGTGGTGGCGGCGGTTGTGGTGAAGAGGAAGCACGCAACAATGCTAGTTGAGCAACAATATCCTTGAGGGTAACATTAATATTTTCAAAGGATCTGGAATGTTCCTAAAAAATTTTAGAATGAGTTGCAGATTGTTCCTAGACATGTTTGACAGCTTCATCAAGGGGCTTCAAACGGGTATTGTGAGTACCATCACCCATTGATAGCGGAAGGGACAATTAAAGCACCAAATGTAGAGAAATGAACTGATATTCAACCAAATCGAGAAATTACAATGCAAAATTGAGAAATTACAATGCAATATCTCTCAAACTTTTGATAGAAAGCAGAAAAAATAAAGGAAAAAAAGATAGAAAAAGGAGGTTCCAGATCTATAAAATGACTAAGAAAAATAAAGAGCAAGTTCTTCCATGTCTATTCTAGCTTGTTCTTGGTCTATTTATGCCATCTGGTGCAAGGATGCTTCTTGTCCTTTCTTCTAGTAACTTGGCAGACAAGAATTTCTTTTGGGATTTGGGACCACATATTGTTCCAGGTGCTTGGGCCATTTCTTACCCCTGGTGCTGCGCCTAGGAGCCTCTGACTTGTCCTCTATGTTTGTTACACATTTTAAATTTGAAGATCTAGATTTGGTGATACGACTAAAGCACTGTCATATTATCAATTACAATCTCCATGATGCTAGCGGTAGTGAACAAGCTGCATGCCACTGACCGAAGACTCAAAAGATCCTTTGTGATCCTCTTAACTGAAACATTATTTTATAAAATTAATAGATTGATGATTTTCTCACAAATGCATGTCATGTAGTTTCTCTTTTTTGGGGGGGGTAACTAATAGATGCCATATAGCTGTAGCATGTTTCTGTTTTTCCTATCCTTGCCAAGCATGTTACAAGATTTAATTCCAAGAATCATATCCACTCCTTTGTTGAGCTTGCACTCTATGATTAGCGAACTCGTTACATGCACCTACCACACTTCCTGTGCTACACTACTTTTCTCATTTAAAACTCCCAAAGGAAACATGATTAGCATAACTTATCTATGCAAAAAAAACATAATATATTGATAACTTGGACCTATATTTTCGCCATTTTCAAGTACAATGTTAGACTTTATGGATTGCTCAGGCTCCTTTGTTTGCCCAGCGGGCATCATGTCCTCATCTTTCGGAGTATCCAGAGAGTTAGAAGGAATGGCCATTGAAGCTCCATCAACAGACTCCTTTTCGAATCTAGGCGGGACCTCTAGTTTAGACGTTAAAACATCTGATTCTGCTGTGGTACTTGGTGTCTGTCCCACTGCCAAGCCTGCATCATCTGGCTCTTTGTTTGAGTGCTAATAATTTTTTTTTTTTCAGAATGTCCGGGTGTCCCTTTGAGTATCGAGTAGTTTGGAAGAAAATATGGCAGCTGTATCGTGGTGTATCATGGTGCTTGAAGATTACTTCCAACATCTTTTGACTAGAATTCATGACTTGTTTTGATTAACTCAATATTTTTGTTGGAACTACTTGAATGAAGAATGCATTTTGATGCCCAATATTGACTGTTACTATTGTTTTTGATCATTTCAGTGAAAATATTTAATTGTTTTTGATGCCCAATATTGGCTGTTACTAGGATTGTCATATTTTTACTATATATAATTGTCAATTTCCTAATCCTCATGTATTTTCTTTTTCTTGTTTTATATTTTTTCCAATCATACGTCTCTATCATGGATCTGTAACAACATATATATGTTACAGTATATTTTTTTAATTGTATTTTAAGCAAAGAATATTTTAATTATTTAATAAGTATGTTACTATATATAATTAAATTTTTTTTTGAGAAAATCGAAAAATCGAGAAAACTGAAAAACATCGACTAAAATCGAAACTAAAAAACTGACTGTATATTGATTTGATTTGATTTATAGATTGAAAAAAATCATACTATTAATTTAATTATATTTTAATTAAAAATCGAACCAACCCTATGTATGTACACCCAGATATAACATATAATTAAACATAATTATATAACATATTTTCTTGCCAAACAGAGGAACCCTTTCTCTCTCACTGCCGTCTATCTCTCTCTAAACTAGGGTTTCACTACCCTCTCTCTAGACGGTGGTGACGGTGACGGTGAGTTCTGCTGAGTTGTATCGACGGCGACGGTCGTTGAAGGCATTGCGCTCTTTTCGTTGGTGGTGAAGGCGCTGCAACGGTGAGTTCTGTTGTTTTACCCCATTAATTCTGTTGTTGGGTGTCCATTTAGGTTTTAGGTTTTTCGTTTAGTAATACTGGTATGCTGATTGTCCAGTGGTAGATACAAATGTGATTCTTACTGAATTTGTTAACTGAGTTGCTAATTGTGTGTGGTAGCTTTACTCTGTGTTGCATTTTTTTGTTTTGTTTGATAACTGTGTGGTAGCTTGATTATCAATTTACAATTATGTATATTTAATAGAATTGAAAATGCTGTTCAATAAAATACACATGACCTTTCATATCTTGAAACAACTATATTTAACTGATTATCATTACAATCGTGTGAAAATCATAACAAAGAGAAAGGAGTTGAACAAAACTATTGTCCTATATAGCTGTGTTACTCGGATTCTCAAAAAATACTGATGCATCAGTATTGGATCCTCCAAAAATGCATAATATTTGGCAGATACGATAGGGTGAGGATGCATTTTCGGAGGATCTGACACTGGTGCAGCAGCATTTTTGGAGGATCCGAGCCATAGCCAATATAGTACACTACCTAACTAAAACAGAAAAGAAGCTTGGAGCAAAGTAAATATGTTAGTTAAAATCCTATGTAGAACCATTAACCTGTGTGTTGGTTGAAGCTTCTTGGCTTTTAGTTACACGATGTTTAGATCCGATCTCCAATTCTTGCCTTAGCACAGCCAGTGAATCAGAGACTTCAGCTTTGTATACATAAAACTTGCTCACAAACAGGAAAAAGATGAAGTTCAATAAGTTGAGTATCGTGAAGAACGCATAGTAATAGTCAAGATGAGATGCATTCAGGTTGTTTAGTATCCATCCTCTGTGATTCCCGTGCTTTTTGGTAACATCAGAAACTGTCGATAGCAAGAAGCTACTAATGAAATTCCCAATACCAAGACTAGTCATTCAATAAGAAGTTTCAAGACTTTTCATTCCTTCTGGTATTTTATCTGATTTGAAATACAATGATTCTACTATTAAAAAGCACTAACATAACAGTCAATTCCAAAATTACAATTTCATTCAGTAAAGTTTCTTACTTTTGTTAAGAAAAATGTCATTTTTCACAAAGATTTTAAGTATATATTTTTTTTTGAATCTGGTAACTTTTGGATTTTAAGTATATTTTAGAGTTACTTGCAAAGGTATTTGAATTATAGTTATGTGAATGAAATTATTTCTCACTGCCATTTGGAAAAATCTGTCATGTTTCACAAGAATGTTAAATATGTCTGTAGTTACTTGTGGCTATATTAGATTATAATTAAGAGAAAATACATAAAGTACCCCTCAACTTATCTGACTTTTTCAAAAAGACACGTAAACTATACTTCCGACCTATTACCCCACGAAACTTACCTGAACCGTTGTAAATGCACCATTTTTCGTTGAATTTCAATCACAAGAAAGAGAGTAGATTCACGCGTCAATCATTGTCTGACACGTGTTAAATACATTTAATTTCATGTTTTATTTATATTTTTGAATAAAGTTTTTCTTTTTATTTTATACCTTCTCTTCTTTAATTTTATTTATCACCCCCACCCCCCTCAATCCCACCCACCTGCCGAGCACCATCATCATCACCACCATCACCACCACCACCACCATCAGAACACACACTCACCTTGCTGCAGAAGCACAATCCCCCACCCCCATCCCGCTCATTTGACGTTGGCTCATCGTTTTGAACTTTCAATGAAAACACCATTATCTTCCTATAAATTCTAATTTTCTATTACAATAGTCAAATTCAATTTATCAACAAATTTAAATTTATAAATCAAAAGTTCTACAGTAGCGATGAGATTGGAACTCCATTTAATGGAGTTTTATGATTCTTAATAAAAATAGATAAATAATCATTCCAAAAAAAATAGCTTTGATGGAGTTTTATGATTCAAGTAGAAAAAGGAGTTTATAAAGATAGAGAAGAATAAGAAGAAAAAGAGAAGTAGTATATGAAGGTGTTCAGTGTCAGACAATAAATATTGGTTATTTTAAAAAGTAAATAAATATTGATTTTTTTTTTTAATAGAAGATAAATTATAGATCAAATTATTTACATGTGGCAGGTTTTAATTGGTTATTTTAGTGAAATTTTAACCTTTCACGCGCCTTCTATGCGTGTATACACACAGAGGCAAATTTAAAGTCAAAATGGTGTATTTACAACGGTTTAGGCAAGTTTCGTGGGGTAATAGGTTGGAAGTATAGTTTAGGTGTCTATTTGAAAAAGTCAGACAAGTTGAGGGGGTACTTTATGTATTTTCTCTATAATTAATTGAAAGAGTTGGGAGGCATTTGGTTTGAGAGATGTGATACAAAAAGTTATCCTACGAATTGAAATATATCCTATAAGATTTTATCCCATCATTGTAGTACAAATGATTCTACTTCTGCGGAGGTAGTGGTATGGACTACGTACATTTTACCCTCTCCAGACCCCACTATGTGGGAATACACTGGGTTTATTGTTGTTGTTGTTGTTGTTGTATTGTAGTACAAATGATGTGATAATAATCTACGAACTAACTAATACTCCCAACTATTTCACAAGGATTTGAAAAACAAATCTAGAGTTACTAGTACTAGTATTGAATTAAAGTTATCGAATTGGAATTATTTCTCACTTCCATATTGAAATTAATTTTTTTTTTCCCAGTTGTTATTTTGGTTCTCTTGCTTTGTTTCTCTTCTTTTTTGTTATTGTTGTCGTTTACTCAAAAAGTGAGATATTGTGAGATATTCGAGTTTGTGGAGGCTCCAAGGTTACAGGAGCTCCTGTATTGCTCATCAACAGTCAATATGAAAATTTGTTTCCAGGAGGAACTCTATTCATTATTTGTTAAAAAAAAAACTCCATATCTCTTTATTGTGTATGGATTCAATCCTTGCTTCTATATATTTGTTGTAGCTGCATGAGTACAAATATGTGACAATGCAGGTTGTCATTTGCTTTCCCTATGTGACTTCAAAGATTTGCTGACTGCTGGTATCTTGTTTCTAAAATTTTGCAGGGATACTTAAATGGGGGGAAAAGATGTAACTTTTCTTGAGGTCTTCAAAGAGACGCATAAGAATAAAAAGAGTGACGACACAAAAGGAGATTGGGTCGAAATTGGTGTTGAGGATACATATGTAAGATAATAACTTTAGATATATTGTTTTCTTATTGTTCAACTTAGCTTGTTTACATATTGACAAATTATTTTTCTTTCAGGAAGAATTTCAAATAGGCATGGAAGATTGACGTCAAATCCAACCTGCTTCAATGGATGGTATCATGGTCGAACCATCACCTGCGAATATGACTAAAATATGGACAACTGTGATCGGTGGTTCAGAGAAAGGTAGAAACTATGGGTTTGGGGTTCTCCAATACTTGAGTAGTCCTTCATTGTTGCCACTCCTCTTCTACTTCGCAAACTATGGAAGAAATGGAAGAGATGAGAAAACAAATTATAGAGTTGACGCAACAGTGTGCCGCTAATGATGCTAAGTTGCCAATTTTGCTAAATTTGAGGAGTTGGTCAAGAAGCACATGCCTCAAGTATTTTTGATGATGAGGAAAAGGGTGAATCTGATGATGATTAGATTGTGGTTGTTGGTTCTTGTTTTTTATTGTGGCCTTCAGACTTAAAATTTTCTTGGGATGTTTAAACTATTTGACTCGATGTTTGTTTTGGATTGTGACGTTAGTCTAAATAACGTCACAATCCAAAACAAACATCGAGTTAAGTCTGAAGGCCACAATAAAAAACAAGAACCAACAACTACAATCTAATCATCATCAGATTCACCCTTTTCCACATCATCAAATACTATCAAATACTTGAGGCATGTGCTTCTTGACTAACTCCTCAAATTTAGCAAACTTAGCATCATTAGCTGCACACTGTTGCGTCAACTCTACAATTTGCTTTCTCATTTCTTCCATAGTTTGCGAAGTAAACGAGGAGTTAGGCAACAACGAAGGACTACTCGAGGATTGGAGAACCTCAAGCCTGTAGTTTCTACCTTTCTTTGGACCACCTGTCACAGTTGTCCATATTTTAGTCATATCTGTAGGTGATAGTTGGACCATGGTACCATCCTCGGAAGCAGGTTGGTATTGTGTAACACCTCGCTTTTTTTTTGAACTAAAATTGAACAGTCTTTTCGATGTATATAAATCCGAATACAATGGTTTCTAGTTGGAAATAAGTATGAATAACAATGCTTTAGTGTGAACATCTTTTGAGATGAGTATACGTCATAAAAGTCTCCAAGCTCAAAGTTAAGTTGAACACTTTCTTAACGGTTGAGTTTTGGTTGATTTTTCTTGGGTCAACTTCTAGTGACCATTGCTTCTAGAATATAAGGAGTTATGTGGCCCATTAAAGATCTTTGTGTCCTTTTTGCAATGCAATTGACCGTTCGTTAATTCGAGTTCGGAGTCAAAAGTTATATGAGTTTTTAGTAAGATACTGTCCAGGGTCTGCATTAGACCTGCGCTGCAAAGGAATCACCAAACACCACTTGAATGGGTTGCCTTTGGGGTGTGTGCCGCCAACCCTAAGGTTGGCTTTGACTGTGAGCCGCCAACCCTGAGGTTGGCTTTGGCTGTGCGTCGCCAACCCTGAGGTTGGCTTTGATCATGCGCCGCCAAGCTTAAAAAAGTGCTCTGTTTCATTCTATTTTAAGGGTGTTAGAGTCTTTTCACATCCTATAATCGTTTCTAAATCATATATGGACGAAATTAATGTCTTAACACACATTATTTCACTTCTCAAATTTCCGAATCATCTTTCCTTGAGCAAGAGAGGAGAAAACACTTAGGGTTTGAAGATTTTGATCTCCAAGGACAAATCTCTGTACGTTCTCTGTGATATTTCTCCGTCAAAAGATATGTGGCACTATCCTAAATCTCATGAGTGTAAATTTTATGTTTTTAAACAAGTTTTAAAGATATATTTGTATGGATATGTAATGGGTTTTGGAAATCATTTAAAGAGCATGCATTATAAATCCATTTTGATCCAAGTACATAATTATCATGGATTTTTTCATAAGCTTGATTTATAATCTTGTGAGTACATAATTTGAGTTCGAAAAGTGATTTATGAACAAGACTTGCGAAATTTTCTTTCTCGTGATGAAATTTATGGTGTTAGCATGTTATGGATTGTGAGTTGGATTTGACAGCATGAATTATAAATCCCTTTTTGATCATGAGATTATGTATAACTAATGTTGGGGTTGTTTTGTGTTTACACCCAATTTTGACTCTTCAAATTTAAAATTAACGCATTTAGGTTTCCTGATCGTTAAATGATATAAAATGTAATTTTTCACACATTTTTTATAATTGTTAATAAATTATTGATAATCGTCATTTTTTAGGATCTTTTACCAATTTATTCTCATGTTTTAACTTTGCATAATTTATTGATAATTATCCTTAATTTCGTAAATTTTAGGATTTTTATTAGTTTATTATCATTTTAATATTTTTGCACAGTCATTTACATGCGTACATAATATAACACTACAATTCTTTATCGCACATAATTTTAAGAGAAAAGACAAAAGTCACCCCTGAAGTTGTCCGACTTTTGCAAAAAAGAAAAACCTAAATTATACGGGCTACCTATTACCCCACAAAACTAGTTAAGACCATTAAAAATAACTCCCTTTTCAGCCAACACCAGTTACACCAACAAATGTGTATATCACGTGCCAATCAACATTTGACATGTGTCAAAATAATTTTAATTTTTTTTTAGAAACTAGAGCCATATATTTTTAAATAATTTCTTTTCTTTTTCTTTATTTCTTTTCTTCCTTTCTTCTTCACAATTCCTATTGAGATTCCTTTGCCTTGGTCATCCAAATCCGCCATTGCTGATGCAACAATCACCAATGCCACTGTAAAGTGACCAAATAGTTGTCGAACTACTACTAACTAATTTATGAATATCAAATCCATCGAAATCTAAATACTCAAACTACCACCAAATAAATTAGAATCTAAATACTCAAATTACCACTAAATTAAAATTTGAAATATGAATTAGCATCTTTTCCAACAAAAATTTAATTTTTCATATTGGGTATATCGTCGGAAAATCCCTTCTCGCCAGAAAAAATGGTGGCTAACATACCATCTCCTTTTTACCCTTTGTTTTTTTAATCTCTATCATTCTTCAATTCAAGATCAAACTTTTTCGACACTAATTTACACGAAATTACGACTTCGATAAGTCTACTGCTGCTCTAAATATTTCGCCGGCCACCATCGTAATTTGTCATCCAATTATTATTTAAAAATTAAAACATTGCAGTTATGATGAATTAAAATTTGAATTAATAAACAAAAGAATAATGAGGCATTGAGAACAATTCAAGAAGAAAAAAACTTGAACAAATAGAGAATGAAATAAGATAAAGAGGGAAAAAAAAAAGAAAAACTAAGAAGTTAATGCCATGTGATAATTTTTTATTGGCTTGGGGTGAATTTTAAGTTAATTGACAGATAAATTACACCTGATAATTTTTAATTGGTTATTTAAGTCAACTTTTAAGCATTCACGCACCTCCTATGCGTGTCTATACGCAGAGGTAAAATTTTGATCAAAATGATGTATTTACAACGGTTTAAATAAGTTCGTGGGGTAATAGGCCGCCTGTATGGTTTACGTGTCTTTTTGAAAAAGTCAGATAAGTTTTTTCTTTAATTTTAATTGTTTATAGCGTAATATTTTTTTTAAAGATAATTACATTTATTGTTTACATTTTTCTGTAATTATGTATCATCATTTATATTTTTGTATATTATTTAATATCGTTTGTAAATGTAAATCGACTCAACTATTTTAATACATAAAACAACAAATCAGTCAAGTCAAGATCTCGCCATTTTTTAAAAATGACACTTGAGACGAATTGGGATTTTAATTCACTGAATAAAGAGTTTTGATCTATTGGTTAAAAGGTGTTCGGATCATAAAAGGTTTTAAGGAGGCAAAAGGGTTTAATCTTTTATTTTTTGGGTAAATAGGAGGGTTATTTTGTATAATAAATAGAGGAAGAGGGTTTTTATTATTTTATACATACACCAATGCACAATACACGCAAACGCATATACACACGCGGATCTAACGCATATACACACTAACAGGCGCGGATCTATGTAGAATGTATGGGGTGGTACGATACCCGTACTTTTTGAATGAAACTTTGTATATTTATGTGTATATGTATCAGTTAATGTATAAATATTATGCTTGACACCCACAATATCAAAGAGACTAGTGGTGTAAGTGGTTGAAATTGTTTGGTTTAACTCTAACAACACGGGTTCGAAAATATTATGCTTGACACCCACAATATCAAAGAGACTAGTGGTGTAAGTGGTTGAAATTATTTGGTTTAACTCCAACAATACGGGTTCGAAACCTGCTCTGCATTGTATTTTGAGAGTGATTTTTAGCACTTGTCTGTTTTCTCTTTTAAAAAAACATAGTATGGCTACGAAGAATAAAATGTTAGATATATATAATTATAGTTTACTCTTTGAATATTGATTTCACTATCCTAAAATATCGTACGGAGTATACGTTATTGTTCAAAATAAGGTGACACCCAGAGCTTTCAAATCTTGGATCCGCCTCTGCACACTAAGGAATCGTTTGGTAGAGTGTATAAAAATAACGTCAAAGATGGTGTATTAATAATGTTTGTATTAGATATGCTAACATTATTTCTTATATATTATTTAATGTGATGTATTAAAAATAATATGCACTACATAATTTTTATAAAATAATATTTATTTATAAAAATACCGTTTTCCACAGACCATGAGCCATCACGACTGTGGTGGTGATGCTGCCCAATTTGAGGATTTTTAACATCATCTTGTGAACTTGTGACCTCAAAATTACAATGAGAATGCTTGTAAGAATGACAAAGTACAGAAAATAAAGATATTTTACAATGTAATATGATGGAAAAATGAATTGGGAGTTGTAAAAATTAATATACACCTTAATATACAAGTGTATAATTAATGCAGTTATACGTAGACTAAAAATTATATCAAATAAGATATTTATAATACACATTAATTAGTGCATGTATTATTTTTGCCAATACACTCCACAAACGACCCCTAAATTCTTAGATTTTCTTTTATCTCCCCTTGTTGCCGCTGCTCCTCTTTGCCGGAGTATATCATACCACCACCGCCTCGCTCTTCTTCAGCCGCCGCCAGTCACGGAACCCATTTTGGTGGAGGACTCCCTATCCCTCATTTCTCTCTCCGCTCCATCAACGTCCAGCCACCACCATCGCTATAACAACCACGAAACCACAACCAAACAACCCATAAATCGTCGCCGACCAACCGAACACCACCCCCACGCTGCAAATGTCCCTCTCACTCTTCCCTTTTTCCTCTTTCCTGTTGTTTCGTTCAATCGCCGTTCTAAAAATGAGCAAATCTGGTCGGATTTATGTCTTTCCTTGTGTTACTATCATTGTATTTGTTGGTTGCTATATTCTCTAATTTTTTGGTTGTTTCAACATCCTCTTTACTGGCTTCACTTTTTCAACTATTTCTATCTGTTTTGTATTGTTATTGTTAAGAATGGCTTAATTTGATGTTGTTTGTTTTTAAGTTTTGGCTAAACCAAAGTTTCTAGTGATAAGCTGCATTTTTCAGTGACCTCTTATGGTTTTATAGATGACTAGTGTTAGTTTGTTTATATTTAGCTGGTTCTGACATTATTTTCAAGTGATTACTTTTTATTTGCTGATAGTACTATTCGATAATTTTGCTTTGCAAGTAATTTGGTAGTTTAATTCCTCTGGTAATTCTATTTTTCCTATGTTAGTTGACGTTATTTCGCCTGTTATAGTTATTCGGAAATTAATTTTGAATGGTTCTCATTTCCTTTATTATTTTGTTGATATTTTTGTTGTTAATTTGATTGGCCGATGAAGAAATTTTCTATCGATTTTTGAGGCCTCCACAAATAAAAAGACGGATATTACGTATATAAATACGTAATAAAATAAATAAATTCCGACGATGACAAAATCCTTATAATATTTAAAACTTTATCCGAGTTCATGCTTTAACAAAAATTCTATTTTATATACATATATGCTCACATAGTTCTTAATTTATTTTGATTTGTTACTAACATTTTTATCTCGAGTATTTGTACAGATTTTTGGGAACACTTGTCGAAAAATGGCACTCAAAAAGAGAGTTTAGATTTTATGTTTGCATTTTTATATTTTTATACTTGTACAAAATATTAATTATATCGAAAACTTTATTTTTGGGGATGTTGGCCGAGAACCTTTATTTACGCAACGCGTTTAGGCAAATTTAGGTCGTTAATATTTATATTATATTGATTTAGATATTTAATCAAATAATTCACACTGTTACACTAATAAATATTACGTAGTTTTTTCTTTAAAATAAATTTTCTTTATTCAATCTTTTCATTTTTTCATACGTATTTTTATGTATTTTTGTTTATCTTCATAGACTTCGTATACACATACTTTTTATGATAACATATGCAATCTACATATTATTTATATATAAATTATTTATAATATTTTAATACATATTTTATATTTGTATTTATAAATAATAATTTTTTTCCTCTATCTTTTAATAAATCTAAGTCTAGTCACGAACCACATTTGTGGATTCTGAAGGGTGCCTAGCCCCTTTCATTCGGAATAACTTGAACCCTTACCTAAAATTCAAATTGCTTTTGTAGATTAGAATAAAGCGATAATTGTTAAATAAATAAATTGATTTGCTTATTTTCCTGAAAAATTAGGTGGCGACTCTGTATAAAAATCAATTCTTTTTGAGTCAATAATGTCGTGCTCGGTTTAACCTAGGTAAAAATAGGGTATGACATTATGAATGATGGAAATTCTTGAGTTTTAAATGCCTCTCTATTTGTTATACATGGTTATTGTACATGTTTTCAAAGAGGTGATTATTATTCTAAATGCTCTTGTTTCCTAATGAAGAATTGCATGTAATTTATGAAAGAATTGGCCACCACATGTTAAAGTCTTGAAAAGAGAGTGTTTTTGTACAAGTTTCATATGCTATTTGAAATAAGAACTCTTGTGTGATGTTTAAATCTTTTGGTGGTCATTAATATGTTTTTGAATGAGAAGGGCTATAGATATGCTATTATATGATATGGCTGCAAGTTTGGGTATGATGATACCGCGTTATGAAATGTCCTTAACGTAGAAGAAAATAATGTTTTCAGCATGTAGCATGGTTATAAAAGGTTAAAATTGGGCTTAAAGAGAATTAGATGGTTACCCGAAGAAGGCATGAGTTCAGATAACTCATTGTTCGAAAGCGTATTTTGCCGACATGAATTTTATTTTTTCCTGAAACATGGGATTGTACTCTGACGACGGTCCTGTGGCGTAGTAGAGATCAGAGAATCCAGCCATTGCGACAAATTTGGGGTTGGGGGCTTGGCCGCCGAGTTAAGGGCGGATTTCATATAGCCCATGAATTGGTATGAATGTAGGATATCAATCTAGCTCAGCACTAAAACAAAGAGTCGAGTCAAAGTTTTACAAGCATGAATTGAAGTTTTTTAAAGTATGCCCATGTTTTTTTTTTATATATATTATGATAAATTGTTTTCACAATGCTCTCACTTATTTTACATGAAGTATATATTTTTTTTTTAATTGTTCAACATACCAATACTTTTCAAGTACTGACCCCCATATTTGAGGTTCTGCGGTATAGTCCCATGGTCTATCACATCAATAGAACATTTGGGATGTAACAGAGATGGTGAGCCATCCATCTTTCGGAAGGCAATGTATTTATTTGTTGACTCTTTCAGTTTATGGTCCAGCTGGGGGCCTTGTCCCGTCCTAGACAGTTAGTTTTCAGTAGAGGCTTAGTAGACGAGATTTAAGTATTGTATTGTCACAACTTGTTGACACAGTTTGATTATGAGTTTCCTTTAAATGTTATCATATCTTTCGCACTTTGATTTATGTATGGACTATGCTTATTATAGTATGCTAAGGAGACCCTCGGGCCTTCGTGATTCGGGATGCCCTTCGCTGCTAAGGCCTTGGCTCGGGTCGTGACAATATTTTTGTGTAACCTATGAAAATTGTCGCCCTCCACCTCCTACCAACTCTGTATTTACTCAGTTTTCACGAGCACTTAAGTGTCGCTTTTATTGTTACTAAAATTGTTGGTCATGTTTCTATAGTTAAACTGACTTAACGCGTCTACATGATCTTTACCAGGAACCTTCACTTTCTATACATTCATGTTGGCATTCACTGTGGCATTCGTGGAAATTTGGGTACCTGAGACGAAAGGGAAAACGCTTGAGGAAATACAGTTCTCTTTTATAAAATTCATGTATATTTGCTTTTCGACTACCTAGCATTCTTGCCCTTCTGCAAAAGTTTCAATACCTTATTAGAAGAAAATCTATGAAATTGTACTTTTTCGATTTATTTAACATTCTTTTATGTATACGCTATACTCAGAATAATTTGTTGTTGTAATTGTAACATACTTCATATTTATTGGACAATTTGAGGGCTACTTAAGAAGGAAATGTGAAGTCATGCTTTCTCCAAATTTTATGGTATTTTTTATTTTTGATGATTAATTTGTAAATCGTGCTTACGTATTACAATATAGGTGTTTTTCTAGATGCCTTTAGTGGAAAACGGACTTAATGGAGAAATAAAGAATTAATGATTAACAACTCGACTAGAGTGAATCCTATGGCTTCTTCACCCCTTCCTTTGAATCGTTGGGCGCTATATTCTACAAGAGTGTCATGATCCAAAATGTCATTAGGTCGTCAGGTTACCTACCATCTCTGTAGGTGAATTTAATTCATTTTTCAATGAAGAATTAAGCGATATCAATATGAATCACCATGAACAACTAAGCAACGAAGCAAGAAAGTAAGGAATAAGGGAAGAGAAAAGAAGAGAAGAAAAGAAAATAGAAGAGTGCAGAGATGACCATCGAGCATTTGCCAAAAAATGTAATTCTTTGTATTCAAGTTATTCCTCAATAGTACATGATACATATGTATATATAGAAATTTAGTTATCGAAAAGGGTTTTTATTATTAAAGTGTCAAAAATGAAAGTTTGTTTCAAAAAGTACTTTAAACAATCAAAACTCAGATTCGCCACTTGGCATAAATTTGGTGTGCCAGAAAATCCTTTTTCAAAATATTTTTGACTCTTTAAAACTGGTTTGCGAACAGAGATTTCGGCTAAGGAATTCTGTTAACCAAGAGGAAGGTGTTAGGCACCCCTCGGTCCCGTGGTTTGACCACGGTCGCTCTGTAGAGTATATGGGCTAATATGACACAACGAAGTGAATAAAACACATAAACACACAACAACAAACAAACAAATAAACCAAACAAATCAAAAAAAGCAAATCTGAAAAATAATATCCAGTCCAATTTATTACATACCCGAAATAAAAAAGGTATTGAAATGCAAACCTACACTAATCCTAAGCTATGCTCCACCCGGTGCCTCAGGCCTTGATCACGAACCTTCTTTGCATACATAATACTTTGGGGCATTCCTCGATGAATAAAAATGGATACATTGGGGCATTCCACGACCAAATGGTACAATTGATCCAACAACGATAAAAAAATATCATTTGCCTATTCATTTCAATTTAAAACATGATATTATCAAACATAGGAAATTCGACGCCTATTTTGCATCAAACAAACATAAATTAATCAATACGAACTAATCACATTAACTTTTATTCGTTTTCAATTCTCACCCCCCAAATCCATTCTCAACATGATTAAACCAATCCAATACAGAATTGTAACGCCCCGAATCTGGTACTCGGAATGCTACACGGTGCTCATGACTCCGAAGGACTACAAGCTAACCCATGACTGATATCTGTACCTGTATATTGCATAATATACTGTATGATTGCGGAAACATAAATTGAAAGGCCATAAGGTTCAAGACTTTAACATAACTGATAAAGATATAACATCTGAATAGGGTATGAAATACCCAAAACAAAACTGAAATAACACGATAGTCTGGAAAGCCTCTAACTGACTGAACTATCTGAATGAGGAGTTGATGGGACATGTCCCCAACTAACTCCAACTAATAAATTACTTAATGAGATAATAAATAAATGATCATGTCCTCAAGAGATGAGGACTCACTGCTAACTATGACTGCTAAGACTGGAATGCTACTGATGCTCTGGAGCTTGTGCTTTTGAACCTATGGTATAAGACACCATAGCGCAAATGTGTCAGTACTTTGAATATACTGGTATGCATGGAAGGTAGGCTGAATGCATGGGGTTTATATGCAGGAACAATACTGGCTAACTGACTAATATGAACGTGAGAATATATGCATAAATACGTAGTAACTATATCTGAGATCGTGATAACATGAATTTACTGATAACTAACATGACTGATAACTGAATTCTGATGATTGATATAACTGATGACATGAGTGACTGTATCTAGCAGTCCTGAATTTGATGGAACTAGCTGAGTTTTGTACTATATCTGAGTTGACTGTATCTGACAGTCCTGAATTCTGTAGAACTATCTGAGTTCTATTACTGAGACTGAATGACTGTATCTGACAGTCCTGATTCTATAACTGAAACTGTGGGAAGTAGTTATCTAACCGACATGCCCCTAATACGCCATTATGGCTGAGTTGGGGTCCAATCTGTAACCCCAATTAGAAGGGTGTCAATACCGCGTCATTGGTAAGGACAAGCTGTGAGTGACCCTCATCTGACATTTTCCCCAAAAGAGAATGGTGGGTCCCTCATCTGACAGTGCTTATCCACTTCATCAACCCTCATCTGACAGTGTTGATGTCTCAACCTATGCTGGCTACATAGTTCTGGAATGCAAGGATGACTTCTAAGAGTCACACCCTCATCTGACAGTGTGTGTTCCCATCCTTGGGTTCACTCGGTGCTAATTTCTACTCCCATCTTAATAGACACTGAACATGGATTACTGAACTGAACTGTACTGAATTACTGAGTTCCGTTGACTAACGGAATAGTACTGAGATTACTGTATTACTGAGTTTTCCTGAGTCACATGACTGACTGAGTTCTATGGATCATGGCTTAACTGAGGATATCGTGAAAACATAACACTAAACCTAGGCACACAACTATATTTTTTTTGGGTACAAGTACCCCCAGGACTCGATGAAAGGAAATTGACAAGGCATGACATTCTTGAATACATGACTAACATCAACAATATATAATCCATTGACTAAGATATTTCATCAAACACTTAACATACATAACTTATACATGAATGGGGATTTCATAATATCATACTAGTATGGCATTTTTCCTTCACATAGGCATTTAATCAAACATGTGGGGAGCATACTTTGGTTATACAATCATCAACACATGTAATAATCAAGGATACATCAATCAACATGTAAATTGAAGGGGGTTATTATGATTATTATGCAAATCATCACATACTAGGGTCAGTCATTGGAATATGTAACTTAAAACATGAATCAAAACCACACAACATCATGAACATGAATTTTAATTCAATTTGAATCATGAATATTCACAAATACCCAAATCTTGGATTTTGAAAAGAAATTCTTGAGCTTCATGGGTGAGAGAGACCGATGAATCAACACATGACATACCTTAGTTCTTGATTTAGCGAATATTGACAGAGAGACTTTCTTGAAATTGAATCCCCAATTGAAATCCTAGCTTGTTCTCGAGAGAAAATTAAGAGAAACTAGTATATTTGGGTTCCAAATAGCCGAATCTCATGTTAAAGGGATTAAAAAGGGGTGAAAATTGACACTTTTAACCCTGGACGTGTCTTTTAATTTCGGTGAAATTTTCCCGAATTGAACCCCTGGCGCGACGCGACACTATCGCGCCGTGTCACTGAAATTTGACAACTGGGAAATTGAGGGATGGTGCGACGCGGAGCCATTGCGTTACCACTTCATTTGCGACCTGGAAGTTTGGCGCGATGCGAAGAAATCGCGCTGAGACACTGGAAAAAGGACAATTGCCATTTTAGCTTGTGGTGCAGCGCACCACTGACCAGTTTGGCACTGTTTTACGACAGGAACTTGAAATAGTCATAACTTCTTACCCGGTTATCGGACTAGGGTGAATCCTATATCGATGGAAAGCTTATTGAATTTTCCACATGACATAAAGTGAAAATCTTAAAAATTCCTCATAGAATAAACATCATTCAATTTAGAAGCTAACACTTGACATTCTTGGGACAAAAAAATTAGTTAGAAAACTTTGGGGTAGTATAGCAATCCACCAATCAAGTTTTCACAATCAAATCCAACATCAACCAATACACAACAAAGATTCAAACATTCCAAACACATAAATCATTCATAATTACATAAAAATTAAAAAGAGAGAAGATAGAATTGGACCTTTCAAATACTTGCAATTGATTTATGAAGGGAATAAAGAGCCGTCCCAAAAATCCTCAGCGAATAACCTCAATGAATAATGAATCTCGACTATCAACCAAACTCCAAACACGGACTATTCCCAAAAACATAGTCCAAACAGAAATCCACGAACACAAATCAAGCAATATGAGAACCCAAATTTTTTTATAAAGATTGAGAAACATGTGTGACCGGAGCTCCGTGAACTCAGACAACGATGAAAACTGATGACACAGGTCAGATTTTGGCGACCTTAATGTTCTCCATAAGGATTTTACCTAAAAATCAAGTAAGCGTAAAGATTTGGGTGGGGGGAAGGGATTTCGAGGCTCGGGTAACAGTTTAAAAAGTTGGGATCGATTTCAGAAAATTTTGCCGAAAAAACTCTAAACCCGAGCCGTTTTCACTGCTTCTTCACCGGATCCCTCTCAAACCCCCTCCATTCTCTCGATTCCCACTATCTTACTCTCGTTCTCACAAGATTTCATCACTGTGTGTATGCGTCAATGGTAGGTATATGTGTAAGGAATTTTTGTCAAGGTGATGTGAAGCTTTTTGTGCATGAATGAGTATGTTTATTGTACTGTGTATAAGTGATCTGTGAGGGTGAGAATTTTGTGTGTATATATTTTTGTGGAAAAAACCCCCTGTATTGTGAAGAAACCCCAAAATATGATGTATGTCCTCGTCTACGTGGAGCAGCGTGTGTATGGCGTGTGTTTTTCTTCCCACAGAGTGTGTGTTGTGTATGTGTATATGTATGTAGTTGGGTGTGTGTCGTTCCTATTGTGTTTGTGTAGTGTGAAGATGAGTCTGTATTTTGTGTGGGTCCCACGTGTGTTGTGTGTAGGTAAATATGTGGATAAAAGGGTGTGGGGTAGGGGTGTGAGGTGGCTAAGTTGTTATTTTTTGTTAGGGTGAGGTGTCAAAAATGAGATTTTTTTCATTAGGTTGGTTGTTTTTGTGTTTTATAGGGAAATTATTAAATGGGCGAGGGTATATGATAAAACGAAGCAAGAAATGAATAAAATTTGGTTTTTAGGGAGGGACAAAATTACGTGTCTACATCATGTCCCTCTTTGTTTGTAAACACAACATGTTTGTAGACAAAGAAGTAGACAATGAGACAAAATTTTGACCCGACCATTATTCAAAAGGAAGAAAAAGAAAGAATGACACGACCAAGTCTTTATTTTGGACACTCCATCCATCCCAAGTTATGTAGGGATCAAGTCTCATGTGGTTCAAGGATAGAAAAGAAAGGACTTTACCGAGTTGGAGAATTGAGTCAGGCCTCATCGAGGCTCCGGTCCGCAGCTCTGTCATTACATCAAAATTAAAATTACAAGTTAAAAGCATAAATAAAATTACAAAAGTCCCATCTATGCAGTTATCCTTGGCTCTTGACTTGTTATTTATTCAATCTGTTAACTTTCAACTTCTTTACCTTGTTGCTTGACTTTTAATTTCATCACCTTGTTCTCCAGGTGGTCTTCTAACTTGTTATGCTTGATTATTTGATTTTCAATTTCACCGCCCTATTTTTTGGGCGGGCTCCCGACTTATAATTTCCTCACTTTATTGCCTTTCAATTGCTTTGCCTTGTTGCTTGACTTTTAATTTGTTCACCCTGTTCTTTAGGCGGGCTCCTAACTTTTCATTTCATCACCCTGTTCTTTAGGAGGGCTCCTGACTTTGCATTTCATCACCTCGTTCTTGAGGCGGGATCCTGACTTGAAATTTTATCACCCTATTCTTCAGGCGGGCTCCTGAATTTCTATTTCATCACCCTATTTTTTAGGCGGGCTCCTGACTTGCAATTTCATCACCCTGTTCTTCAGGTGAGCTCCTGACTTTCAATTTCATCACCCTGTTCTTCAGGCGGACTCCTGACTTGCAATTTTATCACCTTGTTTTTCAGGCGGGCTCCTGACTTGCCATTTCATCACCCTGTTCTTCAGGCGGGCTCCTGACTTGCTATTTATCACCCTGTTCTTCAGGCGGACTCCTGACTTACCATTTTATCACCCTGTTCTTCAGGCGGTCTCCTGACTTACCATTTCATCACCCCGTTCTTCAGGCGGGCTCCTGACTTGTCATTTCATCACCCTATTCTTCAGGCGAGCTCCTGACTTGCCATTTTATCACCCTATTCTTCAGGCAGGCTCCCGACTTGCCATTTCATCACCCCATTCTTCAGGCGGGCTCCTGACTTACCATTTCATCACCCTGTTCTTCAGGCGAGCTCCTGACTTACCATTTCATTACCCTGTTCTTCAGGCAGGCTCCTGACTTGTCATTTCATCACCCTGTTCTTCAGGCGGGCTCCTGAAATCAAAATCAAACTAGAACAAAAATTATCCCACACAAAGATTATGGTAAAGTTTTGCTAGGAGGGTCCTAAAGTAAAGTTCCTAATAATGGGAATTAAATTTTATTTTTGCCCCAGTTTATCATCAAAAGCTTTTGCGGGTGTCCAACCCAATCACAACTACTTGCAACAATGCATAATGCAAAGATGAATCAATGATTCTGATCAACAAATGCACTTTTTGAGGGTAAAATTGAATGACTAAGACCAAAAAGTCCCTCTCTTAAGAGTGAAAGTGAAAGATTCTTACTAAAAGTGCATCTTTTAGGATTAAAGGCTCAAATTAGGAAGTGCACACATGAAAGACCCAAATTAGAGAATGTGTCTCTTAGGGGTACAAGATGATGAGTTTTACCACAATTGTGATTACCAAACCTGTACAACAACACTGCTCTTGAATTTGTTGAAACGAGGAATTGCACCTCTGGATATTTACGCTTTGAAGCCTTTGATTTGAAGGTAGCAACTGTTCCTGTTTCATACAAAGAAAACTTGTGAGTTTAAAACAAGGTAGTTGGATTGCGTCTTTGGCTTTTGAGGCGATTTCTCTTGCACTCGTCATATTTAAATCTTGCATCCAATCATTAGCATTTGTCATTGCCTTGTTGCATCATTGATCCAAACTCAGAATATTTGGAGTGACTCCGCTTTGCTATGTTTCTTAGATAATTCTTTTTAAACCTTGGTATTTCCACTAATCCCCCAAATCTGTCTGTTGACAACAACCTTCTGCATGCTTTGTTCTGACTTGCAATCTCATTTCTTCCAAGTTTCGGCTTTTTGTCTTGCTTTGTGCAATTGAAAAAGTTGGTAGCCAGTTTTGAAAATTTTTCTCTCTTGTTTTGACATTGACTTGACTCAAAGACATGAGAAAAATGATTTTTGTTCTAATGACAGACTCAAAAGGACAAAAATAGAAATATAGAGAAGAAAGAAAGACACTATTTGTCCCTTTTTTGAAAACAAAAAAAAATGAAAAATTTATCTAAAAATGACAATCAATTCTAATGATTATGCCATGCATTTTGGATCAAGTTGTTGATCTTTTAATCCAGACTTTCCACCAATTGTTCTTGAGTTAATGGCCTTGAGCCTGAGTTGCTTCCTTAGGCCAATTATATTTAGAGACCCATTCGACTAGTGATGCCTTGAAGGGCTTTGGCCACAAGCCTTTCTCATTTTCTTTCTCTCATCTCACAATTGACCTATGGTGTACGTGAGGATTTTCACTAATAAGACTCTTTTATTTTCATTTCTCCCAACTCAGAATCATCTTATGGTGCCGTAAGGGTTTTCACCAATAAGACTCTCTCATTTTTATCTCTCTCAACTTATCATCGCCTTACGATGCCTTTGAGTATTTTCACCGATAAGACTC
Source organism: Capsicum pubescens (assembly GCA_030864215.1). Classification (NCBI taxonomy): domain Eukaryota; kingdom Viridiplantae; phylum Streptophyta; class Magnoliopsida; order Solanales; family Solanaceae; genus Capsicum; species Capsicum pubescens. Next base: position 39,718,764 of record CM061549.1, read on the forward strand.
TCTCATTTTATTTCTCTCATGATTCCTTATGCTGAGGAAGACAAGTAGTTCCTAAAATGCACCATCATATGCATTGCATGCTTAGCCTTAACATCTTCAAAGATTGATCTGAAGTTCTTTCTTTGGTTGTAACTTGGCTTTTGGATAAGGTTAGAAGAAAGGATGACATGAGGCCCAAACAACACTTGAAGTGAGGTGGGACTTACAACTTTTAGAATCGACTCAAACAACAAAAATAACTCATGCCCCAGTTTCTTTTGACTGGGTAAACTCTAAATTATTTATTTGGTTGGACCGATCCCAGAGTAGGGCAGCCTACGTATCTCACCTCCGAGAGAGGAGAATCAGGTCACGCGTAGTTCCGACAGCTCGCTCTTTTGCTTGATTCAGATTTCTTCTCCTCTTTTTTTTTCTAACTCTTTTTTTCTTTAAAACTTTTTCTAGCTTTATTTTTCTTGACACTCTTCTTTTATTTCTTTTTGACATATTTTTTCTTACTCTATTCTTTTTCTCGACACTTTTCTTTTGAACTTTGATGACTCTTATCTTGATTTTGAAAAGAAGAGTGTGAATGAAAATAGAACTAAAGCTCAAATGGAGTTCACAAAGGATGACACAATGTTTGGATAGCAAAGTGAAATGTCTCCGTCATATCAATCCTTGAAAATGCAAGTAAATATTATGCATTGTGAAAGTGAAAGATGGAGATCATTCATTACATTTTTACAGCACTAACTTTAATTGAATTTATATATCACTACTCTTGCACTTTGTTCAACATACGACTCCACTTTTTTAGTACTTTCCTCATGCTGAAGGACTCATTACTTCGTGGAGTTGATTTTCTTTCTGTTCCTTTTGACATAGGATCGCACATTCAATATTTGACCTAATTGAGATATATCTTTCAATTGATGACCAAGTTATTCTTATGATTCTCAAAATAATTGCCCTGATTTTTAAAGAAGGCTTCAACTTGATCACCAGATACCTCAACACTATCTATTTTCTCAGATGCTCTCTTTTTCTAACTTTAATCCCCTGACTCAATGTTTCATGATTAAACTGGATTTTAAGATCTGGCTGAAAATTTTGTTAGCATGTCATATCACTAGAATCAACATAAAATGTACCGTGTAAAGAAAACAAACAAACAGTACATATTTAAAACATAAAAGGAAAGGGACACTCCATTTAGTTGAAATAAAAGATAGAAAGGTTTAAACATGAACGACAAAGAAATGAAACAAGATAGATTTTGAACTATAACCCTGAGATAATTCAGAAAATAAAAAGGAAAACAAAAAAAACTATCAACAATCTTTCCTGGTAAAGAGAAAAGTGACTTACCAATTGCTGAGCTTGACATCTTAGGCACTGAGTTGCATATCATCATGATTAGAGCTTTCACCTCTGTCAATGTTCTGCACCATAATCAATTTATCTTAAATCATATTTTCTATTTCTCTTTTCAAAGCACGACAATCTTCAATACTGTGACCCTGAACATCAGAATGATATGCACATCGTACATGAGGATCAAAATTTCTTGAATGCGGGTCAAGAGTATACCCAAGGAAAAAAGTGATCATGCCGCATTGTAGTAATCTTCGGAACAGACTAGGATATGATTCTCTAATTGGATTGAAACTATCCCTAGGCTTCTGCCTCTTCTCATTGTTTGACTTGGATAAAACATCGGGTCTAGAAGGACTTTGATATGTTTTGGAGTTGGAGGGTGATTCTGAGGCATTGGTGCGCGCCATTGTGAGTAAGAAGGGAGTTGAACATATGGTTGTGCGCAGTATACCAGATATAGAGGTAGGGATATTGGGTATGATGGATTTTGGGAGTGATTATATGGAGCTTGGAAATGAACTTGGGCTTGATACTGAGGATAACGACGACGTGGTATTCCTGGACGTGCCTATTTTTCAACTACAATAGCAGTTGCATCTTTCTCATTCTTCTTCTCTCCAGTTTCATTTAATTGATTGCAATATTGACCCAAATGTTTTACAAATTCCTCATGTCCATCTCGCTCCTCAAATTTCGATATCTCAAGGCTTGAAGGAAGGTTAACACTTAAAGACATACCCAGTTTTTATATGAAGTATCTTCTTTACCCGCCAGTCCTAGGGAACTTTTCATAGCATTTTCTGCACTCTTTATTTTTCCAACCATTTTCTCTGGATCTTCAAGCACTCTAGGATTCTTGTTAAGAAATTTTGGTGGTCCAATCAACTTAAAAGTGGGATCAGGAGTATAACAATGATCACCAAGAGTATTGAACATGGGCCCACTAGCAGAATGGGGAAGCACAATCGTTGGGCGGCTAGCCAATGTGGATGTCTCAATAGAGGATTGAGCAACAAAATCACAGACGACATTTGGTGTTGTGAATGTAGTAGAGTTATGCTAAGGATCTAGAGAAAGAGTGGTGGAAGTATTGAGATGCTTTTGGGTTGGAATGAATTCAGAGTCATGTTGCAATGCATCAACAACAATAGGAAACTGACTTTGCGATCTTGGTGGAAAATTTGAGGTATTTGTAGGATCAATAGTGGTAAATGGAGGATGGGGCAACCCACTGGCCCAAGCTTGGTACATTTTTCGTCATTGGTTGCCTTAGTCTCCTAACTCTCATTTTTTCAACTCTTTGTTTGATCTATGATGTCACTCTCTATATCCTTATTGAACACAACTAACCTTTCCTTAGATTTGGTGCAACGTGGAGGAACAACCAGAATACCACAAATCAATCAGCTTAAACTAATTGAATAAGAAATAACAAACGTGTTAGATTTCAACACTTTCTCAAAACCTTTTCCTTTTTTTTTTTTTTGAAAAGATCACCAAACACAAGAAGGGCGCCCACGTATCTCACTCCTGAGAGACGAGAATCAAGTGCGCGTAGTTCGTGAAGTTTGGCCTCAAAATGACCTATCAATTGTTTTTTTCTTTTTCTTGAAAGTTTAAGAAAAAAAAAAGAAAACAACAAATTGTCAAAAGAATTGACGATTTTTTTTTTGAATTTTCCAGCTTTCTATACAAAATGAAACTTATGATTAGCAAAGAAAAATCTTTCTGGGTTTTCAAATTTAGAGTTTCATACGAAAATGAAACATGAAACTATGAAAGGAAATTTTTTTTATGGTTTTCTTTTAGAATTGTATATGATACCTACTCTAAATGAAGAGTGAAGAACTTTTTTTTGAATTTTTCAGATTCCTTTACAAAATAAAACCTGTGAATACCAAAGAAAAATCTTTTGGGATTTTCAATTTTGAATTTTATACAAAAATGAAATTTGAAACTATTAAAGGAAAATCATTTTGTGGTTTTGTTTTAGAGATATATATGACACCTACTCTAATAAAGAGTGAAGAAATCTTTTTAAATTTTTTAAATAAGATTCCCGAACCCACAATAGGCTATCTACGTATCTCACTCCAGAGAGAGGAGAATCAGGAGTGTGTAGTTCGTTCAGATTGAACAATTAGGGATTAACTAGAAAACTGAACCCTGATTTGAGAGATCGACCAAAGACAAATGACAAAAGACGTCAATAACATATATTTTGAGTTTTCAATTTGACACTTCACATAAAACTATTACCAACAACTATGAAAGAAAAATCATTTTGGTATTTTCATTACATGAAGTATACAAAACTTCTACCATCATTTTTTTCAATTTTTCTTTTATAAAAAGCTACTATTGTAAAATAAATCTTTTAAAATTTTTTGAATTATGAATGCATGTAAAGAAACAAAAAGGACAATCTTTTTGATGTTTTTGTTTTTTAGAAATAAGTGCAATAGGTAAAAATCATTTTGAATTTTTTGAATTGCGAAGAACAAAAGCCGTAAAGAACTCTACAAAAACTACAAAACTCTTATTTTTTACTCTTCTTTTTCCTTGCCTAAACACCCGCTCCTTTAATTCTGACATATGCTTTCCCCAAATCAATCCGTCAAATGATCATGTTATCCTCAAAGATGCAATAATTAGCACGTAGGAATGCTTTAGGGGTAGTCTCCTACAAAGGATCAAGTGGGTCCCGCTAGGTATCAATATGATGTAGATAAGCATGACCTAAAGGATGACCTAGGTTGGGGTCCAGTACAAGGTTGTTCGAGGGAGCGTATGGTCGATAGTGGCTGCGAGAGCTTTCAACCCACTCCATACTTCTAATGGCTCCCCCTCGTAAAATCAGGGTGACTCAACTAGAGTTCGTGTACACGACGTGTACCCGGGACTTGTTGTAGAAAAAAAATAACTCGAGTGATGCACATGATGCCAGATATAAAGAGATAACATATAAGAAAAACTATAAACATGTAGCACGTAGGCACAAGACAATGATAAAACAATAACTCAAATGATAACACCAACAACATTTATACACTCATAGTGTCAAACTAAGCCGATACGACTCAAAAATAACCTTGAATTCTGAAAATTTCCCCAGCAGAGTCACCAGAGCTGTCACACCTTCTTTTTAACCAAAGAGAATAATTTTTAAAGTTAGAAAAGAGTTTTGATTATTAAAGTGATAAAAATGAATGTTTATTTTGAAAAGGACTTTTAACAATCAAAACTCAGAGTTGCCACTTGGCATAAATCTGGTGTGTCAAGTCACCTTTGGAAATTCTTTTTCAAAATGATTTTGACTCTTTAAAACCGGTTTGCGAACAGAGATTCTGGCTAAGGAATTCTATTGACCGAGGGGAAGGTGTTAGGTATCCCTCGTTCTCGTGGTTCGACCATGATCGCTCTTTAGAGTATATCGGCTAATACGATACTATGAAGTAAATAAACCACATAAACACACAACAACAAACAAACAAACAAACCAAACAAAGCAAATCCAAAAAATAATGTCTAGTCCAATTTATTACATACCCGAAATAAAAAAGGTACTGAAATATAAACCTACACTAATCCTAAACAACGCTCCACCCGGTGTCTCGGGCCTTGATCACGAACCTCCTTTGCGTACATAATACTTCGAGCATTTCCTGGTGAATAAATACAGATACCTCGGGGCATTTCCAGGTCAAATGGTACAATTGACCCAACAAGAATAAAACAAAACCATTCAACACACATTCCAAGCATTCACCAATCCAAAATTCTTAAATTTGCCTACCCCCTATTGTTTGCCTATTCATTTCGGTTTAAAATATGATATTATCAAACTTAGCAAATTCAACGCCTATTTTGCATCAAACAAACATCAATTAATCAATAGAACTAATCACGTTCACTTTTATCCATTTTTAATTCTCACCTCCAAATCCATTCTCAACATGATTAAACCAATTCAATACGCAATCCACCAATCAAGTTTTCATAATTAAATACAAAATCAACCAACACACAACGAAGATTCAAACATGCCAAACACACAAATCATTCATAATTATGTAAAAATTAAAAGGAGAGAAAATAGAATTGGACCTTTCGAATACTTGCGATTGATTTAGAAGGGAATAAAAAGTCGTACCAAAAATCCTCAACGAATAATGAATCTCGACTATCAACTGAACTTTAAAACATGGACTATTCCCAAAAACACAGTCCAAACAGAAATCCACGAACACGAATTGAGCAATATGAGAACCCTAAAAAAATACAAGAAATATTGAGAAACCTGTGTGATCGGAGCTCCGGTGAACTTAGACGACGACAAAAATCAATGACATAGGTCAGATTCCGGCGACCTTAATGTTCTCCAGAGGATTTTGCCTAAAAATCAAGTAAACAAAAAGATTTGGAGGTGATTTTGAGGCTGGGTGTAATAGTTTTAAAATTTGGGATCGATTCCAGCAAAGATTTCATCGGAGAAACTCTAAACCCGAGCCGTTTTCATCGCTTCTTCACCGGATCCCTTTCAAACCCCCTACATTCTCTCGATTCTCACTAATTTACTCCTGCCCCTCACGATTTATTCACTGTGTGTGTGCATCAATGATGGGTTTATGTGTATGGAATTTCTGTCAAGGTGATGTGTGTATGCGAAGCTTTTTGTACATGAATGTGTGTATATTGCACTGTGTATGAGTGATCTGTGAGGGTGAGTATTCTGTGTGTATATATTTTTATGAAAACAACCCCCTTTATTGTGAAGAAACCCCAAAATATATAGTGTGTCCTCGTCTACGTGGAGCAGCATGTGTATGGCGTATGTTTTGCTTCCCCCAGAGTGTGTGTTGTGTATGTGTATATGTATGTAGCTAGGTGTGTATCATGCCTATTATGTTTGTGTAGTGTGAGAATGAGTGTGTATTTTGTATAGGTCCCACATGTGTTGTGTGTAGGTAGGATATGTGGATAAAAGGGTATGAGGTAGGGGTGTGGGGTGGCTAGGTTGTTATTTTTTGTTAGAGTGAGGTGTCAAAAATGAGATATTTTTTGTTAGGTTGGTTATTTTTGTCTTTTATAGGGAAATTATTAAATGGGTGAGGGTATATGATAACGCGAAGCAAGAAATGGATAAAATTTGATTTTTAGAGAGGGACAAAATTACGTGTCTACAATAATTATTCCATTACTGGTTTTCTTGATATGTAATGAATGATCATATTGGCTTTGCCTGAATTTGTTCCATTTCAATGCCTGAGACAGGTTTGCATTTCTTTGTCTTGGAGCTTGTTTCAATCCATACAAGGATTTAGTGAATCTGCATACTTGTCTATTCTCCCCCTGACTTCTAAATCCTTGTGGGAGTTCCATGTAAATCTCATCCTCCAAATCTCCTAGTAGGAAAGAATTGAACAATCCATTTAATGAATGTGCTAGTGTCTAGTAGCTGCTATTGCCAAAATTATTCACCATTTTCTCCACTGGACTAAAGTTTTCTTCGTAGTCTATGCCTATTTTCTGATTAAAACCTTTGGCAACCAGCCTTGCCTTAAATCTTTCTACTTCTCCTAAGGCTTTATACTTGATCTTGTAGATCCATTTGCACCCTATAGGTTGCTTGCCTACTGGAAGATCAACTACTTTTTAGGTATTATTATTTTGAAGTGCAGCCACTTCAGTTTGCATAACATCTACCCATCTTGGATCCTTTACTGCTTCTACATAAGAGGTAGGCTCCACAAGGTTAGAAAAATTGGATAGGTAGTATTGGTACTTAGTAGATATATTATCATAAGAAACATAATAAGATAGAGGGTATAAAATATTATCATTAATAGTCAATGACAAAATCTTTCATTCATGCAGGTGGATTTGAACCCATGGTAGATTTTCTTTGGCCTTGTTGAGATACTGCTTGTAATCTAATTGTGATCCTTGTTGTGACAGGTTGTTCTGCAGCCTACTGTCTGGTAATTGATTTTTTATTCTTCTTATTAGAACAGGTTGTACATGGTGGTAGTTGACTTTGTGCAGTACTAGGTTGTTCTGCAGTGAAGTCACTTGTGGCTTGATGTTGAAGATCAACATTAGGTTGAGGTCTAGTCACAACAGTAGTATTAGGTAATTCAACTTCTGGATCATATGGAGGAAACACATGTTGTGGATATTGATCTAAATCAGTGATGAATGGAAATGTGTCCTCTTTGAACACCACATTCCTATTTACAAAGAATATTTTGTTAGCGAGATCATGGAGAATATAGTTTTTTTTTTATTTTTGAATATCTCATATGAAATGCTTTTCTAGATCTAGGCATTAGCTTATCTGACTCATTGGCAGATTTATCATAACACAGGCATCCTAATACATTTAAATGTTCTAAGGAAGGTTTTCTATTATACATCTTCTCATAAGGTGTCATATATCCTAACATAGAAGATGGAAGCCTATTAATCAAGTATGTTGCTGCTTGAACATAATATCCCCAAAATTTAAAGGTATATTAGCTTAATACCTTAGAGCTGCGGTCACTTCCAACAAGTGCCTATGCTTTATTTCAGCCACACCATTTTGTTGGGGGTGTATAAGAGCAGGATATCTGATGTTTTATCCCCAAGTTTGCAAACAAATCATTACATGAGTTATTAACAAACTCAGTTCTATTATCCATCCTGATGACTTTTACATATGTATCAAACTGAGTATGAACATAAGTTAATAAATGCTTAAGAATAACTACAATATCAGATTTCAGTTTAAGCAAGAATATCCATGTCATTCTAGTAAAGTCATCAACTATAGTCAGGAATGATTTGTGTCCATCACAAGTAGGAACTTTGTATGGTCCCCAAGGATCCATATAAAGAAGATCAAATGGTTTAAGGCTAGTATTAGTACTAATAGGAAAATCCAATTTGACTTGCTTAGCTAAAGGAAAAACACTACATTTATTAATAAAACCATCCAGAGAACCACCTTTATTAGGAAATATTTTACACAATATTCTATATGGAACATGTCCAAGCCTCTTACGCCAAAATTGAAGATTTGTGTTATCTGTTATCTCAGCATTGAGCACAAAGTTAGCTACTCTTCTATGTCCTGGTAGCTTTTGTCTCAGTAGAAAGTATAGTCCATTCTTTTCTCTACCAATCTCCTTTACCTTCCCATTCCAAAGTTCCTGAAACACACCAAAGTTAGGAAAGAAAGCTGCAGAACAATTAAGTTGTTTATTAGTCTGTGAGACCGATAATAAGTTATATTTGAATTGAGTTAAATGGAACACATTTTGTATAGTGTTATTATCAGAAATACTAGATCCAGTGTGTGTAATAAGTGACATATCACCATTAGGTAATGTTATTTTTTGTGGATACACTGACTCAGTTATTGAACCTTTATTTAGAAGTTCAATGTCTGTTGTCATGTGATTTGTAGCACCTATATCAATAATCCACTCATGTGGTTTATTACTGGCCAATAGGGAACCACCAATACCTGTCATATTTACTGCAGTAGTAGAGGGCATAGATGCTGAAACTTAATTATGTTATTCCAGCATTTTGCAAATTTGATCATATTGCCCAGGTGTAAACTTTGGTGTAATCATCCCATCATTTGGTAAGTTTTGTGAAGTCTGATAAGCACCATGTTATTGAGTCTGTTGAGGCTGCAGCTGTCAGTCCTCAATCATAACACTATGAGCACTAGAAACAATCTTTCTCTGATCAACTTTGTTATCAAAGCCACTTCTGAAGTCATTGTTGATTCTTTGATCTCTATGTTTGGGATGACCTGATAGATATATCCAACTAATTTGTAGCAAAACATCTTATAGTGACCTTTCATCTTTCAATGATCACAAATAACATTTGGTTTATAGGTTGAAACATAGTTCCCTTTTCCCTTTTGATAACTACCTTGATATCTAGTTTTGGAGTACATTGCAACATCATAAATTGTAGTAGGTACAACACCAAGAAGACCTGTTCTCTGTACTGACTGAGCCATAGACTTTTGATTCGTATCACTTATGATCATGAAGTAGGCTATGTTAACAGTAGGTAGTGGTGTCATCAACAAGATTTGACTTCTTGCTTGTGAGTATGAATCATTCAATTTCATTAGAAACTGATACAACTTTTGCCTTTGAAAATAATCGAAAAAATCTCTTGACTTTTCACAGTTACAATCAGGTGAAGGGACTAAAGACTTAAATTAATCCCATAAGTCTCTCAACTTAGTGAAATAGATAGAAACTGATTGAACACCTTGGAACACAATTGTAATTTCTTGATGCAAATTGTAAGTTTTTGATCCATCTATTTTATAAAAAAATTCTTTAAGATCCATCCATACATCACAAGCCTTTGAGGTATGTACTACCCCTCCAAGAAGGTACTGGACACTGAATTCATCAGCCATGACAATACTATTGCATTAACTCTTTTTCATTGGTTAGCTAAATCAGTAGAGAAGATTTCTTTCTTCCAAGAACCATCAACCATTCCAAACTTATTTCGACCTAATAATGCAATCCTAACTACTTTACTCCACACTACATAATTTTTACTTCCTTGTAACTGAAATAAAATAAGTGAAGTATCTGAGATATCTGCAGTTGAGAGATATAGAGGATGATTGATATCCAGAGTAGTAGTTGTAAAATAAAACACAGGACTGGAATTTGCATTACTCACTGGAGGTAAAGTTGAAGTACCGATTCCATCAACACCAGTCGCCATTGCAATTGATTATAGAGGATTTGCAGAAAAATTATCCGATTCTATAGATCTTGAGTTTAAGAACAAATGCAGTTTTCAACTGAGAACTAGGATTGAGTCTCAAGTACTGATTCAATTCAGCATTGTCTTTGATACCATGAAGAATTAAGTGATCTCAATAAGAATCACCATGAACAACCAAGTATTGAAGCAAGAAAGTAAGGAATAAGGGAAGAGAGGAGAAAAGAAGAGAGAATAGAGATGATCATAGAGCATTAGCCAAAAAATGTAATTCTTTGTATTTAAGTTATACCTTAATAGTACATGATACATATGTATATATAGGAAGTTAGTTATTTCTTAAGTGAGCTAAGACTACTAGTAGGTTAATTAGTTGGTTAGAGGTGAGCTAGAAGTTCATTATAACTAACTACTTTACCGTGTCATTGCATTATTAATTTGATGTAGTTGGAACACCCTTAACTACCTACTTCAACAACATATACGAGTATAATTCATTTATCAAACATATACGATGAGTATAATGTGGAAAATAAACGAAGTTTCAAAGAAACAATACTACTCCTTCCGTCCATCTTTACTTGTCCACTTTTCTATTCGGACAGGGATTAAGAAGCAATAAACAATAAGGGTAATTTTATCATATTACTTTTTAAATATAATAAATTTAATACTTTGAAAAATGCATTAGATAATGAATCGTATTTAATGCTAAGGGTAAAATGGGTAGAAATAAGTAATTATCCATTAATTTTATAAAGTGGATAAGTATTGTTGGACATCTCAAAATAGAAAAGTGGACAAGTAAAGATGGATGGAAGGAGAAAATAAGTGAGTAGTGTCGAAACACTAAGGAACTTCAAAATTTTATGTCAATTATAATTTTTACTCTCTCCGTTCAATAATACTTTTCCACTATTGATTTGTCACCCACCTTAAGGAAACAATAAATAATAGAGGTAATTTTACTGTATCACTCTTCAAATATAATAAATTCCATGCTTTGAAAAATGCATTAGGTAATGAATTATATTTAATAGTAGAGGTAAAATGAAAATGGTGTTATGAAATATAAAGTAAATACAAGAAGAATTGAGAGAGAATAAAGGAGAATTCTTTATTTCTCATGAGGGATGAGAGACTATAAGATTGAGTATACAATGAAGAAACCAAATCCTAATAGATATTGATAGATATTATCTATATTGTTGATATACATTCACTATAATGTAAATACATTTATAACACTCCTCCTTGAATGTCTAATTGATAGATAATGCACCTCTTTAAAACCTTATTAAAAAAAACCAATGGAAAACAAAATCTAGTGAAGGAAAAAGAGTACATATATCTAACAATACGCATATAGGATGCCTCATTAAAAATCTTACAAGGAAGACCCAGTGGGACAAAATCTCGTAAGGGAAAAAGAGTACAACACGTATTAACTCCCCCTAATGAGAACATCCTTGAACATTTGCATCCCGATCTTGTGCACCATCTTTTTGAAAGTTGCAATTGGAAGAGACTTGGTGAATAAATCAACCACATTGTCACTTGAACGAATCTATTGCACTTTAATATCACCATTCTTTTGTAGCTCATGTATGTAGAAAAGCTTTGATGAAGTGTGCTTCGTTCTATCTCCTTTTATGAATTCTCCATCAAGATGTGCTATGCATATTGCATTATCTATGTATAAAACTGTGGATACATTGCCACATTTCAAACCAATTTTTTCTCGAATGAGATGTATCATGGACCTCAACCACACACATTCTCGATTCGCTTCATGAATAGCTATTATCTCATCATGATTTGATGAAGTGGCTATGATAGACTGCTTTGTATATCTCCAAGATATGACAATATCCCCACATGCAAACACATTGCATGTTTGGAATCGAGATTTATGCGGGTTAAATAAATATCCAGTATCAACATAAGTAACAAGATCGGAACTGCAATCTTTAGAATAAAATAAGATCGTGTGTTTGATTTCATGTCGATGTCTTCTTGTAGGAGCAGAATTATATCTTGCTAACAAATTAATCGAAAAGGCTACAAGCCTTGTAATATTTGCAAGATACATGAATACATCAACTGCACTAAGATATGATACTTCATAACCAATCCAAATTGGTATCTTTCTTATTTCAGCAAATAATCTATTGCTTTTGAAAACTCTCCAAGAGTTTTAATAAATTTACGCGATATAAGGATCATAAATAAGTTTTCAGAAATTTTTATATGCTTCAAATATTTTGAATCCTTAAACATGTTTTTATGTAAATTTTGTCAAGTGACAATATTCAATAATTCATGTGTGGCATCTTCAAGTGTATGAACTGCAAATCAAATAAGTGTTATGCTTATCAAGATGCATCCTTTCATGTCACTTGATAAATATTTCTACGTCAGCATGCTTAAATAAACGTAGAATTTAGATCCTCATAATTTCTTACAATATTGAACCAATATTGTATCAAAGATATTGATGATATATCATTTCGTATTGGTTCACAGTGTGACATAACATTTTGAGATATCATCGCTTCATTATTTTCAGGTACCTAAACTGTTCATAAAGTTTCATGAAGTATGATGTTGTAGGCTCTTCAAGAGCACATTGCTTTTTTTATTATGATTATTTGCTCATTATCATTTTCAAAGATTATTTCATTTGAAATCGATTGGTGTACCATGCTTCACGCATGCATAGACTTTGTCCTTTAGGGGCACAAAATAGGAGCACTTGCAGCTTAAATATGAGATTCTTTCGACATTTGACTTGAATTATCTTTTGAATGAGGATCTGATGATAATTTCTAACATATTTCATAGTTGCTTGAAATCTCCCCCTTATGTTAGGAAAACTAACGTACACCCTCCATCTTCTTTGAGGAATTCATCTTTCTGCATCATGGTAAATTTATTAATTATATACCGCATATCAACTATTAGATGGAATAGTTGGTTCCTGACCTTGAACCAATTGAGAGGGAAGAAATAATCATAATTTATTAGTCTAATGCATACAAGTATTATTGTATGCAACATATCATATTTCAGACCAACACATGAAGTTTTGTTCTCATTAGCAATGATTTAGCTATTTATTGAAGGCATTCAATGTCAAACCATCATCATCAAGATGAATTGTCTTGATTACACAATCTGAAAATTATGCTCTTGACTCAATTTTGTTGAGAAAATAATTTTATGAAAGTCAAACTGCAGTTTAACAATAAATATATATAGTGATCATGTTATTGATGCATCTTAATAGATCACATGATAGGTGAACGGGCCCTTATTCACCTTTTATACTTTTAAGATTTTAAGGAATTCAATCCCAATATTAGTTGGTCCAACCAACTTATCATGAGAACAAGCAACATTATAAGTTATGAAGAATTTTCTAATTCTTCAATATATGTTCAATATTCAGTATGCACATCTTTGAATATGTCGCAATCGTTCATATCAACTTATGAACTTTTATACTAGTAAACTCCAAATTTATATGACATGTGCTTTTGCATTAGTAAATTTCAGATTTACTATGACATGAGTAAATTTCAGATTTACTACTTTAGAAGTAGATTTCAGAATAACTCTTCTCAATTATTCAGCCTCTTTCGAAGCTGAGTTGTAATACCATCACAATCAAGTGCACGTTTGCATTAATAAGCTTCTCATTCCTCAGGAATGAAATATATTTGTGCCTTAAGCTTATAAAATTATGATAGCTTAGAACCTCTTTTAAGATATTGCTACTTCAGGAGCAAATCGAGGCATACATATGATGTAGAATTTTTTTTTCTAATATATCTTATAATCATAATAAGCATGTGAAAATATCATCACTTTTGATGATCATTATCATATTGTCCCTTTACACGTATATTCATGCATTTAATCATTTGTTTTTTTCCAGACATATTATGCAATGCTATCACATTCACTACAGAGAATGGAGCATATTCAATGGGACATGTCTCATAGCTTTTCACCAAATAATGATTCAAACTCAACGTCTTATCCATATCAAGGCGTCTTAGACATAAATCAATGGGACTTGAACCCAACATATTATCACCCATTTTGATAATATTGTTCTTGAGGAATAAATTTAAAACATGAATGGTTTAAAACCAATTATTTTTCCTCAAATCCAACAATGAACAATAATTATATTATTAGTAGCAAAAGACAGATAACATAAGGAATTACTAACCTTGAAATTACCTTTAGATTTATAATCTCATTGGCAAGTCTCGTGTTGATAACGTGTTATGAAATATAAAGTAAATACAAGAAGAATAGAGAGAGAAATTACCTTTAGATTTATAATCTCATTGACAGAGTCTCGTGTTGATAACGTGTTATGAAATATAAAGTAAATACAAGAAGAATAGAGAGAAGAGAGGAGAATTCTTTATTTCTGATGAGGGATGAGAGACTATAAAATTGAGTATACAATGAAGAAATCAAATCCTGATAGATATCAACTAGATAGTGATAGATCTTATTAGATTTTATCTGTATTCTTAATAGACATTCACTATAATGTAAATACATTTATAACAAATGATAAATTATTCATTAATTTTCAAATTGGACAAGTATGATTGAATAGATATTTTTAGTATAGTGGACGGGGGAGTAGTTCACACACTTAAACAATGTCAGTTTACAAATGTTGTTTCAAGTGAGCTTTTCGAAAGCAGCAATTTCAAATTAATTAGACTCTAAAACGAGCATTTTCATGAACATATGTTATTCAAGTTTGTATATTAAGAAATTGTAATTGATATAAAATCTTGAAATACATGTCGCAGAGAATGCGGTGATTGTCTACATTATATAAGTAGGCTAATAAGTAGGTAGTCGTCTTGTAAAATAACTTTGATCCTATTGGAAAATGTTTTCTTCCACAAGTAAATCCAAACAATATTTTGCATAATTATATAATAGTTTTTACTTAATATTGATATGGAAAATCAATATACTTAATTAATTACCTAATAAACACATAAAATATCTGAAAAAGAAGATATTAATCTAGACAAATTTTCCATCTAGACTACTAATTTTGTGGCTTAAAATTTTAACTTTATATATATATATATCAATTTTTTTTTTTTTTTAAATCTATAAGAGCCATCATTGAATCCACCATCGTACATGGTCAAAAAACAAGTGTATACAAATAAGACGAGTCAGGTGTCGAATCAATGTTGTAACTTCACGCTATACATGCACGGACGACAGATATGTACAGTAAAAAGAATTAGGTGTCTCATCTACAATGTGAGTTAAGGGTGTCAAGTGGGCCGGTTCGATCTGGCTCGATCCGACCCTCACAATTAATTTGGTCTGGTTTGATCCGGCCCGGTAAGTCCTAGGACTTTAAGGTTTCAGGTTTCGAGCCGGTTATTTTTTAAAAATGGGTTTGGCTAACTCGGTCCGGATCAAGCCCGATCCAGGCCCGTCAGTTAACCTGTCCGGCCCGAATACCTTATTTTAAAAATAAAAAATAAAAAAATAGGGATTTTGAGCCAAACTAGCCGTTGGCCCAACGGCTATATAACCGTTTTTGGGTCCAAACGGCTAGTTTGGGCCCATTTATTAAAAAAAAAAAAAAATTAACTTTTAAAAATATTTTTTAATCCAAAAAAAAATTCTATAAATACCATACAACTTCAAATCATTTTTCACACAATTTTTCACTCTCTCAAATCTCATTCTCTCTCAAATCTCAATTCTCAAATATTCAATATATTTAATTTCTTAAAGTGTTCACTTTAATTTTTTAATTTTTCGTTTACAAAGTACGAGCGGAAGTTTCTAAAGTCGCAACCTTTGGATACTTTCAAAATTTGGTATTGTCGTTCCATCTCTTACGTTTAATTTTTATTTATTGTATTAATTGTTTAATATTTAATTTTATTATATTTGTGTATTTTGAATGTTTTTAATTTAATTTAATTTATATTATGGATAAATTAAGAAACCTCGCTACTAAAGGTGTTAAAATTTTTTGTCCCGGAAGCGGTAGTGGTAGTAAAAAGTGAATTACTAGTGGTAGAGGTAGTTCAAGTAGTAGATATACCCGTGTGTCTTCGCCTCCAGTACCGCTTGGTACACCTTTTGAGGAAGAAATAGGTGTAGGTGCTCACGATATGGATTATGTAGAAGCTCAGGAAAATTATGGTATAGAAGAAGAAAATGAAGTAGATGCAGTTAATTTAGACGAAGATAATGAAAATATTGTTGAAACACCCGCAGTAGGAGATGCTAACGTTAGATCTGAATCGGTTAATCTCCCTCCCTGTCCTCCCAGTGCCCCAAGACCTCGTAAAAGAACTAGTGTTGCATGGCAATTTTTTGAACGTATATCAGATATTGAGGTGCAATGCAATATTTGTCAACAAATATATAAGCATAGAAGTGGAGGCAAGCAAGGGGGTACGGGTACGTTAATGAGACATATAGCTGAAGATCACAAAAGAGAGTTAAATATTGCACAAAGTGGTGGGGATGTTGGTGGGCCAACGCAAACTAGAATGGACCTAGCAACCGAAGAAGTATAATAAATTGAGGGACCGGAAAGAAATAGCTAAAATGGTAGCTGTGGGTTGTTTGCTTTTTAATTTTCCTTCTTCTCATGCCTTTATTCGTTATATACAAGCAATTTATAATCCATTGTTTAACGGTATTCCTAGAACTACTTGTCGGTCTGATATTTTTAGACTTCATTCACAATATTATTTTTATTTATCAACATTGTTAAAAAATGGGAAAAGGCATCATTTTCACCCCATACTATACAAGAAAAGTCTAAACCACACCTAAATTATATAAGTGACCTATTACACACCTTAACTATATAAAAGTGATATTATTACCGCCTCGCGACCCCCATTTTAAGGCGCATGTGTTACACTTATTTTAGGCGCGTCCAGCCTATTAAATAACAAAAGCAAACGGCTAAAAACATTAAGGGAAAATGCATCGTTTCCACCCCAAACTATAGTCGAAAAGTCGAATACACACCTAAACTATATAAGTGACCTATTACACACCTTAACTATAAAAAAGTGATACGTTTTACTGACGTGGTGCTGACGTGGCAACGCGTGTAAAACACTACACCACATGCAAGTGGTGGTAGCCTGACAGGGTGTAAATAGTTTCACTTTTTTATAGTTTAGGTGTGTAATAGGTCACTAGTATAGTTTAGGTGTGGCTTCGACTTTTCGGGTATAGTTTGGGGTGGAAACGATGCCTTTATATTCAATGTAGATTGTCCCTAACTTCTGATCTTGGTCGTGCTGTAAATAAAAATAATTATTTAACCGTTACTTGTCATTGGATGGATAGTAATTTCGTGATGCAAAAACGTATTCTTGCTTTTTTATATGATGAAGATCGTAAACATACTGGACAATTTATTGTTGATTCTATTGTTAAAATTGCCGGATATTATGGTATCGAAAATAAATTTTTATGTCTTACTTTTGATAATGCTTCTAACAACAAGACTGTTATAAAAAAATTAAAATTTACGCTATCTCCGCCCTTGCCTGAAATTTTTCATATTAAGTGTGCATGTCATATATATAATTTTAATTGTAAAAGATGGTCTTGAGTTTTTTGAGCTTTATATTGAAAAAAGTCGTCTTGCCATTGGTTTTATTCAAGAAAATAATCGTAGATCGAGAATTAGAGAATTTAAAGTTAAATGTCAAGAAAATGGACTTACACCGATTTTGATGCCTAAGGAAATTGATACTAGATGAAATTCTAAGTATGAATTTTTAAAAACTTGTTATAAATATAGAATTCCTATTACACTAGGTTTTAACCAACATTGCGGTTCATTTGCTGATTCTGCTGATTGCATGCTACATAATTCTGATTGGGTTGTAATTAATGATCTTGTTAAGTTTTTAGAAAAAATTTATGTAGCTATGGTTGAATTTTTCGGTGCTTATTATCCTACTGTTTGTAATATTTTGGCATATATAGACGATATTTTTGGTTTGCTCAAAGAATATAAAAATAAAGAAGGTTATAAAGAAGTTGTTGGCGCCATGTTTACGAAATTTAAAAAATATTTTTTCCCGATTCTCCCTATTTACTTGGTTGGTGCTATGCTAAATCCGTGCATGAAATATAATAATATGTGCCACTTTAGTACTCTTATTTCTACTAACTTAGAAATAAATACTAACCATGATTCTGAACAAGTACAACCTGATTTGTGGACGGCTACGACTGATGCAAAGGATTACATAGAAAAATTATATAATCACTATGTTGATTTATTTGATTTAGCCGTACCTACAAATATCACTGCAACTGTCGCTCCTCATCCCCCGAGGAGCCATCATCTTCTAAAAGGCCGGCACATAGTATTTTTTCTGATTCGTTTTATGATTTAAATTATTGAAACAGTGTTGATGAGAGAACTTACACATCAACTTATCGGGAAGAGCTGAAATATTATCTTTGGATGGCACCAGAGGATCGCAGACGACGGATCAACACGTTGGATTGGTGGAGGAGTAATGAAACACAATATCCTGTGCTTTCAAGATTAGCTAGAGATATCTTGAATGTTCCAATGTCAACCGTTGCATCAGAGAGCGCCTTTAGTCAGGGACGACAACAGCTTGGAGACAACCGACACTTATTGGGAAGCAATGCAATGAATGTTCTAGTTTGCCTCAGAGATTGGATTAGAGCGGAAAGAAGAAACCAAGGAATGGAATCGGAATCGAGCGACGAGCTGAAACTTGAAGAGATTATGACTTCACGGGAGAACTCAGCAGAATCAAATCCAATGCATGGTTTTGCCCCCGTTGACTTCGACTATCCTATGCAAGTTCCCGTTAATATTAACATGAATGAGTTGGAAAAAATGATGCATAATTTGTAGATTTTTCATTCATGTAAATTATAAATTTTGGATCATTTTGCAATCAATAAAATTCCCCAAATTCATTCACTCCTTAGTCCTTGCTTTTTATATTTTTTCATTTAACGATTTAAAATTTTAAATTGAATTTCTAGTTTTCTACTTTAAATTAAAAACTTACTTCTAATATATTATTAATTTACTACCAAATATTATTAATTTATTATATTAAGTAGCATATGTTTTGTATATTTGTGCATATATCTTCTATAGAAGTGTATATTTAACGTATACATGTGTTTATGTTTTATAAATTAGTATATAAGTATATCTATATATATTGTAATGTATATATAATGTAGTATATTTTATAAGTAGTAGTATATATACATTGAATGGTGCATATACACGTGCATATATCTTTTATAGAAGTGTATATTTAACGTATACATGTGTATATGCTTTATAAATTGGATATCTTCTATAGAAGTGTATATATGTGTATATATCTTCTATAGACGTATGTATCTAACATGTATACAAGTGTATATGTTTTACAAATTAATATATAACTATATATATATACATATTGTAGTATATATATATGTATATTGTAGTATATATTTTATTTAAAATAGTACATATATATTGAATGGTGTGTATATATCTTCTACAGATGTATATATTTAATGTATACAAGTGTATATGTTTTACAAATTAGTATATAACTATATATATATACATATTGTAGTATATATATATATATATTGTAGTGTATATTTTATTTAAAGTAGTACATATATATTGAATGTTGTGTATATATGTGTAAATATCTTCTCTAGATGTATATATTTAGCGTATACAAGTGTATATGTTTTACAAATTAGTATATAACTATATATATACATATTGTAGTATATATATATGTATATTGTAGTATATATTTTATTTAACGTATGACATATATATTGAATGGTGCGTATATATGTGTATATATCTTATATAGATGTATATATTTAACGTATACAAGTGTATATGTTTTATAAATTAGTATAATATAACTATCTATGTATTGTAATTCATGTATATTGTGGTATATATTTTATTTTAAGTAGTACATATACATTGATTGGTGCGTATATATGTGTATATATCTTATATAGATGTATATATTTAACGTATACAAGTGTATATGTTTTATAAATTAGTATAATATAACCATCTATACATTGTAATACATATATATGTATATTGTAGTATATATTTTATTTAAAGTAGTACATACATAGTGAATGGTGCGTATATATGTGTATATATCTTCTATAGACGTATATATTTAACGTATACAAGTGTATATGTTTTATAAATTAATATATAACTATATATGTATATATATATACATACATAGTATATACATATATATTGTAATATATATTTTATTTAAAGTAGTACCTATATATTGATTTACATCAATTTCAATTTCTTAATACACATATTTGAAAACTATCAGTTGACAACACAATATTCGTTTTAGAAAAAATCGTGGTTTAAAGTCAAATTTTCGGAAGCAATTTCAAATTAATTAGGCCATAGAACAAGTATCGTCAACCGATATATATTATTCAAGTGTGTATATTAAGAAAATTGAAATGGATATAAAATCTTGAATTCTTCTAGCTTATGCATATGGCAGAGATGCAATGATATAAGTACTCTTTTAAAATAACATTGATCCTATAGGAAAATGTTTTCTTCCATGGAGAAAATAACTAATATTTTGCATAATTATATCATATTATTTATTTAATATTCAAATGAAAAACAAATATAATTAATTGATTACCTAATAAACACATAAAATGTCTCAAAAATGAGATGTTAATCTAAACAAATTTTCCGTCTATACTACTAATTTTATGTCTTAAAATTTAATAGTTTCTACCTGTCCTCAGTATATGCATGTATATACGTAGGTATATATATCTCAAAAATATAGTTTAATATTAGACAATTTTTATAATACATCTATAAAAGCCATTATTGATTCACATCATACATGCACAAAAACAAATGTATACAGATATAAAGAGTTAGATGTCGAATTAACCCACTGTAAGTTTCACTTTACATGCACAAAAAGCAAGTGTATGGAGATAAAGAGAGTTAGGTGTCGAATTAACCAATTGTAAGTTCACACTTTACATGCGTAAAAGACAAGTGTATGTATACAATCAGGGACGGACCTACGTGGTAGCGAGGAACTCCCTCGGCAAAAAATTACGTTGTATATATAAGGTAGAAAATCTATATTTATGTACATGTATTAATTTTGAACCACCTAACACAAGGTTGTTGGATAGCTCAGTGGTACTTTCTCCACTACTTGAAGCGCTAACTCAACCCTTGTTGCGGGATCAATCCTCGCTAGGCTGCCTATCTATTTTTTAAAAATAAACTGTTTTGTACAGCTGTTAATGTATGTCCTGTACAACTAAAAGAAAAAAAAAAGACGCCTACAGCTGTTAAAAAATAGACCCCTCAAATGTCCCGTGTACAGTATGTAAAAAAAAAATACTTAAAACCCTTTTTTTTTTATATCTATAGACTATATACTATTACGTTCTTTGAAATTATATTTTATTGGCTTATTCATATATTTTTATTTTTATTTTTCAAATTCTTGAAAAAAAATTCTGAATCCGTCACTATATATGATTAAAAAAAAGAGTAAGTGATATGGGACTTTCGTAACATGCATAAATAATGTGAAAGTAGAACACAAACTATAATGAGGACATTATCACGTTTTCAATTTTTGTTTTTCTCTCAAAAAGAAATAAAAAGACGAGCCAAATTATTTTCGCGCATGCAAAATAATTATACAAAATTGCTTTTTATGTTTAGCCACTAGAAACTAATAATACCACATTTGTTTTAACCTTCCTGTTGAACCCACCGGAATATATGGAGATATTCTATGTTACAATTATGGAGCTTATCGGGTTTGAATTTTTGAAAATTACATTTGATAAAAAAAAAAAAAAACACTTTATCCCAATCTAGATTACTGATTAAGTATTTTAAAATTCAATTTTTTTACTATCTAAAAGAGATGTCAATTCGATATATGGACTACTAATGTTATTGTTTTGTAATTTAAATTTCTGTTCGTACTAAATATATTTATGTAAAAGAAACATTAGTTCCTAACTATCGACTAGTTAACTAGTTTAAATTTAATTTCTTAGTCTCACGGAATTAACATAATTCAATATTTCAAATTGAACTTTCTACGTAAGTGCAAAAACAAGTGTTGCTAATAGAGTTTGAATTTTACTTTTTTTGAATATAGTACTCTCTTAATCCTGAATTCACAGTATTTAAATTTTGCATTTTTCACTAACAATACAGGAAAAAATCTATAAGGGCAAAAATGAGAGAGAAATTAATATAAAGTAATCTTAAAAAAGAAAGTGAGGAATATAGAGGCATTATTGAATTTATATATGTAAAAAAAAATCTTAAAGCATCACTTTTCAGCTACAATAAATTGAGTTTACCATTTGCTTTAATTTTCCCGTTTGGCCATGAGATTAATAAAAGTAATCAACACTACAGGTCTACAACTAATTAAGAAATAATGTTGTGTATTGAGGTCAGATTTAAATTGAGCTCACAAAATCACATTTCTAAAGCAATTTCAAATTAATCCGACCTTTACATAAATAATCTCAGCTAATAATATTATCCAAGTGCATATATTAAAAAATTTAAATTGATATAAAATCTTAAAATTCTTCTAGCTTATGCATATACATTACATAATCAGGCTAATAGCTAGGCTCACTCATAAAATGACCTTATTGGAAAATGTTTTCTTTCATAAGGAAAACCAACCAATATTTTGCATAATTATAAAATATTATTTAATACTTACTAATGGAGTGAGAGATGAGTATAATTAATTACTTAACTTATAACCACATATTATATCTCTAAAAGGAAAATTAATATCGGGTAATTTTTTTAAGGGTTAAAATCATTTATATCCTAAATCAAATACCCCCTCAACTTTAACAATAATCATTTTCCCTCCTTTTTCTTATTTGAATTTTCAAAATACCTACTTTACCCTTGTATTTATATCAACATTTGTATTTTTTTAAAAAATATTTTTATAAACACATTTTTTTAAAAATCTATATAACATATTTTCTATAAAAACTAAAAATTATTTTTTCGATGAAAAATATTAATTGAGTATATAAGTTAGTGAAATTCTATAATGAAATAAAAGCAAAATAATAAAAATTAATTTTATTAAAAATCAAAACTCTAATATCTATTTATATGTGAAATAATAAGTAATTATAATTATATAAATATATTTCAATTCAAGTAATACAAAAATAATTAATAGTCGAGGGTCTTCCGAAACAATCTCTCTATGTCCCTGAGGTAGTGGTAAGGTTTTCGTACCCCTACCCTCCCAAGATCTCACTTAGGGGATTTCACTGGGTATGGTGTTGTTGTAGATGTGTATTTGTTACAAATCAAATGATTATTATTAATGAATTTTAAATTATAATTTAAAAAATAATTCATATTGACAATCAAAACTCGTTTATCTATATCGACATTAAAGAATAAGAGAGAATCAAAATATCCATCTATATACATAATTAGATACACACATACATACTTAATACATATAATTTTAAAAATTTAAAAGTAAAACAATACTATTAGGTTTTGTAATTAATTTATAAAAGAATTTACTAATAATGTTGATGAATTTAAATAAAAATGATAAATACCTAGGTTACGAAAAATAAATATATATAATATAATAAAATATAAAAATATTATATAAATAGAAGATTGAAAATGTTAGGGTAAAATTGATAATACATAGTGAAAAGGTGGAGAATGATTATTGTTCAATATTGAGGAGGTGTTTGGTTTTTAAAACAAAATTGAAGGAGGTAAATGATTTTCACTTTTTTTTTTAATCTAAGCTACTGATTCTACGTCTTAAACTTTAAATTTTTACCCTCATTCAATATATATCTCTTAAAAAACGTTAATGGAAAATAATAGTTTCTATAGGACTACTGATTATTGTATCTAAAAGCTTAAATTTCTTATTGTCACACCCCTTTTTTTACGCGTACTCCAAAACATTGGAATATATTTTTAAAATTCGAAAGGGTTTTATTATTTAAGTGACAAGAAATGAAAATTTGTTTCGGAAAAAGGATTATTTGTATTTTTTATTCAGAGTCGCCACTTGGCATAATCCGGTGTGCCAAGTCACCTTTGGAAAATCCCTTTTTCGAAACCAATTGACTCTTAAACCGGTTTGCGCACAGAGATTCCGGCTAAGGAATTCTGTTGACCGAGGGGAAGGTGTTAGGCACCCCTCGATCCCGTGGTTCGACCACGGTCGCTTGGTGGAGTGTATCGACTATTTTGGCATTACGAAATGTATAAACCACACAAGAGGCACGCAAAAATAATCAAACAAAACAAAACAATCCAAAAATGTAAAGTCCAGTCCAATTATACAGTCCGAAAAATAGAAAAAAATACAAAAATATAAATCCTAGTCTAAACTAAATCTAGACTAAGCTCCAATGCCTTACCCGACGTCGCGGGCCTTCATCACAATTATTTTCCGCCAACATGATACGTCGGGGCATTCCCCGGTGAAATCAATACAGGTACTTCGGGGCATTCCCCGGTCAAATTACAGCATTGAATTAAATGCGATAAAACAAAACCATTCCGACACATATTTCAAACATGTCATCAATTTGCCATGCCTAAATTTGTCTACCCGAACCTACCATTTGCTTATCCGTTCTAGACTAAAGACATAATCCTACCACGATTCATACCAACAATAAATCAAATTAAACCGAATCTATCCTTTTGTTAATTTTTCCAATTCCACCCCCGGACTTTCTTTCCGTCCATCCATTGAACATGATCAAGTTTATGCCTTAATCTACCAAAAACCAAACAACCAAGCATCACAATCATAACATCCACATAAACAAAAATTCAACAAAACTATAATCACCACTCGCCATCGCAACCAATCAAGACAAACAACCACACACACACACACACACACACATATATATATATATATATATATATATATATATATATATATATATAAGAGACGAGTTAAGAAATGGACCTCGATAGAACGTTTTGTCGATAATAAGGAAATCCGAAGACCAAAACTCGATCGTAGAACCTCACGACGGACAAATCAAACTCGGTATTAAAATAATAACCGGACAGCTCCAAAACCCGATGAAATTTTATTCTACGAAAACCCAAACTCACAACGACGAGATTTGATAAAGTCAACTTGAAACTCACTATCGACGTGGAACCATGGAATAGACGAAACCAAAATCAACCAAAGATAACAAGAAACCAAAATCCAAACAGATCGAGCTCCGGTGACGGAGAGAAACGGTGGCAGCAGATATCCGACGCTATCGCCGCTGCCGTTGGTCGGACGGTGGCGGGTTGGTCGTGGTTTCGGACGGCGAGACGGCGACGGCGGCGGTGGCTCGCCGGCTACTTTGCCGAAACGGAGCTAACTGATCCGGCCGGAACTGGTTAGATCTAGTCCGGTCGGGTTGAAATCGTTGGATTTGGAGTCGGGTCGCGGGTTGGGAGGTTGGGAGGTTGGGTTAGGTCTGGTCAGCGTCGGCGACGGGCGGTGGCGAGTCGGCCGGATCTGACCGCTGGCCGGATTTTTTTTTTTTTTTTTTTTTTAGTTTTAAGGAGAGAGAGTAGAGAAGGAGTGATCGTTGACGGAGAGAGAGAGCGGCGCCGATACCGACGCCGGCGAGATCTATGAAGGGAGAGAGTGAGAGTCTAGAGAGATGGAAAGAGAGAGAGAATAGAGTTAGAGAGAGAGAGTGCTCATCTTTTTTTTTTTCTTTGGATTTCTACCGTCCCCCCCTTGATTTGTGTATGTGAGTATGTATATGTATTCTTTTTTGGAAGTCTTTCTTTTGGGACAAGAAAAAAAAAGAGGGGGGTGGGGTAGCGTGGGGGTAGGGGTAGTGGTGAGGTGGGGGTAGGGTATGAGTTGTTGGAATATTAGGATTAGACAAAATTAGTTAGGGGGTTGTTATTTTTATCATTTTGTGGAGGGATTATCACACGGGTGAGGGTACACAGTAGGATAAAAATAAAAATGGATAAAAATGACATCAGGGAGGGACGAAATTAGGTGTCTACATCATGCCCCCTTTGAATGTAAACACGCAGTGTTTTCAGACAAAGAAGTAGACAGCAAGACCAAATTTTGACCCGGCCATTATTCAAAGAAAGAAACAGAAGGAAGAAGGACTACCAGGTCTTGAATTAGGACAGACTACCCATCCAAGTTATGAAGGGATCAAGTGATAAGTATCTCCAAGGATTGGACGGAGATGGACTATACCGAGTTGGAGAGTCGAGTGAGGTTCCTTCGAGGTTCTGGTCTGCGGCTCTGTTATTACATCAAAAATGAAAATTACTAGTAAAAACA
This sequence comes from Capsicum pubescens, assembly GCA_030864215.1. Lineage (NCBI taxonomy): Eukaryota > Viridiplantae > Streptophyta > Magnoliopsida > Solanales > Solanaceae > Capsicum > Capsicum pubescens. The sequence continues at coordinate 39,745,373 of CM061549.1, forward strand.
TAAATGAAATTACAAAAATCCTATCTATACAGCTTCTGTTGGTTCTTGACTCGACTTTCATCACCCTGTTCTCCAGGCGGGCTCCTGACTTGGAATTTCATTCCCTTTGTTGCTTGGCTTTCAATTGCTTCACTTTGTTGCTTGACTCTTTTGTTTCTTCACCCTATTCTCCAGGCGGGCTCCTGACTTGCTATTTCATCACTTTGTTGCTTGACTTTTCATTTTCTTCACTCTGTTCTCCTGGTGGGCTCCGAACTTGCTATTTCATCACCCTGTTCTTCAGGCGGGCTCCTGCCTTGCTATTTCATCACCCTGTTCTTCAGGCGGGCTCCTGAAACTCAAAATTAAAACTAGAACGAAAATTATCCCAAACAAGAATTATAAATAATTAGTATTTCATTTTTTGAAAGCATTGTCCCATTTTTCAGGAGGGTCCTGAACAGAAAGAAAATTCCCATTTTTCAGGAGGGTCCTGAATTGAAAGTAAATTCCCATTTTTCAGGAGGGTCCTGAACTGAAAGTAAAATCCCATTTTTCAGGAGGGTCCTGAACTGAAAGTAAATTCCCATTTTTCAGGAGGGTCCTGGACATAAAGTAAAATCCCATTTTTCAGGAGGGTCCTGAACAAAAGTAAAATCCCATTTTTCGGGAGGGTCCTGAGCAGAAAGTGAAATCCCATTTTTCAGGAGGGTCCTGAGCAGAAAGTGAAATCCCATTTTTCAGGAGGGTCCTGAACATAAAGTAAAATCCCATTTTTCAGGAGGGTCCTGAACAGAAAGTAAAGTCCCATTTTTCGGGAGGGTCCTGAACATAAAGTAAAATCCCATTTTTCAGGAGGGTCCTGAACAGAAAGTAAAGTCTCATTTTTTCAGGAGGGTCCTGAACATAAAGTAAAATCTCATTTTTCAGGAGGGTCCTGAACATAAAGTAAATTCCCATTTTTCAGGAGGGTCCCGAACTGAAAGTAAATTCCCATTTTTCAGGAGGGTCCTGAACATAAAGTAAAATCCCATTTTTCAGGAGGGTCCTGAACAGAAAGTAAAGTCCCATTTTTCAGGAGGGTCCTGAACATAAAGTAAAATCCCATTTTTCAGGAGGGTCCTGAACAGAAAGTAAAATCCCATTTTTCAGGAGGGTCCTGAACAGAAAGTAAAGTCCCATTTTTCAGGAGGGTCCTGAACATAAAGTAAAATTCCATTTTTCAGGAGGGTCCTGAACAGAAAGTAAAGTCCCATTTTTCAGGAGGGTCATGAACAGAAAGTAAAATCCCATTTTTCAGGAGGGTCCTGAACAGAAAGTAAAATCCCATTTTTCAGGAGGGTCCTGAGCATAAAGTAAAATCCCATTTTTCAGGAGGGTCCTGAGCATAAAGTAAAATCCCATTTTTCAGGAGGGTCCTGAGCAGAAAGTAAAGTCCCATTTTTCAGGAGGGTCCTGAGCAGAAAGTAAAGTCCCATTTTTCAGGAGGGTCCTGAACAGAAAGTAAAGTCCCATTTTTCAGGAGGGTCCTGAACAGAAAGTAAAGTCCCATTTTTCAGGAGGGTCCTGAACATAAAGTAAAGTCCCATTTTTCAGGAGGGTCATGAACAGAAAGTAAAATCCCATTTTTCAGGAGGGTCCTGAACAGAAAGTAAAATCCCATTTTTCAGGAGGGTCCTGAACATAAAGTAAAGTCCCATTTTTCAGGAGGGTCCTGAACATAAAGTAAAATCCCATTTTTCAGGAGGGTCCTGAGCAGAAAGTAAAATCCCATTTTTCAGGAGGGTCCTGAACAGAAAGTAAAATCCCATTTTTCAGGAGGGTCCTGAACAGAAAGTAAAGTCCCATTTTTCAGGAGGGTCCTGAACAGAAAGTAAAATCCCATTTTTCAGGACCCTCCCATTTTTCAGGAGGGTCCTGAACAGAAAGTAAAGTCCCATTTTTCAGGAGGGTCCTGAACAGAAAGTAAAATCCCATTTTTCAGGAGGGTCCTGAACAGAAAGTAAAGTCCCATTTTTCTGGAGGGTCCTGAACAGAAAGTAAAGTCCCATTTTTCAGGAGGGTCCTGAACAGAAAGTAAAATCCCATTTTTCAGGAGGGTCCTGAACATAAAGTAAAGTCCCATTTTTCAGGAGGGTCCTGAACAGAAAGTAAAATCCCATTTTTCAGGAGGGTCCTGAACAGAAAGTAAAGTCCCATTTTTTAGGAGGGTCCTGAACATAAAGTAAAATCCCATTTTTCAGGAGGGTCCTGAACAGAAAGTAAAGTCCCATTTTTCAGGAGGGTCCTGAACATAAAGTAAAATCCCATTTTTCAGGAGGGTCCTGGACAGAATGTAAAATCCCATTTTTCAGGAGGGTCCTGAACAGAAAGTAAAGTCCCATTTTTCAGGAGGGTCCTGAACAGAAAGTAAAATCCCATTTTTCAGGAGGGTCCTGAACAGAAAGTAAAAATCCCATTTTTCAGGAGGGTCCTGAACAAAAAGTAAAATCCCTGGATATGCATTTCCAATGGTAGCTGAATCAAGTGAAACAAATTTGCCCCTGTTTCAATCAAAGAAAAATTTGTCAGTTAAAAACTTAGTGGTGGCTTGCAGATCTTGGCTTTTCAGGTATCTGCCCAACACTCGTTCCTTTCATCTTTGTTCCAAATTGCTAACACTTGTCGTGTCTTGCCGCATCATTGACCTGGATCCAGATTGAGGGAAATGAGTTCTGACTCAAACAATGGGTTTTTATTTTTACCATGCCCCTGAGGTGCACTCTTTTCCCAAATCCGAAATGCTTCCACGAATCCAATAGCCTATCGGTTGATAGACTTTCTTTGCTTCGTGTTGAATTACGATCATATTTCTTTCCTGTGTTGTTCCTTGGCTTTTCCTCATATAATTGGAAAGACTGGTAGTAAATTTTGAAATCCTTTCTCGTTTGTTTTGACACAGACTTGTCTTAAAAAAATGTAAAGAAATGATGGTGACTTTTATTTTGATAAATGACATAAAAAAACAAGCATGAATATGTAAATGAAAGAAAGAGGGAAATGTCCCATATTCAAAAAGAAAACTTATCTGAATACGACAACCAACTCCAATGAGTATGACATGCATTTAGGATTGAGCTGCCTGATCTTCCTATCCAAAACTCCCCATTTGTTGTCGAGTTTGTGCCTTTGCCGTTGAGCCGCTTCTTCAAATCTATTGGACTCATACATCACATTCGACTGACGACATCTGAAAAGACATTTGCCAACAAATCTCTTTCTTTTCACTTTTCACTTTTCTCTTGAACTCTCCCTCGCCTTACGGTGCCCGTGAGGGTTTTCACCAATAAGACTCTCTCATTTTTGTATTTCTCTCAACTCACCATCGCCTTATGGTTCCTGCAATGGTTTTCACCAATAAGACTCTCATTTTCATTTTCTCACAACTCACCATCGCCTTATGGTGCCTGCAAAGGTTTTCACCAATAAGACTCTCTCATTTTTGTATTTCTTTCATGATTTCTTATGTTGATGGAGATAAGCGGTACTTCGCAATGTATCGTCATATCCATTGCATGCTTAGCCTTAACACTATCAAAAATTGATCTGAAGGACTTTCTTTGGTTGTAACTTGGCTTTTGGTCAAGGTTAGAAAAGATGGTAAGAGGCTCAAACGATACTTGAAGTGGGGGTGAGACTTACAACTTTTGGAATCGACTCAAACAATGCATTAACTCATGCCCCAGTTTTGTTGATTGGGTGAATCTTAAATATTTATTTGGTTGGACCGAGCCCGAAATAGGGCAGCCTACGTATATCACTCCCAAGAGAGGAGAATCAGGTCGCACGTAGTTCCATCAGCTTGTTCTTTGTTTTGATTTGATTTTTTTCTTTTATTTTCGAACTCTTTCTTTTATTCTTATTTTCTTGACATTTATCTTTGACTCTATTTTGATTCCAAAAGAGGGATATGAAAGAAAAATAAACGAGGCTCAAACGGGTAAACAAAGGGTGACACAATGTTTGGATAGAAGAATAAAATGCCTTCATCATATCAATCTTAAAAAATGCAAGTACTAAACATGCAATAAACTCAAACAAAGGATCAAATATCATACATAGTATCTTTTGACCGCATCAGCATTGATAGCCATTTCTGCCATTTTGCCTTCAGTATCTGTCAAATATAAGGCTCCATTGGGTAACACTTTCTTCACAACGAAGGGACCTTGCCAGTTAGGGGAGAACTTGCCCTTCGCTTCAACCTGGTGAGGAAGGATACGTCTTAATACCAACTGACCAACTTCAAAATTCCTGGGACGGACCTTTTTGTTATACGCACGAGCCATCCTCCTTTGATACAACTGGCCATGACACACGGACGTTAGCCTTTTTTCCTCGATCAAACTCAAATATTCCAGTCGGGCTTTTACCCATTCGTCGTCATCGATCTCTGCTTCTACAATGACCCGAAGAGAAGGAATTTTAACTTCTGCAGGGATGACTGCTTCTGTCCCATACACTAATAAATATGGAGTTGCCCCTGTTGAAGTGCGAACAGTGGTGCGATAACCTAGCAATGCAAACAACAACTTTTCATGCCACTGTCTAGAACCTTGTACCATTTTTCGCAGTATTTTTTTATATTTTTATTGGCGGCTTCTACAGCACCATTGGCCTTTGGGCGATATGGAGTAGAATTTCGATGTGCGATCTTAAACTGTTGACACACTTCTTGCATCAAATGACTATTGAGATTGACAGCATTGTCTGTAATAATCATCTTAGGAATTCCAAATCTACAAATGATATTGGCATGAACAAAATCTACCACAACCTTCTTTGTCACCGACTTGAAAGTTACTGCTTCCACCCACTTTGTGAAGTAGTCAATGGCTACCAAAATGAATCTATGTCCATTTGATGCCTTCGGCTCAATCGGTCCAATCACATCCATTCCCCAGGCTACGAACGGCCATGGAGCGGCCATTGCATGCAACTCAACAGGAGGAGAACGTATCAGATCGTCGTGCACCTGACATTGATGACATTTTCGAACAAACTGAATAGAATCCCTCTCCATAGTAAGCCAGTAATAACCTGCTCGAAGAATCTTCTTTGACAAGACGTGACCGTTCATATGCGACCCGCATACTCCAGAGTGTATTTCAACCATGATTGCCGAGGCTTCTTTTGCATCTACACACCTTAGAAGTCCCAGATCTGGGGTCCTCTTATACAAGATTCCCCCGCTCGAGAAAAATCCACTAGCCAAACGCCTAAGAGTCCTCTTTTAATCATTGGTGGCATATGTTGGGTATTCTCCTGATTGAATGTACCGCTTGATATCCAAGAACCAAGGTTCTCCATCGAGCTCTTCTTCAACCACATTGCAGTAAGCATGCTGATCACGACTCTGTACATGCACTGGATCGATGTAGGCTTTGTCAGGATGTTGGAGTATTGAAGACAAAGTGGCCAAAGCATCAGCAATTTCATTACGAATCCTTGGAATGTGCCTAAATTTTACTAACACAAATCGTCGGCATAGCTCCTGCAAGCATTGTCGATACGAGATGAGCTTCAAATCTCGCGTCTCCCAATCGCCTTGAATTTGATGGACGAGTAAATCCGAATCTCCCAACACCAATAATTCTTGGACTCCCATATCAACAACTAACCTCAAACCAAGGATGCAGGCTTCATACTCTGCCATATTGTTAGTACAGTATAATCGAAGTTGTGCTGTTACCGGGAAATGTTGTCCCGATTTAGAGACAAGAACCGCACCTATTCCGACTCCTTTCATATTGATAGCTCCATCGAAGAATAACCTCCAACCTGGATCAACATCTATAACGAATTCATCGACACACGACACTTCTTCATCAGGAAAATATGTCTTTAATGGCTCGTACTCTTCATCGATGGGATTCTCAACAAGATGATCTGCCAAGGCTTGGGCTTTCATGGCGGTTCGAGTCACATATACGATGTCGAACTCGGTAAGCAAAATTTGCCACTTTGCCAATCGACCTGTCGGCATAGGCTTCTGAAAGATATACTTCAAAGGATCCATGCGGGAGATGAGATAAGTAGTATAGGATGAGAGATAGTGCTTCAACTTCTGTGCTATCCAAGTTAGGGCACAACACGTCCTTTCAAGAAGAGTATACCTGGCCTCATAAGTGGTGAACTTCTTGCTAAGATAGTAAATAGCCTGCTCTTTTTTGCCTGTGACATCATGTTGCCCCAGGACACACCCGAAAGAATTGTCCATGACTGACAAGTATAAGATCAAAGGCCTACCAGGCTCCGGGGATACCAACACGGGCGGATTTGATAAATATCTTTTGATTCGATCGAACGCTTCCTGACATTCTTCAGTCCATTTTACCACAACACTCTTTTTCAGCAACTTGAATATGGGCTCACAAGTGGTTGTGAGTTGAGCAATAAACCTGCTAATATAGTTCAGTCTACCAAGCAAACTCATTACCTCCGTTTTATTCTTGGGCGGGGGCAAATCCTGAATGGCTTTGATTTTCGAGGGATCTAATTCAATTCCCCGACGGCTGACTACAAACCCCAACAGCTTTCCAGATGGAACTCCAAATACACATTTTGCCGGGTTGAGTTTGAGGTTATACCTGCGAAGTCTTTCAAAGAACTTTCTCAAGTCTTTTACATGGTCGGCCTGGCTTTTTGACTTAATAATCACATCATCCACGTAAACCTCAATCTCCTTATGCATCATGTCATGAAACATAGTGGTCATGGCTCTCATGTATGTTGCTCCAGCATTCTTCAAACCGAACGGCATCACCCGATAACAATAAGTTCCCCATGGTGTGATAAAAGATGTCTTCTCCGCGTCTTCATCATCCATAATGATCTGGTGATATCCGGCATAACAATCCACAAAAGAGGCAACCTCGTGTTTAGCACAGTTGTCTAGCAAAATATGGATGTTGGGCAGTGGAAAATCATCTTTTGGACTTGCCCTGTTCAAATCGTGGTAATCAACACACACTCGAATTTTGCCATCTTTCTTTGGTACGGGAACAACATTGGATAACCACATGGGATAACGAGCCACTCGAATTACTTTGGCTTCAAGTTGTTTCATGATTTCCTCTTTGATTTTAATACTTACATCTGTTTTAAACTTCCTCAACTTCTGTTTGACAGGAGGGAATGCGGAATCCGTTGGCAATTTGTGAGACACTAATTCAGTGCTTAAACCAGGCATATCATCATAAGACCATGCAAAAACATCCTTATAATCCATTAACGTTTGAATCATTTCATCCTTTAGCTGGGGCAAAACATGTACACTGATTTTAGTTTCCCTAACATCTTCTTGATCCCCTAGATTTATTGGCTTAGTCTCATTCAAATTAGGATTCGGTTTGTCTTCAAATTGTTCCAACCCTTTGCTTATTTCTTCTAATGCTTCTTTTTCATCATATTCCTCATCCTGCTCCATTACATCTGGATTATTTTGGATTTTAAGACCAGGCTGAAAATTCCGCATGCATGTCATGTCATTATAATCAGCATAAAGAGAACTGTGTAAAAAGAAAAACAAACTATATTAGACACAAAACAAAAGGGACATTGCATTTCATTAAATAAAAGATAGAAGGGTTTAAACACAGACACCAATATAACATAAACAAACTAAAATCCGAATTACAACCCTGAAATAACTCGGATAAACAGAAAGGAAAACAAAATAAACTACCAAAACTCCCTCCTGACGGGGAGAGGAGTGACTTCCCAATTATTGAGCCGGACAGCTGGACCTATGAATTGCACATCTTTCATACTGGTACCTTCTCCTGCTTCAACCATATCAACTTCAATAAAAAAGTTCTGGAGGTCACCCACCAATTCAACTTCAGATTCCACATGCTTCGCGACATCGCTCTTAACAAATGACTCACTGAGTAGTGGCATTGGGCGAGGGAGTGACCATATTTCCTTCTTTCTTCCCCTGATTTTCTTCAGATCTTCAGCTGTAGGCTCAAATCCCAGACCAAACGTGCCCACGTTCTCACTCGGACATATGGGATGAACTATACCATGCAGAGATGCTCCCAAACCTTTTCCTGGTTCAAATCCGTATTTCCAAAGTTCACTCACCATCATGATAGAAGAAGAAGACAATTGCGGTCCCGGTATAGCTTGCCACTCAGGGATACGACTCACTGGCACTGTATCAAAAATTTGATAGACGAATGTCTCCTCTACGTTATTTGCTTCAATAAAGGACAAGGGAGAATCTTCGTAGGCTGATAAATCTCCTTCACCATGAATAACTACTTCTTGCCTGTCATGCTCAAACTTAATCATTTGGTGCAGCGTGGATGCAACCGCCTTGGCCTTGTGGATCCAGGGCCTTCCCAACAACAGATTGTAAGAGGATTCTACGTTCAATACCTGAAACTCTATGGCAAACTCGACAGGCCCTATGGTCAACATTAGTTCTATTTCGCCAATGGAATTTGACTTTGCACCATCGAAAGCCCTAACACATACATTGTTGGGCTTGATCCTATCAACACCAACATTCAGCTTTTGCAAAGTAGAAATAGGGCAAATATTTGCACCTGAACCTCCATCAATCATAACATGAGTGACGTAGAAATCCTCACACTTCACTATAATGTAAAGACCCCGATTATGCCCTGTACCTTCAACAGGCAATTCATCATCAGAAAAGCTGATCCGATTGACCTCAAAGATTTTTCCCACCATTTTCTCAACCTGGTTGATTGTAATCTCCCTTGGAACATATGCTTCATTCAATACCTTCAGCAAAACATCACGATGCTCCTCGGAGTGCAACAGCAAAGATAAAAGGGAAATTTGAGCAGGGGTTTTCTTCAGCTGGTCTAATACTGAATACTCTGGCAATTTCATCTTTTTCAAAAAATCTTCGGCTTCCTCCGCAGTGATAGGCTTTTTGATAGACGACGGTTCACTCACCGTTGGCTTAGACTTTCTTAAGCTTTCAAGCACGAAGCATCTTCCTGACCTGGTCAAACCTCCTACCTCATCTACATCTTCCACAACTTCTTTCCCGTGATAGGTCATCACAGTCCACCCATAATTCCAGGGAATCCTTTTCATATCAACTATCGGAGGTTGGGTCACCGGTTTGAGGACAATAGGCGCTGCCAGTGCTCCTTTCACCGTCAAGATAGGCTGACTCAAAGCTCCCACCACTGTCAACTTAGGTTTATCCTGACTCGAATCACCATACCTTCTGGCGCCTTGTACTGTGATCAGGGGCTTCTTTGTGCTTTCTCGGGATTTATCCTCCCTCATTCCTTCCTGGCTCAATGACATTGCTTTCAAAGACTCCGCTACATTCACCGATTTCTCCTCAGTGGTGTGTATCTTGACAATAGGCTTATAACCCCTCGAAGACTCTTTACCATCATATATCAATTCTAACATATTGGCTTCAGCATGGGTTGGCAACGGATTCTGGTTAATGTTTGGACCCTCCGGGGCTTGGACCAACATCTGATTTGTGTCAATCAAATCTTGGACAGCTCTCTTTAAATGCCAACATTTCTCAATATCATGGCCTGGCATATCAGAACAGTACGCACACCTTAAAGAATAATCGAGATTCCTTGGTGGTGGATTTGAAAGCCTTCCTTGAATTGGGCTTAAAACCTTCAACTTCCTCAACCTATCAAACAAGCTAGCATATGACTCCCCAAGAGGTGTGTATTGATTTTTGACCGTTTTCTCCTGCTTATACTCGGGACTAGGCTGAAAACTGGGTCTGGAGGGGTTTTGGTAATTTGGTGGAGCGAATGGGCGATTTTGTGAAGTTTGCGCGCGCCACTGCGAGTAAGAAGGGGTTTGGGCATATGGTTGCGCACTATATACTGGGTAAGGGGGTGGTGGAATGGAATATAAAGGATTTTGTGGAGGGTAGTAATGGTGGGGAGGAATATATGGAGCTTGGGCGTAGACTTGGGCTTGGGATTGGGGATAGGGGCGAGGTGGCCTTTTAGGATAAGTATGGGTTTCGGCTACGACAGTCGCAACATCCTCTTTCTTCTTTTTTCCTCCAAATACGCCAGATCCACCTTGAATCGCTTGTGTGGTAGCTTTTAATGCAGCAAAACTCACTATTCGACCGGTCTTAATCCCGTTCTCTATCATCTTCCCCATTTTGAGGACTTCCATAAAAGACTTTCCCATTGCCGGAAGTAAATGTTGAAAATAGATCTCATCCTGCGCCTGAATGAAAACTTCTACCAACTTACTTTCCTTCATTGGAGGCTTTACCCTAGCGGCCTGTTCACGCCACCTTATAGCGTATTCCCTAAAACCTTCAGTGCTCTTTTTCTTCATGTTGACCAAAGATTTTTCGTCCGGAATCAAATCGATGTTGTACTGAAAATGTTGAACAAAATCAGAAGACAAATCATCCCAACTGTTCCATTTATCGATATCCCGATCGATGAACCATTCTGAAGCCAGATCTGAAAGACTCTCGCCAAAGAAGGCCATGAGTAGTTCTTCCTTTCCTCCTGCAGCCCTCAACTGGTTGCAATAACGTCTCAAGTGTGCAACAGGATCACCGTGCCCTGCGTACTTCTCGAACTTAGGCATCTTAAAACCGGGGGGAAGGTTGATGTCTGGGAACATGCACAGGTCTTTATAGGAAACACTTCTATAATCTCCGATTCCTTGCAAATTCCTCATAGCTTGCTCTAAACTCTTCAGTTTCCGGGCTATGACATCCTGTTCCTCCGTTGCGACAGGTTTCTCCGTATCAAACAAAGCCGATACGACTCAAAAAATAAGCTCGAATTCTGAAAAGTCCCCAGCAGAGTCGCCAGAGCTGTCACACCCCTTTTTTTACGCGTACTCCAAAACATTGGAATACATTTTTAAAGTTCAAAAGGGTTTTATTATTTAAGTGACAAGAAATGAAAATTTGTTTCGGAAAAAGGATTATTTGCATTTTTTATTTAGAGTCGCCACTTGGCATAATCCGGTGTGCCAAGTCACCTTTGGAAAATCCCTTTTTCGAAACCAATTGACTCTTAAACCGGTTTGCGCACAGAGATTCCGGCTAAGGAATTCTGTTGACCGAGGGGAAGGTGTTAGGCACCCCTCGATCCCGTGGTTCGACCACGGTCGCTTGGTGGAGTGTATCGACTATTTTGGCATTACAAAATGTATAAACCACACAAGAGGCACGCAAAAATAATCAAACAAAACAAAACAATCCAAAAATGTAAAGTCCAGTCCAATTATACAGTCCGAAAAATAGAAAAAAATACAAAAATATAAATCCTAGTCTAAACTAAATCTAGACTAAGCTCCAATGCCTTACCCGACGTCGCGGGCCTTCATCACAATTATTTTCCGCCAACATGATACGTCGGGGCATTCCCCGGTGAAATCAATACAGGTACTTCGGGGCATTCCCCGGTCAAATTACAGCATTGAATTAAATGCGATAAAACAAAACCATTCCGACACATATTTCAAACATGTCATCAATTTGCCATGCCTAAATTTGCCTACCCGAACCTACCATTTGCTTATCCGTTCTAGACTAAAGACATAATCCTACCACGATTCATACCAACAATAAATCAAATTAAACCGAATCTATCCTTTTGTTAATTTTTCCAATTCCACCCCCCCGACTTTCTTTCCGTCCATCCATTGAACATGATCAAGTTTATGCCTTAATCTACCAAAAACCAAACAACCAAGCATCACAATCATAACATCCACATAAACAAAAATTCAACAAAACTATAATCACCACTCGCCATCGCAACCAATCAAAACAAACAACCACATATATATATATATATATATATATATATATATATATATATATATATATATATATATATATATATATATATATATATAAGAGACGAGTTAAGAAATGGACCTCGATAGAACGTTTTGTCGATAATAAGGAAATCCGAAGACCAAAACTCGATCGTAGAACCTCACGACGGACAAATCAAACTCGGTATTAAAATAATAACCGGACAGCTCCAAAACCCGTGAATGAAATTTTATTCTACGAAAACCTAAACTCACAACGACGAGATTCGATAAAGTCAACTTGAAACTCACTATCGACGTGGAACCATGGAATAGACGAAACCATAATCAACCAAAGACAACAAGAAACCAAAATCCAAACAGATCGAGCTCCGGTGACGGAGAGAAACGGTGGCAGCAGATGTCCGACGCTATCGCCGCTGCCGTTGGTCGGACGGTGGCGGGTTGGTCGTGGTTTCGGACGGCGAGACGGCGACGGCGGCGGTGGCTCGCCGGCTACTTTGCCGAAACGGAGCTAACTGATTCGGCCGGAACTGGTCAGATCTGGTCCGGTCGGGTTGAAATCGTTGGATTTGGAGTCGGGTCGTGGGTTGGGAGGTTGGGTTAGGTCTGGTCAGCATCGGCGACGGGCGGTGGCGAGTCGGCCGGATCTGACCGCTGGCCGGATTTTTCTTTTTTTTTTTTTTTTTTCTTTTAGTTTTAGGGAGAGAGAGTAGAGAGGGAGCGATCATTGATGGAGAGAGAGAGCGGCGCCGGTACCGGCGCCGGCGAGATCTATGAAGGGAGAGAGTGAGAGTCTAGAGAGATGGAAAGAGAGAGAGAATAGAGTTAGAGAGAGAGAGTGCTCATCTTTTTTTTTTCTTTGGATTTCTACCGTCCCCCCCTTGATTTGTGTATGTGAGTATGTATATGTATTCTTTTTTGGAAGTCTTTCTTTTGGGACAAGAAAAAAAAAAAAGGGGGTGGGATAGCTGGGGGTAGGGGTAGTGGTGAGGTGGGGGTAGGGTATGGGTTGTTGGAATATTAGGATTAGACAAAATTAGTTAGGGGGTTGTTATTTTTATCATTTTGTGGAGGAATTATCACACGGGTGAGGGTACACAGTAGGATAAAAATAAAAATGGGTAAAAATGACATCGGGGAGGGACGAAATTAGGTGTCTACACTTATCTTCTCTAAATATATATCTCTAAGAGAGACGTCAAATCCTGACAATTTTTCTTTTTTTGTCTGAACTACTAATGTTATTGTCTTACAACTTAAATTTCATATCTCAAAAGAACCATTAATTAGTTCTTGACAAATACTCGGATATGGATTGTTGGTTATACGTTGTAAAACTTAAACTTCTACCCGCACTCGATGTATATTTTGAAAAAAGTCATTAATATCAGTTAAATTTTCTGATCTAAACTACTGATTAGTGATTATGAATTTTTAAACTTTGTCATACACCTTTTTTAGGGCGACGGACGCTATAAATAAGTCCGTCTTTCTCTGCTTATCTTGTTCCACCAATTTTCTGTAGTTAAACATCCCGATATGAATTCTATTTGGTTGTTCTCGAAATAGACACACCCTTTCTCACCCTCATTTCCATCAATACCTTCTCTCAAAACCACCATAGTGTGGCGTAGTAGCCTGATACCGATATGTATAGTTATTGCAATTCTGAAAATATAATTGTTGTTCTTGTGCAACGATCGAGAACATTATACTCCACCTCTTTAATTTGGAATTTTTTGTAATCTTAAAAACGACATTCGACAATCTAGTCTATCATTCTGTATTTGCTTTGCCTACGCTCTTTCAAAATTTCATCTGACCTGATTGCTTTTTCCCTATGCATCCTTTGAATCACACCTTTATACACTTCGATACCCATACCAAATACATATCTCTAAAAGATCCGATAATATCAGATAAATTTTTTGATCTAAACTACTAATTTCGAGACCTAAGTTTAAATTTCTTATCCGTCGTCAACATATATATTTCTATAGAGCCGTTAATTAGATAAATTTTCAGTCTTGGACTACTGATTCTACGTTTTAAAACTTAAATTTTCTCACAGCGCTCCATATATAAGAGACATTATTCCCTGATAAATTTTATGATTATCTTAAACGATTTTATCAGCCTGATGCACTAAAACTCCCGCGATGCGCAGGGTTGGGGAAGGGCCCGACTAGAAGGGTCGTCTATCATACGCAACCCTACCTTGCATTTCTGCACCTTGCATTTCTGCCAGAGGCTGTTTCCAAGGCTTGAATCTATTTAAGAACATATTTTCAGCCCCCCATATTCTTGTCTCTCAACTACTCACTATATATACATGTTAACCTTTGCACCAAAACATCTTTCATTCTCTTCTCTCCTTTTTTTATAATTTCATAGTATTCTTTGCTTTCTTTGTGTTACATAAATGGCCTCAACCAATTCAACATGGACTGTGGAGCAAAACAAAATGTTTGAGAATGCATTAGCCATCTATGATAAAGATACACCAGATAGGTGGAGCAATGTGGCTAAGGCCACTGGAAAAACAGAAGAAGAAGTTAAGTTGCATTATGAAAAACTAGTGGAGGATATTAAAAATATTGAGGCTGATTTAATTCCCTTGCCTAATCATAAAGAGACATGTGTTGGCCAAGATAGCAAAGCAAGGACGACGGTGAACAAAGGTAAAATAATACTTCATTTTTGTAAATATTGTTATAGATATATACTAGTCAAAAACACATTTGAATTATCATTTTTTCTACGTCTTTCATTTTTCTACCCAAACCATCCCGTCTATATATTCAACACACCTAGTTGAGTAGATGGTGATAGTTTAAATAGAAAATGGTCCAATGGATGGTTGGCCAAAATCGATTTCTAGATGTGTTTTCATACATAGGTGTTGATAGCCCAGGTAGAAAAAGGAATAAATAATAATAGTTCAGACGTATTTTTAAACTTTAGTTACACTACTAAAAAAATCGATAAAATCGACCACCAAAAACCGACCACAATTTGTGGTTGGAAAATTTTGATTTTTTTTTTTTTAAAACCGACCACAAGTGGTAGGTTTTATATTTTAAAAAATCAAAATAATTATTAAAATAATTTTAATAATAATTATCATTTATTTAACAAATAAATTTTTTTAAAAAATAATAAAATCGACCACGAGTGGTCGTTTTTTTTAAAAAAAAATTAAGTTTTAAAATATATATAAAAACCGACCACTTGTGGTTGGTTTTTTAAAATGTTTTTTTTTTAAATCCGATCACTAGTGGTCAGTTTTTATAAAAAATTAATTAGAAATTAATTTTAAAAAACCGACCACTAGTTGTCAGTTTTTATAAAACATAATTAAAAAATACTTTTACAAAATCGACCACTTGTGGCCGGTTTTTGAAGTAAAAAAATTAAAAATTAAATAATCTTAAGTAACACCTAATTATATATATAATTAAAACCTAATATATTAAGTTAATCCAATATAATTAATCGATCACTAATCTAAGTATGTATAAGAAACACATCGCATTATATTATTGGATAATATACTTGTATACGTATGTGATATATATACTACGTATTTTGAACTTGATATAGTCGATAGTGTGTATATGTGTGTGTTTGTTATATGTATATATATAACATATACATATTATATAGCGATGATATATTAATGACATAAGATAAATCAACCGATAATTTATTTGAGTATATGTGAAATACAATGGGATAGTAAAATCGGGTATGTGATGTATATAGTACGTATATGAAATACGTCGCGTTATATTATTGGATAAGATACTCGTGTATGTATGTGATGTATATAGTACGTATTGATATAGTCAATAATGTGTATATATATGTGTGTGTATGTATAGGTATATATATACGTGTGTGTACGTATATATAGGTATATATATTAATGACATAAGATAAACGAACCGATAATTCAACTGAGTTTCTGTGAAATACGTTGTATTATTCTGGGATAGTAAAATCGGGTATGTGATGTATACGTATTTGAATGTTGATAGCCAATTGAATATATTTATATATATGTATATCTCGTGTAGTGATAAAATAGATATACTATTTTGTGTCAATATAATGTAGACACACGTATATTGTTGAAGTTGTAATAACGTAAGGCAAGTATTACGAGGTATATGGGGGGGGGGGAGGGGGGGAGGAAGGAAGTAGGGGGGCAGACGGAAAATTGAATCATGAAACTGACATATACTTATCATTTGCTTTGAATTTTGAACGACCGTCAAATTTTGACGGTGAATTTAAGTTTTTTCGCTTAAATTTTTTGTATATGAGTATATGTGAAATGCGTTGAATAATATTATGGGGTAGAAAAATCGTGTATGTGATATTTATATCTCGTGTAGTGATATATGCAGTAATCGAAAGCTCAATAACTGAATCTATATATCAAAATATATATTTTGAATAATACATTGATATCATACTATTGAAGAAATATATATACTATTTTGTGTCAATGTAGATACGCGTATATTGTTGAAGTTGTAATAACGTAAGATGTCAATAATTTATTTGATTAACACGTATATATATATAATATCGTAATTAACAGCTAATGAACCAAAAATTTATCGTAATTTATAAAATTAATTGATATTATTATGGGTTGGAGGAAATATACTACTCGTGTTTATGTGATGATAAAATTATCTAATTATCTTATTTATATATATAAACATTGTATTAAATTAATTGGATATTGTTATAAATATTATAGCATTTATTTAAAAAATTAATTAATTAAAATTTAATATTAATTTATTAATTATAGTTTATTAAAATTTAATTTATAAAAAAAATGTAAAAACCGACCACACGTGGTTGGTTTTCAATATTATTTCTGAAAATCGACTACTCATGGTCGGTTTTTCTATTAATTTAAAAATAAAAATAAAAACTATTACTAATTAACTCGACCCTACCCACCCGACTAATTAAAATTCTCAATTGATAGCAGAGACCCACAAAACAAACAAAAAACAACACCCAAAAAAGAACAAACACTCGAATTTTCCACTCTCAACCCAAAGACTCGCTAGCAGTTTCCCAAATTTTGAATTTTCGTTGCAATTTTTTATTTCTCCAAATCAGTTGGCGTTGATAAGGTTCGTCATTTCTCCTTTCCCTATTTTTTTTTGTATCTGTTTGTGTACTCCAAATCAGCGGCAATAGTAGTATGTCGATAGCTTGAAATTGAGTGGCAATTGAGTGAAGAATGTTGAGATTATAACGAAAAATATGCAGAATTGGATGAATCTTGAGTTAACTACTTCACTTCAATTTGATTTTTGAAACCCTAGTTCTTATGTTTTGGTTGAAAATGGGGAAATTGGGGATAAACTACTATATTTTAGTTTTTCCCATTTCTTGTTCTTTATTTGTTCCTTTGGTAATTAGGACTAATATATAAATTATAAGAAGGAAACTTCAAGAATATTTGTAGAAGTATACTTAAGTTGTATTTTATCAGTATAGTCTTAATTGTATATTTTAATATGACATCTCCAATCTTCTGAATTGTTCATTTGTAAGCTTTTTTAAATATTGACATCATTTACTAAAGATAATTTTGTAAATGAGTAATGAGTAATATCTTGCATAGAGCAGATGGGTATTTTGGAGAAAATTGTAGTAGTGTATCTTTTAATTTGCTAAGCTCATCATTTTCGATATTGCAGCTTCCCGTGAGAGAATCTATAAGCAGATTGAAGATGCCATTTTGAAATATCAAGAAATTAAGGAAAATATGAAAGGTATGTTGACATAGTGAAGCCGTGTGGTGCCTTGTGCGATTCACTATTGTTATTATCTTTCTTTCATTGTTCATATTGAAGTCTAGTGAAGCCGTGTGTGGCCTTGTTCGATTCACTAGCATTGTTGTTATCTTTTTGTTATTGTTCATATTGAAGTCTAGTGAAGCCGTGTGTGGCCTTGTGCGATTCACTAGCATTGTTGTTGATTGTTTCTTGAATGTGGTTTTATTTTGATACTTAGTCACTTGAAAATGGTTAAGTGTAGGGACTTTAAAGGAGATTTTGTGTTTTGAATATAGTTTGGTAGGTGACTTAGTCGCTTGAAAATGGTTAAGTCTAGGGACTTTAAATGAGATTTTTTTATTTTGAATGTGGTTTATTAGGTTACTTAGTTGCTTGAAAATGGTTAAGTCTAGGGACTTTAAAGGGTATTTTTGTGTTTTGAATGTGGTTTATTTTGATACTTAGTTGCTTGAAAATGGTTAAGTTAGGGACTTTAAAAGAAATTATTGTGTTTTGAATGTGATTTGGTATGTGACTTAGCCACTTGAAAATGGTTAAGTATAGGGACTTTGAATGGGATTTTGTTATTTTGAATGTGGCTTATTAGGTGACTTAGTCGCTTGAAAATGGTTAAGTCTAGGGACTTTGAATGGAATTTTGTTGTTTTGAATGTGGTTGGTTAGGTGACTTAGTCGCTTGAAAATGGTTAAGTCTAGGGACTTTGAATGAGATTTTGTTGTTTTGAATGTGGTTTGTTAGGCGACTTAGTTGCTTGAAAATGGTTAAATCTAGGGACTTTGAATGGAATTTTGTTGTTTTGAATGTGGTTTGTTAGGTGACTTAGTCGCTTGAAAATGGTTAAGTTTAGGGACTTTGAATGAGATTTTATTATTTTAAATGTGGTTTGTTAGGTGACTTAGTCGCTTGAAAATGGTTAAGTCTAGGGACTTTGAATGGAATTTTATTATTTTGATTGTGGTTTGTTAGGTGACTTAGTCGCTTGAAAATGGTTAAGTCTAGGGAGTTTGAATGGAATTTTATTATTTTGAATGTGGTTGGTTAGGTGACTTAGTCGGTTCAAAAATGGTTGAGTCTAGGGACTTTGAATGAGATTTTGTTGTTTTGAATGTGGTTTGTTAGGTGACTTAGTCGCTTGAAAATGGTTAAGTCTAGGGACTTTGAATGGGATTTTGTTGTTTTGAATGTGGTTTGTTAGGTGACTTAGTCGCTTGAAAATGGTTAAGTCTAGTGACTTTGAATGGGATTTTGTTATTTTGAATGTGGTTTGTTAGGCGACTTAGTCGCTTGAAAATGGTTAAGTCTAGGGACTTTGAATGAGATTTTGTTGTTTTAAATGTGGATGGTTAGGTGACTTAGTCGCTTGAAAAGGGTTAAGTGTAGGGACTTTGAATGGGATTTTGTTGTTTTAAATGTGGTTTGTTAGGTGACTTAGTTGCTTGAAAATGATTAAGTCTAGGGACTTTGAATGAGATTTTGTTGTTTTGAATGTGGTTTGTTAGGTGACTTAGTCGCTTGAAAATGGTTAAGTCTAGGGACTTTGAATGGAAATTTGTTATTTTGAATGTGGTTTGGTTAGGTGACTTAGTCGCTTGAAAATGGTTAAGTCTAGGAACTTTGAATGGGATTTTGTTGTTTTGAATGTGGTTTGTTAGGTGACTTAGTCGCTTGAAAATGGTTAAGTTCTTGTGACTTGATCTAATTAGTTTAATCTGATTGATTGCGTAGATAGAACCTGATCATAACTGGATATATTACTGGAACAATGATAATAGAATGGGTATTAGGGAGGAATTTGTTGAGGGTGTCAAAAGATTTGTTGAACATGCTAAGACACTTGATGTTTGGACACGTTTTTGGGTAATTCGGTGTCCTTATGTTAGATGTGATGGTATAAATCTTGTAAGTGAACAAGATGTAAAGGAGAATTTTTATAGAAAGGGGTTTCACGAGGACTTTTTAAGAATGCGTGGTATTCATGGTGATGTTGCGCAAAATAATTTTGTTGTTGGAGAAAGTAGTAGGTCTGCAGGGCATAATGGATATCAAGATACTAGGATGACAGAAATGATGCACGATGCTTTTGGGATGCAACACGGGGTTGACTTTAGGGAAAATGTTGAAGATGTTCCTAATAGCAAAGCGAGCAATCTCTACGAAGAATTGCATGCTGCTAGTCATCCTTTTTTTTACGGGTGTTCGCACTCTTATTTTTCTGTTGCTGTTAGATTATTAAGTATTAAATCTGACTGGAATATTGCAGAAGGAGGAATGGACTCAATTATAGACTTTATTAAAGAGTTAGTTGACCCCGGCTTGGAGGTTCCTGATTCTTTCTATATGGCAAAAAGATTGGTGTCAAAGTTAGGTCTCTCCTCGGTTAGAATTGATTTTTGTGAAAATGGCTATATGTTATACTTTAAGGAAGATGCTAACCTAGAGTTCTGTAAGTTTTGTCAGCACTCTCGATATAAGCATGGTTCTATTGGAAATAAAATTGCTATTAAGGCGATGCATTATTTACCTCTTATACCAAGGTTGAAGAGGTTGTATGCTTCATATAGCTCAGCTCCTCATATGAGATGGCATAGTGAAAATAGAAGGCCCACTGGTGTTATGTATCATCTATCTGATGGAGAGGCTTGGAAGCATTTTAATGCAACTTATCCAGATTTTGCAGCTGAGCCACAAAACATTCGATTGGGATTATGTGTGGTTGGGTTCTCTTATTTTCAGTTGGTGGTGCTCCATATTCATGTTGGCCTGTATTTATCACTACTTATAATCTTCCTCCTGAATGGTAATGACTAGTCCCTATATATTTCTGAATTGTGTTATTCCTGGCCCGCGTAATCCAAAAAAGTGGAATAGATGTCTACTTGCAACCTTTGATCGATGAACTTCAAATTTTATGGCATGAGGGGGTTGAAACTTGGGACATCTCTCTTAAACAGAATTTCAATCTGCGTGTATATCTAATGTGGACTGTTAATGATTTTCCTGCTTATGAAATGTTGTCTGGTTGGATGATAGCTGGAGAGCTGTCTTGTCCATACTGCATGGAAAAAATAAAATCTTTCACATTGAGACATGGCAGAAAAAATTCATGGTTTGATTATCATCGTTGTTTCTTGCCACCTTATCATGAATTTAGGAGACTCAAGAATGCCTTCAGAAGGAATAGAAGGGAACATGATGGTCCACCTCCAAGGCTGTCTGGTCATGACGTCTGGGAAATAGTTCAGGATTTGCCTAAAGCCAGCGAGGAATGATTGTACAGGCTTGATGGATATGGCGTTTCGCATACCTGGAATAAGAAAAGTATATTTTGGGAGTTAGAATATTGGCCAGATAATTTACTTAGAAATAATATTGATGCCAAGCATATTGAGAAGAACTATTTTGACAACTTGTTCAACACAGTTATGGATGTCACCGTCAAAACAAAGGATAATCCTAAGGCCAGACTTGACTTACCAGAATATTACAACCGCAGAGAATTACACTTACAGCAGGGGCCCAACGACAATGTTCTTAAGCCCAAGGCTAGTTTGACATTCAAGTTGGATAAAAAGCATCAAATATGTAAGTGGATTAAAAGTTTGAAGATGCTCGATGGATATGCCTCAAATTTGAGAAAGAGGGTTGATATGACTCAAGGAATCTTGCATGGAATGAAAAGCCATGATTGTTATATTTTCATGGAGCAATTACTTCCAATTGCTTTTATTGGCTAACCTAAAAACATATGGAAACTAATAGCAGAGATCAGTTTGTTCTTCAAAGACTTATGTGCCACCACATTAACAGAAGAAAATCTGGCGTGAATGGAAAGTAATATTGTTGTTATCACCATCAAGCTGGAGAAAATTTTTCCGCCAGCGTTCTTCAATGTGATGGAACATCTTTCCATTCACCTTGTGCACGAAGATCGGCTAGGCGGTCCAGTTCAAACTAGGTGGATGCATTCATTTGAACGGTAAGCATTTGCAACATATTTAAATGCATACATATCTTTTTTAAAGATAGTAAATATCTAACCTTAATATTGTACAGGGCAATTGGAAGATTGAAAAGGGGTCCCAAAAACAAGTAAAAGGTGGAAGGCTCTATAGTTAAGGCATATCTTGCAAGAGAAACTTCTCAATTTTGTTGATACTACTTTCGTGATGAAGTTGCTTGTTCAAGAAACCGACTGAATCGTCATCAGGACGATGTGAATGAGCCTCATTTGCAACCGATATCAATTTTCAATCAATTTGGTTGTAAGGCTAAAAAAACCATACCTCGCTGGCTCACTCCCACGGAGCGTAAATCAGCAACTTTGTATAGCTTGCTGAATTACCCTGAAATTGAGCCCTTTCTGAAGTAAGGAGATTAAAATTTTAACATATCTTATTTGTTTACTCATTCCCTTAAAGAAACTAATTGTGTATCCCATGTTGGATGTTCAGTTCATTTAAGACTCAATTTCATGAAAATCAACTGTATGCATCTTTTGCATCATGGTTTAAAAATGAGGTTCATCAGTGTATTAATATTTTTACAAAGTTTAAACATTTACACATTCCTCTACTAAAATATATATATGTATGATATTTTTAGGTACACCATTCACCAAATGCAGCCACATACGATAATCTCTTGAGAGATATTTCTTTGGGTCCAGTCAAAGCTAATGCAATGTCCCAATACAAAGTCAATGGGTTTAACTTTTCTACTGAACAACACTCCAAGTCAAGGAAAACAAACAATAGTTGGTGTTTGGGTTAAGGGTGATGATGATGTTGATTACTTTGGCATCATACACGAGATCTTAGAACTGGAGTATGTTGGTTTTCCAATAGAAAAAATTATCCTCTTTCGATGTAAGTGGTTTGATCCAAGCACAGCAGGCACAAAAGTACATAAGGAGCATAACATCATTGAAGTGAAGCACAATAGGTCGTATCCTATTTACGATCCATTTGTTCTAGCGCAAAATGCTAAACAAGTGTATTATGCTCCTTATCCGTTGCGCAATGACAAGTTTGATTGGTGGTCTGTAATCAAAACAAAGCCTATAGGCCGGGTGAAAGTTGAGAATGTGCTGGAGACTGCATATCAAAATGAAATGAAGATTAATCATCAGCTAGTGAACGTTGAATTAGTGGACGGTTTGAATCACCCGAAAAATATATTTGAAGAAGTTAATATTGCCGAAGAAGAGGCTGAGTGGGTAGGAGATGAGGACACCTCCGAAGAGGGTGAATGATTTAGTGGAGTTTCTTCAGAAGAGGAGGATTAGTTCTGTAGGTTTTATTTATTATGTATTGATGTCTTTATGCTTTGTACTATGTATTTACCTTTATGTTTCTTGTTTTAGATTGATATGTAATATACTGTTTAAGTCTGTTGTTTCCACTTTTTCATGATTTATATAGTAATAAAAATAGTTTTGTCTATATCTCATGTTGTTGGAGCGATTTGAAATGTGAATTAGTAACTTGAAATTACTTACTTGGAATGTTTTCTTATAAATATATATTCATGTTATAGGAACTAACTACTTGTTAACTTAACATAATTTAGATGTCAGGCAGAGATGACAGAGGTAAGGGAAAGGTTGATACTATGAAATCAAAAAAGAAAAAATAACCTCCTACTTATAGACAACCGACAGGTATTCACATATCTGAGGGTCGGTGTGCTGACGGGCCAGCACAACCCTCATATTCTAGGTCGTCCGAGGATTCGATACCTACTCCTACGCATGTGGGGCCACTACATGGGTCTACACCGATCCATTCTGCTCCTATGACCGTACCACCGCTAGCACAGTACTATCGTACAACCGTTGGCCCCTCCAGACATCTACTATCATCGATACCCTCCTCCAGCTACGCATGATGATGACGGCTAGTTTTTTTATTTTTGTATGTCTTGTACTTTAAATTTAGACATTTTGTTGTTTGAAACTATTGTTGTAGTTTTTTCGTACTCACCTTCTTGGACATTTTGTATGTGTTGTACACTTTTGAAAATTTTCATTTGATTTTTTGTTGTTGTATTTTCATTTTGGTTACTGCTGTATATTGTTGTTGTTGTATGCTGTATTTGGGTTTTTATTTTTTTTTAAATTCCCAGAAAAACTGACCACAAGTGATCGGTTTTTTAAATTATTTTTTTTTGCAGAAAACCGACCACAAGTGGTCGGTTTTAAATTAAATTAATTTATTTATTAAAAAATCGACCACACGTGGTCTGTTTATTATAAAATTAATAAATTAATTTAATAAAAAACCGACCACTTGTGGTCGATTTTTTTTTCCTAAAATTATTTTTTAAATTTAAATAAAATAATAATAAATTTTAAAAATAAATAAATATTTTTTAAAAAATCAACCACTTGTGATTGGTTTTTAAAAAACTACCGCTACTTTTCCGATCACAAATTTTGGTCGGTTTTATAGTCGGAAATTGGGGAAAATCGACCACTTGTGGTCAGTTTTCGTGGTCGGTTTTTCTCTTTTTTTTTAGTAATGTTATGAATAATTTAAATAAAAAACTACCATGTTAACTTTTCTCTAATCAAAAACTGAATTATCATTTTTTTTTAGTTTCACACTCCAACTATCAGTTGTTCTTTCTACCTGAACCATCCCATCTATGTATTCAGCACACCTAGTTGAGTAGATGGTGGTAATTTAAATAGGAAATGGAACAACGGATAGTTGGCCAAATCGATTTGGTGGTGTGTTTTCATAAATAGGTGTTGATAGCTTTAGGTAGAAAAAGGGATGGATACATTGGATAGTAATAGTTCAGTGTTTTTAAGCATTAGTTATCTTTTCTTTTCTCTCATATAATTTGTTTGAATTAATTAACTTGTTATTTTATTGACAGATTGAAGTAGCTCAAGTTCAATTAGAAGCAATAAATAGCAAAGAAGATGGAGACTCCAATGCAGCAATTAGATGCTGAAAATGTCTTCTTTTTTCTTCCATTTTACTTTCATGTAGTTTTTCAAGAGATCTATTTTTGTTATAAGCAAATGTATGTTTTTGAAAGGTGACTCAAAAACATCTTTCATATTCGAATTAATGATATCTTAATTCTTAATGAATTATCGTACAAATTTGTCTATGTTATTTCACTTATAGTTAACAGATCAAATCTAACGAAATTTTGTGGTCATTGCTCAATGATCACTCAATTATTAAAAATTATATAATAAAGTCACGAAATGATCATTTTTATAGTCATTTCACAAATATTAATATGACTACTTTTATTAATATTAATATTAATATTAATATTAATATTAATATTAATATTAATATTAATATTAATATTAATATTAAGGAGTTAGGTGTTGAAAAATTCAGAAAAATGGCCGGAATAATTTATAGTGTGATTTAGCAAAAGAAAAAGTAACTTTATATGATAAAATAAGAAAGAATAATTTTAATACATAATTTCTAGTGGTTGAGTAATCATTTGAATGATGAAATGATGAGCTTTGAAATTCTCTTAACAGATAATTATAAGGATCATAAAATGTACCAAATAAACTGAAATGAGAAGTATTACTTCTACTGCCCTATTTTATTGTTGTGAATCTCTTTTATCAGCTATGAGTTTATCATAAAATATTTATTTTGTTGCTATTAGTAATTTTCTATGATACTGTTATTTATAACGTTTTGGGTAGTAGAATTTGTATAAATGCAATAACAACTTTAACACTAGTTCATGTATAAACAAGAATACTTATGAAGTTCCTTAATACCTTCAACACAAGATTATAAATAATCTATCCAAGAAGTATGTTAAATTTCAAGAAAAGAGATGAAACAGAATTTTTAAGACCAAGTCCCCCGACTTCACGGAGTTTCCTTAAGGAATAATTTCCCTCACTGTACCCGAGATTATGAAATCTTCCTCCCAGGATAAAATGACCTTCAATCCAAACAATAGTGGTACCTCAAATTGTTGGATTCAACGAACTCACTCAACGATTTGATTGATCACACATAATAGTTTTTGAAGACAAGAAGAGTTTGTATTTTTCAGAAATTTTTCGTACCAAAATCTGTGGATGAAAGCAGGTTTTATAGCCATCATGTGCCTCTTCTGAAAGGTGGCAATGGTTCACTTAAAAGGTGTAATCTTTCCGGAAAATCATGTCTGTTCGTCCAAAGAATACATCTTTTCCGAACAGGCATACCATTTCATGAATCAGTGTGTCATTTCATTGAAGGGTTGCATCCCTTCCGAAGCATCAATTCGCTTCTGCACTGCATTTCGAAACAGTGTTTCCGCCACTGCATGCATGCATATAAATGGAGAATAAAAAACACAGTAAAAATTTATAGCATTTTTTTCTTTGGTATTTTCGAATTAAATTTCTGTCAAATAAAATTTGTCCAAAAAGATAAATCTCATCGATCAATCATTTGACAAATCCAATGTGGGAAAATTAGTGAACTTGCCCTTAAAAGAGTACACTTTCTATTTTGGTGTCTCTCTTTCTCTTCACTATTTTTTTTCCATTTTCCATTCACACTTTTCATACATATTGAACCCAACAATTGATAATGCTCAAACTACAGCTCTCGTAAGAGTGTAAACGGTCGTTGTCAAATATAGAACCCAACCTGGGTTGGGTATCGATCCCACAGGGAATAGCTTGGTCAACAAGTAAGCAACGATTACTAGACTTTTAGTGCAAGTCTCGTAAGAAGGGGGGTTTGTAATGTGTAACCAAATTATTAAAGCAAAAACTGAAAATACCAAAGTTTAAAGAAAGAATGTTTAGTAGGTTGTGAAACAATGAGAATTGAGGAGTTGGGGTTATGTCCACCTTCTGAGTTATACGTCTCTATTGACTATGAGTGTGTTGAATTCAGACATGCATGTGCTTATAGAGAATTGTATTCGATGGTAAATCCAGGCGTCTTTCGACCTATTCGAGGATTATCTCTTTTCCAGACAGCAATAGATAGTATCTCATTCGGCTTCCATAACCCCAACAGAGAAGTTTAGTTACCCATGAGTGCGAAGAAAATCAAAATTGACATTGTTGTTATACCACAATAAAGATTTCACGTTTGTAATGGTGTGGTAGGCGTTAGGCGTGAATCCCTTAGCAAAGTAACGTTTCTCTAGTTGTGGAATTTAAGAATAGATGAATAGAAGAAGAAAAATAGAATTAATGGAAGAATGATTGTTTAGAACTAGAATGTCTTAGAAGTAGAATAGAATAGAATTGAATGTAAGAAGATGTCCTAAAATCTCTAGCAAGATAGGGTATTTATAATACCCATATCCTATTCCTACTAAGCTAATGAAATGCTTAACCAAATCCTACTAAGCTAATGAAATACTTAACCCAATTGTACTAGGTTAATGTATCATTATCCTAATCCTAATAAGTTACTGCTAGTCCCCAAAGTCTTCAGAAATATTGTTTTAGCCCAGGACAGAATTTCCATGCGCCATCTTTAGTCCTGGGCGTCCAAGATTGGTTTTTCTCCTTTCGTGAAGCTTTCTTTGGCGTCAAGTTATCCATGAAATGCTGAATTCTGCATCATTTATACCTGAAACTTTGCTAATCATGTTCGTTAGCTCACTTACAGGAAAATGGACTAAAAGTGCATGAAATATATAATTTGTTCTCAAAACTAGGCTAAAATATGGGCAAAATATAGTGCTATAGGCGTGTAAATTCGCCTATCATCAACAATCCCCCACATGAATGGGGAATGACTACTTTTTCATAAAATTTTACGGACAAGTATGTGATCATCAAGCAAAGAACGATTGCATCTGGATAAGTGGGTTTTCAGTGAACATGCATCGGATGCACTCGGTCAATCGTTAGATTTGATATCTTTGAACCGTCGAGCTTTAATATACACCTAGACAATACATGTCACGCAACTAGCCTTTTGCCGTTTATGGTTCTCACGATTTTGTTCTTTTCAGCCATGAACATGTCCCGGTTTTATGAGATCTTAGAAAATAGGCCTTTACTAACATTCTCCTTGAAGCGGCTTCCACTTCGCCCTCACATAGGTGATTTCTAAATGTTCGATCCTATAAATTAAACTATTTGATCAAATCTGCCAAATTTAGATAATCATTAAAAGACTTCACACCATAAGTCTTATCCTTGTTTCCTAAACATTGTCTCATGAGAATGGGTTGGGTATTTGACAATGTTGAACCTGTCAGAACAACTTTGTTTGATCTCATTGAACCTAGCTCTTAGGATCTCCAGTCTTCTAGGTAGAGTTACCGCCATGTTGACTTGTCCTAGGCCTTAAACCCATTCCCTTGGATGCTATCTCAACTCCTTCTCTAGATAGGCCTTTTGTAAGTGGATCCGACACATTATCCTTTGACTTCAATAGTCAACAATGATAATTCCACTAGAGAGAAGTTCTCTAATGGTATTATGTCTTCGTCTTATATGATGAGATTTATCGTTGTACATCATACTACTTGCCCTACTGAGACAGGGGCGTTCTATTTTTCGCAACACCGCTGCTTGGCAGTCGTGCACACACAACACAACTTCAGCCACAACACACACAATGCGCAGTCTAAATAATTAGACACAAATGCAGAAACGTAAAGCACTCAATCGTTTACAGGAACCGCGTCCCCAACCTTTATATTTCTCTCAGAATTACAAAGGAAGTGTCACACAAAATTGTCAAAGGCATACACTCAACACACACTATTTTCTAGATGCCTTTACAATTTCCTGCAGCACATTTAAATACTGCAAAAGTAGTTACAACAGTTGCAACTTAGGACACATGGCAGCCTGTCATTGGACAAGGTTGCATGCTCCTCACATGACATAGCAAAACTGATCTAAGCACTATCTAAAAATACACATGTTACAACATTCAAAATTCAAACACAATAACTACCCCATGTGACTAGCACATGGGCAGCTTTGCCCTTCTAGTTAATTTTGTCAATGCTAACACTTAGTCATTTTCAGCTTCTCAGCACTTAGTCTTTCCATCTTTACCTTGTCAAGCATCTCAGCCATGCCTCATCTTGCCAGCATCATGTCTTGCCAATATCATGTCTGCTCCTGTGCCTACGCCATGCCATTGTTTGTTCCATGAAGCTGTCTTAGCCATGTCACAGCTTAGGCCACGCCAATGCCTATGTTGCGACTTCGCCTCGATCATGCCTGCGTCCAAGTCTGCGTCCATGTCTGTTCCATGCCATCACCTGCGCCTCGCCAGTGTCGATGTCATGCCAGTGCCATTCTATATTACTGCTGCACGCATGCCCTTACAGGTGCCATGCGCCTGTCGTTGTCTCAAGTGTCCAAGGAAGTCTTGCCATCACTCTAGCATACCTTGGTCTAATACATTACTTGTGTTTGGCACATGTCAAGGCCAATGTGCACCTTGACATGGCCTTGTAATCCACCAAGCCTTAGAGTGAGGGTCTAATAGACCACCCCACTTGAAGAACTCGATGCCCTCATCGAGGTTGTTTTGATGTAGTCGTCTATTTGCTTGTCGAACTGCCACAGGTTCTGAGCCTTCTCCCAAACAACATCTTCTTTACTTGAACCTTTCCACTGAATTAAGAATTCTGTCTTGGTACTCTTTTTGCTATTTCCCACGATCCGGTAATCAAGTATCTTCTCCATTTTGGACTTGTACTCTTTCACGATCAAAGAAGGAGCCCTTTTGTTTTTGTTCCTCCCCGGGTCTTCAACATCTTCATTGTACCGTTTTAGAAAACTAACATAAAATGTAAGGTGAATCTTCAACCTTTCCGGCAATTTCAACCTATAAGCAACTTCTCCGACCTTCTCAATAACATCGAACGGGCCATCATATCTTGGAACCAGTCCACGATGTCTTTGCTTACTCACAATTTGTTTCCAGATTTGGGGAGTGAGTTTCAAAATCACTTTGTCTCCAATGCTGAACTCTACCGCACGTCGATGCTGATCTGCATATTTCTTCATGTGTTTCTGCATTTTTCTCAAGCTATCTTGTGCCTCATGCTTGTCTTTTGCATATCGATAAACAGCAGGGCAATGGTGACCTTTCTTCAGCATCGTTACCTCCAATGGTGTCATAGGCTGCATACCTAAAACCAGTTTAAACGGGCTCTTTTCCGTCGCTGATGACCTGTGCAGGTTGTAACAAAACTGCGCAGTGTCTAACAAATCTGCCCAATTCCACTGACTTGTTGTTACGTAGTGCCTCAGATACTCTTCTAGCAAGTGGTTTATCCGTTAAGTTTGGCCATCAGTTTGTGGATGATTTGTCGTAGATAATTTCAGATCAGTCCCCATCATAGTAAATAATGCATGCCAGAACCGACCTGTGAAACGTGCGTCTCTATCATTCACTATATCACTTGGCAAACCGAAATGCTTTACCACATTCTTGTAGAATAATTCTGCAGCAACTTCTGATGAGCAAATGATTGGTGCAGCAATAAAAACAACATACTTCGAGAACCTGTCAACCACCACCATAATAGACGCATTGCTATCTACTTTAGGAAAACCAGAAATAAAGTCCATCGAGACAGAAATCAATGGCCTTTCAGGAATAGGCAGAGGTTGTAGCAAACCCGCCTCTTTCATACGTTCTGTCTTGTCTCTTTGACACACATCACAAGTCTTCACGTATGCCTCAATATCGTCTTCCATTTTTGGCCAAAAATAAACACAGGACAGTAGAGCTAGCATCCTTTCAACACCGGGATGACCATCCCAAGGAGTGTCATGTTCCTCCTTCATCATGTCTTTACGCAACCACTACCTTGAGGTACGATAATTCTCCCCCTTTAAAGTATAGGAGATCGTCCTCGATCCAATACCTTCGAATGATCCCATCTTTAACTTGACCCATCCACTTGACATAGAGTGGGTCGTTAGCAGCACAAAATCTAATTCTCTCAAAGAAATCAGATTCAAGTCTAGCAATAGAGTATACTGCAACAAATACCTCTTTTCGACTTAGGGAATCCGCAACCTGGTTGTGTTTCCCTGGTTTATGCTCCCACGTGAAGTCATACTCAGCAAGAAACTCCTACCAACGAGCTTGCTTCAGACTCAACTTCTTCTACGTCTTGAAGAAAGTGTTTCCGACATTATCCGTCCGCACTACGAACCGAGTACCCAGCAAATACACTCTCCAAGTCTGTAAACAATGCACCACTGAAACCATTTCTTTTTCATGTGTCGAATACCTTTGCTCAGCATCACTCAACTTTTGACTTTTGAAAGCCACAGGATGGCCTTCCTGCACTAATACGCTTCCAACAGCTTTATCCGACGCATCAGTGTGAACTTCAAATGGTAACTCAAAGTCTGGCAGCATCAAAATGGGTTCTGAAGCAATAGCATCTTTCAATATTTGAAATGCTACATTGCACTTCTCAGACCATTCCCACTTGACTATTTTCTTTAGCAAATCAGTCAACGCCATTGCCTTCTTAGAGTAACCAACAATGAATTTGCGATAGTAGTTAGCCAGTCCCAAGAATGATCTCAATTCTTTAACTCCGCTAGGCGCCTGCCAATCGACGATCGCTTGCACCTTCTTCGGGTCCATTCTCACTTGGTTTTGACTAACCAAATGCCCAAGGAACTTCACTTTCTGTTTGGCAAATTCGCAGTTTTCCATTTTGACATAAAGTTTGTACTCCCGCAATCGAGACAATACTAACTTCAAATGTTCCAAATGCTCATCAAGGGAACAACTATAAATGACTATGTCGTCTAGATATACCACAACAAAGTCGTTTAGGTAATCATACAATACATCATTCATCAAGTTGCAGAAAGTTGCCGGGGCATTCGTCAACCCAAACGGCATAACCAGAATTCATAAGAGCCATACCTCATCACACACGTGGTCTTTTATTCATCACCTTCTGCTATTCGAACATGCCAATACCCTGATCGTAGATCAAGTTTAGTGAACCAGCATGCCTTCATCAATCTGTCCATGAGATCTTGCACCAACGGGATAGGATATTTGTTCTTCACAGTCACTTTATTTAATGCTCGATAGTCCACACACATCCTCATTGAACCATCCTATTTCTTTTGGAATAAAATAGGAGAATCATAAGGAGTTTTCGATGGTTGAATTAATCCAGCGTCCAGCAATTCATTCAACTGTTTTCGCAATTCAGCCAACTCTTTTGGAGCCATTCGATAAGGAGACTGTGCAGGAGCAACTGAACTGGGCAGCAACTCGATCTTGTGATCTATATCCCTCCTTGGCGACAAATCTTTAGGCAATTCAAGGGGCATCACATTAGCGTATTGCTTCAGTAAATTAGCAACACAATCTGGTACTTCCACCTTCACATCTGGTTCCACTTCTATCATGGCAGCAAGAGAAGTTTCAGCACCCTTCTTCAGTCCTTTCTCGACCGAAATAACAGAAATAATAGGGCCCTTGTTTTTCCCTTTCTTTACTTCTCCATAAGGATTAGAAGCCTTGATGAAACTTGGATTGGTTTCGTCTCCGATCATCACTCCGTCTAAGTGAGGAAAAGAAACAAAACGAAACTTTCTAAGGAAGTCTATCCCTAGAATGACTTCAAAATCACCTAATGGCATAGCCATCAAGTTATTTTTTCCCGTCCAACTCCCAATCACCATCTGCACATCGTAAGCCATGCCTATAATGGCTTGTGCTTTGGAACTCACCGTCTGGACAAAGGATGTACTTTTCTTCAACTTAAGTCCATGTTTCGCAGCAACTTTGGCATCCACAAAAGTATGAGTGTCTCCAGTATCAACCATGGCCATCACACGATTTCCATCGATCTTCATCTCGAAATGAATCAACGCAACATGAGGGTTATTGAAAGACTTTGAGGATTTACCCATAACATTCAACAAACTGATATGGTTAAGTGACAACCCCAAAGGATTTGCCAACGCAGCAACCACATCATCACCCTTACTTTGATTCACGTTCCCAGCAAGCATCACATTCACTCTTTCACGATTAGGACAACTCTTGGCCAAATGCGGTCCACCACAAGTCTAGCAGCCTTTTGCATTGTTATATTTCCCTTTGTTTTTAGTGTTCCCAGCATTTGTTTGTGCCTTCCCCTTGTCATTCTTATCGCTACGTCCATCCTTCTTCCATTCTCCTTTCTTCTCAGTCTTCTTCTTTGACTTCGAAGAATTGGGAATGTTAGAATCTGAACATGTTGAGCGAAAGTCCACTAACGAATCAGCAGCAGCAATTGCACTAGGCAAGTCCTTCACATTCTGCCTACGTAATTCGTTTTGGGCCCATGCTTGCATCCCTGAGATGAAATTATGCAACTTATCTTCGTCAGACATGTTTTGGATGTCCAACATCAAAGAAGTAAATTCCTTGATATAGTCGCGAATCGTTCCCATTTGCCTTAGCCTTTTCAACTTGTCTCTAGCAATCCATAAAGCATTGCTAGGAAGAAATTGGTCCCTCATTTCTTTCTTCAACTTATCCCAAGTATCAATTTTGGGACGTCCAACGCTTTCATCATCCGCATTCCGAGTACGCCACCATAATTTTGCATCACCAGTCAAGTACATCATGGTAATGTTCAATTTGTCCGTCTCAGAAACTCGTGCAGCAGTGAAGTATTGCTCCATATCCCATAGAAAATTCTCCAATTCCTTGGCACTTCTAGCACCACCAAAAGGCTTGGGTTCAGGAATTTTTACTTTGGAACTGCTTTCCTGGGTCTGTCCTGATGCAGCCACCGCACGTCGCAGAACCATCATTTCCGTCTGCAAATCTGCCATCACCTTGCCTTGATCTTGTACCAGTGACATCAAAGCATCGCGTGAACTCAGAAGTTCTGCAACACTTTCATCATATTGGTTACGTAATTGTACCAGTTTATCCGTCAAGGTGTAGATTTGTGTTATCAAATCAACAACGCCTTCAGTTTGTTCGAGTTCATCCGTAATGCCAATGAAGTTTCAAATTTGTGCAACATCTTTGTTTAATTGAGCGACAGTTACCATCTTTGTACTGCAACGCGTCTCTGATACTAGTTGAGACAGGGGCGTTCTATTTTTCGCAACACCGCTGCTTGGCAGTCACGCACACACAACACAACTTCAGCCATAACACACATAATACGCAGTCTAAACAATTAGACACAAATGCAGAAACGTAAAGCACTTAATCGTTTATAGGAACCGTGTCCCCAACCTTTATATTTCTCTCAGAATTACAAAGGAAGTGTCACACAAAATTGTCGAAGGCATACACTCAACACACACTATTTTCTGAATGCCTTTACAATTTCCTGCAGTACATTTAAATACTGCACAAGCAGTTATAACAGTTGCAACTTAGGACACATGGCAGCCTGTCATTGGATAAGGCTGCATGCTCCTCACATGACATAGAAAAACTGATCTAAGCACTATCTGAAAATACACATGTTACAACATTCAAAATTCAAACACAACAACTACCCCATGTGACTAGCACATGGGCAGCTTTTCCCTTCTAGTTAATTTTGCCAATGCTAACACCTAGTCATTTTCAGCTTCTCAGCACTTAGTCTTTCCATCTTTGCCTTGTCAAGCATCTCAGCCATGCCTCGTCTTTCCAGCATCATGTCTTGCCAATATTATGTCTGCGCCTGTGCCTACGTCATGCCATTGCTTGCTCCATGAAGTTGTCTTAGCCATGTCACAGCTTAGGCCACGCCAATGCCTATGTTGCGACTTCGCCTCGATCATGCCTGCGTCCAAGTCTGCGTCCATGTCTGTGCTATGCCATCACCTGCGCCTCGCCAGTGTCGATGTCATGCCAGTGCCATGCCATATTACTGCTGCACGCATGCCCTCGCAGGTTCCATGCGTCTGTCATTGTCTCAAGTGTCCAAGGAAGCCTTGCCATCACTCTAGCATACCTTGGTCTAATACATTGCTTGTGTTTGGCACATGTCAAGGCCAATGTGCACCTTGACATAGCCTTGTAAGCCATCAAGCCTTAGACTGAGGGTCTAACACCTACCTATCGTCGCTTGGTTATCACAGTGTATACATATTGGTGCCACTGGTTTGGGCCAAT
Organism: Capsicum pubescens; assembly: GCA_030864215.1. NCBI lineage: Eukaryota > Viridiplantae > Streptophyta > Magnoliopsida > Solanales > Solanaceae > Capsicum > Capsicum pubescens. The sequence goes on from CM061549.1 coordinate 39,780,102, forward strand.
AAGGAATATCTTCCAAGAAATTCTAAAGCCATTTTGCTTCTTCACCGGATTTATCCAATGCGATAAATTCGGATTCCATTGTAGAGCGAGCAATACATGTCTATTTGGAAAATTTTTAAGAGACTGCTCCTCCACCGATAGTAAATATATATCCACTCGTGGATTCTACTTCGTTCGATCCGGTGATCCAATTTGCATCATTATATCCTTCTAGTACCACGGGATATTTATTATAATGCAAAGCGTAATCTAGAGTGTATTTGAGATACCCCTAAGTTCTTTTCATTGACAACCAATGAGTTTTGTCGGGATTACTCGTGTACCGACTTAACTTACTAATAGTGCATGCTATGTCTGGTCGTGTATAATTCATTATATACATTAGAAATCCCAATACTCTTGCGTACTCCAATTGTGAGTCACTTTCACCTTCATTCTTTTGAAGTGCAAAACTCACATCTAATGGAGTCTTGGCAATACCGAAGTTTATATACTTGAATTTGTCAAGTACCTTTTTGATATAATGAGACTGTGACAATGCCAATCCTTGTGGAGTTCTATGGATTCTTATCCCTAAGATCACATCCGCAACTCCAAGGTCTTTCATATCGAACTTGCTCTCGACTCTTGAGCATTTGGTTTGTTGCATTTATGTCTGAAATATCTCTACTGATGATCAACATATCATCCACATACAAACAAACAATGACTTGGTGATTTAAAGTGTCTTTAATATAAACACATTTATCACATTCATTAATTTTGAATCCGTTTGCCAACATAGTTTGGCCAAACTTTCCATGCCATTGCTTAGGTGCTTGTTTTAGTCCATAAAGTGACTTAACAAGTTTACACATCTTATTTTCTTTTCCTGGAACCAAAAAACCCTCAGGTTGTTCCATGTAAATTTGTTCTTCTAATTCTCCATTTAGGAATGCAATTTTCACATCCATTTGATGGATTCCAAGACCATATACCGCCGCCAAGGCAATTAACATTTGAATCGATGCTATTCTTGTTATCGGCGAGTATGTATCAAATTAATCAAGGCCTTCTTTTTGTTTGAAGCCTTTTACTACAAGTCTTGCCTTGTATTTTTCAATAGTATCATCCGCTTTCATTTTCCTTTTGAAGATCCTAAAGGTTTGTTTCCTGGAAATATCAACCAACTCCCACGTATGGTTGCTTAAGATAGAATCAATCTCACTATCAACTGCCTCTTTTTAAAAGGATGAGTCCAAAGACGTCATCGCTTCCTTAAATGTTTGAGGCTCATTTTCTAAGAGAAATATTATAAAATCCGATCCAAATGAAGTTGACATTCTTTGACGTGTACTACGTCTTGGATTCTCATCATTATGTACATTAATTCTCACTTGGTTCATCTCGAGGTCTATTAGACCCTCCACTAGACTGTTCATGTCTAGTTTTATACGGATAAATATTTTCAAAGAATTCAGCGTTATCTAATTTAATTACCGTATGTTCATTAATATCCTGATGTTCGGATTTATGAATAAAAAACCGACATGCTTTACTACTTTGAGAATATCCTATGAACACGCCGTCCACCGTCTTAGGTCCTATCTTAACCCTTTTAGGAATAGAAACTTGAACCTTTGCTATACACCCTCACACTTTGAAATATTTCAAGTTGGGTTTTCTTTCTTTCCATTTTTCATAAGAGCTTGATTGTGTCTTACTATGGAGAACTTTATTAAGTATTTGGTTGGCCGTAAGGATAGCCTCCCCCCACAAGTTTTACAGTAAATCTGAACTTATAAGTAAAGCATTCATATTTTCTTCAAAGTTCGATTTTTTCTTTCCGCAATTTCATTAGATTGAGGTGAATACGGGGCCGTAGTTTGATGAATAATTTCATTCTCTACATATATTTCGGCGAAAGGAGATTCATATTCTCCGCCCCTATCACTTCTTATTGTTTTTATCTTTTTCTCTAACTGATTTTCAACTTCAGTTTTATATTGCCTAAACGCATCTATTGCTTTTCATCCTTACTGTTTAGCAAATAGACATAACAATATCTAGTGCAGTTGTCAATAAAAGTTATGAAATACTTTTTCCTACCACGTGATGGTGTTGACTTCATATCACAAATGTCCATGTGGATTAAGTCTAAGGAATTGGAATTCCTTTCAATGGACTTATACAGATGCTTAACATACTTTGATTCCACACAAGTTTGACACTTTGATTTATTGCATTCAAAATTTGACAAAACTTCTAAGTTAATCAGTTTTAGCAATATTTTGTAATTAAAATAGCCTAATCATTCAAGCCACAAATCATAAGACTCAAGAAAGTAATAACTTAAATCTTGAGTTATACAACAAGACTCAGTCCCCAAATAAAATTTGTCCAAAAGATGAGGATGTGTGAGAATATATGGGGTGATAAAATTAAGTGTAACGATCCTTCCTGTCGTTATAAAGTGGTTAGGACCTAAAGTACCTTGTAAGATCTCCCCTAGTGAGTTGACTTAATAAAATCTCAAGGTAAGCTGTAGGGCAATTCAAAACTAAAAACTAGTGTTGTGTATATTCGTATTGATTTGTGATTCATGAGGTTGAGTTTTGTGGTGTTTTATTTCGTCAACCTGGTGATCTAGACCTTTGTAGAAAATTTTGATACTAAAAATAAAGTCATATCATGTGACTAGGGATTCCCGCTACAACAAGATCGTCGTAATGGTCGGAGCTCCGCCATAGGACTGGAAAAATTTATCAGGGTCATCGTAGCGAGCCTAATTTTGCCACAACGAGACCTATGCAGCGAGAAAAGTGTGTCCATAGGGGATGATGAGAGAAGAATGAATATTTAAGTGACTTAATTTTGAGTTAGACCTCATAAACTCTAAAACCTCATTTTAGAGCTTCGAAAAGGCAATTTTTTCAAGACTAGGGTGAAGTTCCTTTAATTTGTTGAGGTAACTTCTTCCGTCAATTACTTTGTCTTGTAATCTGCTAACACCTTAGAATCATTAGAAAGATTGTAACTGTGAAGTTGTGGATTAGAACCCTAGGTTTATAAAATGTTAGAAAAGCCTATTTGTAGATGCATATCATCTATAATTGCTTTTAGGGTGTAAATTAATACTTCCTAGCATGAATTGGTTTCTCTTAAACATTAACTATGGTAATTGGGAACCTTTGAGTTCAACAAAATGGAGACCTTTAGCATAACAGCTGCCTAAAGGGAATCATTAAAGTAAAAGCTTTATGAATTACGATAATGTGAGTATTGCTGAACTAGTGGATGGTTAATTAACTCTTAGATAAAGTTATAGATCGTGAATAAAGGTAGAATTAATGAGTTTGAATTTTAAAAGCACTTGACTGAAGAATAGATAATTAATTACTCAGACAATTATTTATTTTAGACTTCGAGTATTTCGAGCCATTGAGAAAAGGAAAAACTTTCATGGTTTAGCTTTCTTGTTCTAGATTCTTTGGTTGAGGTAAATTACGACTTATGTAGAGTTAGACTTGAAATAGTCTCTTGTATGTGTTCTGAATTGGTGAGCATTTTGATTGGTGTTCTAACATGATTTTTGATTGATTGTTTGTTTGACTTGACATCTGCTTGTAAGAATAAGCTTATAACTATTGAAGTTTGTCTTTAAATGACTTGTGAAAATGATGAAAACTTATTATATTCCGTGTACTTTTTGTACTATCTTGAGAGATAGTTGATTATGAGAACATTTTGAGATATGTTAAAGAGTTGAAACATACATATTATTCTAATGTTGAGTGGCTCGAGTCTGGTGTAAGCTTAACGAGCATTTATAATATGAAGGGTACCACATCGGTAATGATATATGGACCCTAAGTAGTTCACTGCAGGTTATGACTAATTAAACAAAAATAAGATTCTTTAGCATGTGTGTACAGATTTATCATTCTTGTGAGTTCTAATTTGATACATGGTAAGATTAATGACATATTGAAGCTATACAACAGTAAAATCAGTATGGACAAGATCCATATTTTTGTGATGTGACTGCTTATAGTATGGTTGAAATGACTTGATATGTCTTATTTGCTGACTTATATGTTTTTATTGTTGACATTGATATGTCTGTTTGGTGACAAATGCTCTTATGTTGTTTGTATCGATGTGTCTGGAAATTAAGTGTCTTCCCTGGTTGATTAATATTGATTATGTATTGATGTACCTGTCTATTTATTTACTCGGTTCATGAGATATATTTTCTAGTATTTTGAGCCGACATATGATGTCTATCGTCTATCAATACCTAGTGTTTTTACTAATACTACTCCTATACTGTTTTTCTTGAGTGCAAACTATATTTCAGAGACTTCGGCGTGACCTTACATCTAGCTTTTTTAATTGATCGATTTGAGCGTGTGCTACTCCTATTTAGGTTGCCACAGACCTTCAAACAATCTTATTGATTAGTAATTTTTGGATTATTTCAGATATTATTTATTTAATGTCCTCTGTATGATGACTTCTAAATTTTGGAGATGTAATAGTTAGACTTCTGTAATTTTATTTGTTTAAGTTGAGATTTATTATTTCATTGTCATATTGTGTTAAATGAATTGGTTAAGGCTTAGGTTAGAGGGTTCTCACACCAGAGGGTTAGTGCCATTCATGATCATTTCAGTTGTGACATTATGATTAACAATATTTTGGATAAAGCATGAGTGGCCTCCATGGTGAATAAGATGAAAAAAGCTAGATTGAAATGATTTGTGAATGTGAAAAGGTGATGTGCAGATGCTCTAATGAAGAGGTAAAGGTAGAAGATAGAGCAAAGAAGTATCAGAGAGGTGATTAGATGGGACATTGCGTACTTTCAACTTATCGAGAACACGACCTTGATAGGAGGACTTAGAGGTCGAGGATTAGGGTAGAAGGTTAATAGGTACTTGATGTATGTTTAGTATCCTTACCAATATTATTATTATTACTCTCATACTATCTTATTTTTTGATCTTATTACCATTATTTGTTTCATTTTCTTTAGGTAATACATTATTTGTTGTTAATATTGTTCCCTTATATTATTTTTGTAATGGCTTATTCCCTCATATATATCCTTTCTAAATCTGCGTTGATTCGATTTACTTGAATCGAATATCTTTTCATTAGAATAGGATACAAATCATAAAAAAAGACAATCTAAAAATCGTTATAAGTAGAAAAAAATATGGTGGGCCTCCAAAAATTCTCCTTCCTTTTGCCTCTGAATTGATCATAATTAATTACAACTAATTATGTGTCTTTCATGAAAGAAAATATGTGTCTTACAGTTAGAAAACACGTGTATTTGTAAATGATACGTGTCTTGCATGTAAGCCTTTGAGGTTTATAAGAGCCTTTGAGGTTTATAAGAGCCTTAATGAGTGATACTCCCCAAGTCTTACTTGAGTTTCTTATCTTTTGTATAAGATATAAGATTTTCTTTTAACTTTGTCATAGTCTTCTTCCAAAGGTCTTGGAGCAAGAGATACCCAAAGGTTTTTGGTGAATTAGTTTTAGAAGGAGGATGCTTGAATTCCTTGTTGGAGATAAGGAAAGCATCAACATAGACAAACTTTAGGAGCAAAGGAGTTGTTTGGTATACTTCTTCTTTTCATTATCATTTACATTTTATCTTATCAAAAGATCGTTAGTTGGAAAGTTGTTTTACATCTTTTTAATTTGGATTGCTGATTATGTTTCTTACAATTTAAATTTATTACCCCTGCGAAATATATATCTCTAAAAGAGATGTCAAATGTTAATTTCTGACAATTTTCCAATCTGAACTACTAATGTTGTATTACAACTTAAATTTCTTACCTACACTAAATATCTATCTCAAAAAAAGTCGCTAGTTCCTTACAAATATTTCAATTTGAACTACTGATTATATATCATAAAACATAAATTTGTCACCTACACTCAATACACCTCTCTAAAATAAATGATGATATCAGAGAAATTTTCTAACCTGAACTGCTGATTCAGTCTAACTAAAACATAAAATTCTTTCCTGCACTAAATATCTCTGTCTAAAAAAGACAAAAGTTGTTGACAAATTTTGGATTTGGACTACTAAAGATGTTTCCTTAAAGCTAAAATTTCTTACCACCATTGTTATGATTTATACATGGTATTTAGATATCTACTTTAAAAGAAACTTGATTAAAATTACTTACAGGTGGTAGGGGTTGGATTATTGATGTGAGGTAGATTCAAAAAATAATGGTTTTAGTTATAGTCCTAAAACGATTCATATATATATATATATATATATACATCATAGAAACGAGGAATCAAAGTAGGCTATAAAGTAGTAAAAAGACACGAAATAAAGGTATCATTTTTAAAAATCCGCGTAGATATGATATGTGTTATTTATAAGATGGAAGATTTATTGATATATGTTAACAAATCTTATATATATGTATATATATATATATAGGGGGGCGTGCACGTGTGTGGCGTGTATGTGCACACGCGTCTATATAAATAAGTCTTAGTACCAGACCAATATTTTGATCTGTAATACTATTTTGAGTTTTAGAAATTCTTATCCAAACTCACATATATCTCTAAAAGAGATGTTAGTCCCTGACAAATATTCCAATTTCGACTATTAACCTCTTGTCTTAAAAAATAAATTTGTTACCATAAAAATCTCAGATAATTAGCTGTAATAATTTGAAGAAAGACTGTATTGTGGAATTGTGGGTTAGAACCCTAGGTTCATAAAAAGGTTTGGAAAGTCGATGGGTAGATGTATATAATATATAATTGCTTGTAGGTATAAAGTAACACTTCCTAGCACGATTTGGTTGTTCTTAAATATGAATTATGATAATTGAGAACCTTGAGTTCAATAAGGATGGGATCTTTGGCATAACAACTGCTTAAAGTCAATAATTGTAGTAAAAGCTCCATAAATTAAGATAATGTGAGTATTCTGAAACTAGTTTATGGTTAACTGATCGTTAAATAACATTATATACCGTGAATAAAGGTAGAATTAGTGAATTTAAATTTTCAAAGCGCTTAACTGTAGAATAAATAATTAATTACTCTTATAATTATTTGTTTTAGACCGTGAGCGTTTCAAGCCTTTGAGAAAAGAATTTTTTTTTATGGTTTAGCTTGCTTGTTCTAGATTCTTTGGTTTAGGTAGATTAAGGCTTATGTAGAGTACAGTTAAACTTGAAATACTCTTTTGTATGTATTCTGAATTGATGAGCATGTTGCTTTATCTTCGGACATGATTTGTGATGATTATTTGTTTGACTTGACATCTGCTTGTATAAATAAGTTTATTACCATAGAAGTCTTTAATTATTTGATGATATTTACTTGAGTCGAAGATCTTTTCATTAGAATAGGATAAAAAAGATTTAAAATAGACATAAGCTAAAAATTGTAACAAGTAGAAAAAAATATGATGGGCCTCCAAAAGTTCTCTTTCATTTTCCACCCAATTAGTCATAATTAATTACAACTAATGATATGTCTTGAATGAAAGCAAACACATGTCTTGCACTCAACAAACATGTGTATTGAATGAAAGCAAACACGTGTATTGTACTTGCATGTTTCTTGAATGAAAGCAAATACATGTCTTTCACTTAGCAAACACATATCTTGAATGAAAGCAAACACATGTCTTGAACTTAGCAAATACGTGTCTTTGTAAAAGATACGTGTCGCTTTGCATGTAAGACTTTGAGTTCTATATAAGAGAGCCTTAATGAGTGATACTCTATAAGTCTTACTTGAGCTTCTTATCTTTTGTATAAGGTAAAAGATACTCTCTTAACTTTGCCTTAGTCTTCTTCCAAAGGATCTTAGAGCAAGAGATATCCAAAGGATTTTGATGGATTAGTTTTAGAAAGAGGATGCTTGAATTCCTTGTTGGAGATAAGGAAAGCATCAACATAGAAAAGATTTAGGAGCAAAGGAGTTGTTTGGTACACAATTACACTTGACTCTTATATGGTTAGTGTAATAGTCGACTTGTGTAAACAAGTTAAAATATTCATTTTAATCGTCTTTCCTTTCTACTTGAATCTATTTGTTCCAATCAACTGCTTTCTTAGACATGCACCTCATTGCCGAATTTCACATGGCTATTAGTAACATGCTAAAGCAACAATATTGACCGAAACTTCAAGAAACAATTAAAGGTCTAAGGGTATTCCAATGAAAAGTTTAAAATAACTTTTAGGGTCTCACACAATGAAGAAGTAGGGGTTCATTCTTTCATTAACCCATTGGTCGTTAAGCACACATGGTATGAAACACATACTACGATTTTATCACTTTATATTGATGCGTGTTTTTGATTCTTTTAGTTATTCAACATCGTACAGATCTAGGTCTAGACACCTCTAAATGTCTAACCTGAGTTTCTTTCTTTAATAATCCCCAAATTCATATTCTTAGAAAAACTCACATCTGGCTATACAAAATAAGTCATTATCTTATGGTGGAACTTTTCTCTTCACGTTCCTCGACGTAAGAGGCGATTTCTCGTGTGAGAGAGTCAATCTCGCGGCTTGTTCGACACACTATTTTAATACAACACATTTTCACATGCATATGATATTGAACATAAATTCAAGATTCTTATATTGATAATATTTATAATCAAATCATCTACAATACATAAACATAATTATATCCTACGTAATCCTAGAGCCATAACATGTTTTTCAAACAAGTCTCTAGATATCGCCGTAGTAAAGGGATCGGCTATCATTTCTCATGTAGGAATATATTGTAAAATTATTTCTCCACTTGCTACTATATCTCTTATAAAGTTATACTTAATATCAATGTGCTTGGTCTTGCTGTGATATTCAGGATCCTTTGTAGATATGATAGCCGCTTGACTGTCACAATATAAAATCATGGGACCCTTAGAATTCTTTGCGATGTTCAAATACTCAAAGAATCTCTTCAACCAAACAACTTCTTGTACTGCAGATGCACAAGCCACAAATTCTGATTCCATGATAGACAAGGTTGTGCAAGTTTGTTTCTTACTTTTCCACTAAATTGCACCACCATTTAGCAAGAAGGCATAACCGGAAGTTAATTTTCTATCATACCGGTCACCAGCCCAATCAACATCTGTATAACCTCTTATGGATAAATCGAATCCACTATAGCATAATGAATAATCTATAGTTTCCTTCAGGTATAAAAAATTCTCTTTGTTTCTTTCCAATGATCTTTTTCAGGATTGAATTGTTACCTGCTAACCAGACCTATGGCATAAAAAGGTCTGGACGAGTACACATTATAGCGTACATCAAGCTCCTAACTGCATTGGAATATGGTACTTGAGACATGTCTTCTTTTTCTTTTTTAGTCTTTAGACACATTTCAAGGCTTAAAGTTTTACCTCTTGCTATAGGAGTATCCATAGATTTGCAACTATTCATTCGAAAACATTCCAAAATTTTCATTATGTATGTTTTTTTAGATAGATTCAAAATTTTCTTGGAACTGTCTCTTTGATTTTAACACCCAATATATAGTCTGCTTCACCCATATCTTTCATGTCAAATGACTTTGAAAGACATGACTTAACAACTTTTACATACTTTAAATTATTTTCAACTAATAAAATATCATCCACGTAAAGCGAAAGAATCATAAACATTTCATTAAACTTTTTCACATAGATGCAATGGTCTTCATCAATCATTGTGAATTCAAATGAAATCACTTTCTTATGAAATATTAGGTACCACTGCCTTGAAGACTGCTTGAGGCCATATATTGATTTGTTTAATTTACAAACCTTATTTTCTTGGCCTTTAACAACAAAACCTAAAGGTTGTTTCATGTAGATTTCCTCATTTAGTTCTCCATTGAGAAAAGAGGTCTTCATGTCCATTTGATTAAATTCTAAATCTAAACGTGCAACTCTAGCTAAAAGCAATCGAATTGAGGTAAATTTCACAACTGGTGAAAAAGTTTCCTCATAATCTATTTCAGCTTCTTAAGTAAAACCTTTTGCCACCAATCGTTCTTTGTGCCTTTCTATTGACCCATCTGATTTGCATTTAACTTTGAGGATCCACTTGTTCCCAATAGCTTTACGCCCAGAAGGAAGGTCAACTAGATCCTAGACTTTATTGGTTTTCATGGACTCTAATTCTTCTTTCATCGTTTTTATCCATTCATCTTTTTCAGGACTCGATAAAATCTCAGTCACAGAATTAGGTTCATCCAATTCTGTGGGAGATACCAGGAAGACATAATCCTCAATCTCATAAGATCGTTTAGGCACACCTTTTCTAGTACTCTTACGTAATTGAAGTTCAGATTCTTCAATAGGATTTTGAGATTCACAACTCCCACTTAGACCAAGAATTATTTCATGTTCTATTGAATTATCAAGCATGTCCGATGACATTATTTGATCATCTGAATTCAACATTTCATAAAGAGGCTCATTTTCCTTTATTTCATTCCTTTTTGAAAAATCATTTTCCAGGAATGTGACATCTCGTGACTCAATTTCAGTAGTACTTTTATCTTCCAATTCACCAATGAACACATATCCTTTGGAGTGTTCTGAGTATCTTATAAAGATATATTTTTTTTCCTTTTGGACTTAGTTTTACAAACTTACCAAAATGATCTTTAATATATGCAGCACAACCCCAAGGTCGTAGATCATTAAAGTTTGGTTTATTACCAGACTATTGTTCATAAGGAGTAGAAGATACTGATTTAGAAGGCACTCTCTTCAATATGTAGGCCGCAGTTAATAATGCATCTCCCCAGAAAGAGATTGGTAAATTTGCCTGCGCCATCATGACCTTTTCATAACCAACAATGTTCTATTCCTTCTTTCGGCTACACCATTTTGTTGAGGTGTATAAGGAGTAGTCAATTGTCTGATAATGTCTTTTTGAATACACAGTTCTTCAATTGTTTTGACAGATAATCACGTCCTCTATCGATTCTTAATGCCTTTATACTTTTGTCTAATTGATTCTTAACTTCATTCATATATCTTTTGAAGCATTCAAGTGCTTCGAATTTATGATATATCAAATAGACATAACCAAAGCGCGTGAAATCATCAATAAATGTAATGAAATATGAAGCACCAGTCCTTGCCCTCACATTCATTGGACCACAGATATCAGAATGGATTAATTTCAATGATAATTCAGCTCTTTTAGCCTTCCCAAATGATTTATGTGTAATCTTTCCGGCAAGACAATTTTCACAAGTTGGCATTTCAATTTTGGAGAAAGAACCTAGATGTCCTTCCTTTGTTAATCTATTCATTCAGTCTTTCCCTATGTGACCCAATCTAGAATGCTATGTAATTATATCAACATCATTATTACTAGAATAGCATGACATTACACAACGGTCAACATAATAGTCATAAGTTGAAGGATTACAATCTAAAATAATAAAGCGGTCATAGCGATGTCCAAAACCATAAAAAAATATTATCTAGAGTAATTCTTACACAATTACGACTAAAGAACAAATGAAAACCAACATCTAAGAGAACAGACACAGACACTAAGTTTTGTCAAATTTCTGGAGCATATAGGACGTCATGCAATATTAAAGACCGACCTTCACGCAAATCTACTTTGCAAGTGCCAATCCCTTTGACTTCAAGTCTTGCATTATTTCCTACATAGATCTACCTTGATCCAGGCGAAACTCGACGGAGCTCCACAAACGCTTCTCAATCTTGACTCACATGGTCGGTGGCTCCTGAGTCTATAATCCACATAGGATAAGATTCAGTTAATAAAATAGTGCTAGAAACATCTGTAGCACTTAGAGAAGCGTTTAGAAATGCTACCTTTTTCTCCTCAGGACATTCACGAGCAAAATTCCCCAGAACATGGCAGTTATAACACTTCATCTTTCTCTTGTCTTTCTTCTTGAAAACCCTTTTTACCTTCTTGGAATTTGGCTTGTTCTTTTTCTAAGAGGGTCCTTCTTCGGTATCTTTATCCTTCCCGTTCTTTTTTCACTTCTTCTTGCTCTTGAATCCTGGAGAGTTCTTACCATTTGATTCTGCCATAAAGGCATTAGAAGTAGCTTTAGCAGCACCGAGCCGCTCATCTTCAAGTTTAACGTGACGTACAATATCAGAAAAAGTTTTGATGTTGTTACTGTGGGTTAAGTTGAACTTCAGGTGTTCCCAAATATTGGGAAGAGATCAGATCACTGCCTGAACCTGCTGCTCTTCCCAGAGAACATGACCAACACTTTTGAGTTGAGCTATCATATTCGACATCACCCTAAGGTGTTGTTTGATGTTCTGATCATGACGCTTCTTTTAAGTGTCAAATTTGATAGTCATCTGTCTGAGGCGGGTAACAGAAGTACCCCTATATGTTCCTCGCAAGTGTGCCCAGATGGCATTGGCAATAGAAAATTCCTCACACTCATGTATGAGGTCATCAACCACAGAACTTATAATAATTCGACGTGCAATGGAATCAACCTTTTTCCAAGCCTTATAAGCTTCAAGTTCTCTTCTGTGTTATGCAGTATTGCCCTCTTCTGATAGACTTAAGACATGGTTAATAACTTCAAAAGCGTTTTGCTCTTCCAGTACATACCACATCTTACGACTTCAAATGTCGTAGTTGTCTCCATTTAGTTTTTCTCCTTTGTTCAAGTCAACAATTATGCTTTTTGATGCCATGTCTATTATTAAGAGACAATTACGCAAGTATATTATCAATTATGCATGCAAGTTACACATTCAAGAAAATCATTTCACATAAAGGTTTCCTGTTTAGTGTATAATCGAAAGGACACTTGAGAATTCAATCATCATATACCAACTAAACACTTAACCAAAATTAGAAATTAATTTCTTAATGTGTATTAGAATGATAGCTTTCAACTAAGTCGTTTAAAACTCAAACAAATGAATGAAATTCATATAAACGGAGATAAACAACTTAATATATATATATAATATAAAGTTTATAATAACTTCATGTACAAGTCAATCTAAAAATAAAAGTCATTCCACAAATATTCTAGACGACTTATGTACACCCAAAAAGGCTCACTAGGCCAAATCTCGTGGTAAACATCAATTAATCTCTTGCCCCAAGGGTCACAGAGAGAATTTGATAAAATAGCTAATGCTTCCCAATCCGAGATTTCTACATAGTTTTCTAATTCTACACGTTTCATCTCAAACTGATGTATAAAACTAGCAACACTAATGTTAGGTGACATCTTAAAATACTTGAATTCTTTCAATTTCTTCTCTCTTTCCCTTCGCATAACCCTTTCATTCTGTAACAGATATTGTGTCTCTCTAGGGACACCATTTCGTATGATCTCTCGACCTTGAGAACATGCCCTTCGACGACGTGCTCTTCTACCTTTTCTATTTGCTCGACATCCAGAACTCCCACTTGGAGAGATTCGAGTGTGTCCCCGTTCAGCCTTTTCTGAAATAGGAACCAAGAAACAATAAGAATGGATTTACCACTCTATATGACACTTATGTCACATTTATTTGTAGAATGCAAAGTCCGTTAAAGAAAAATTATGAACTAATTAAGACAATGAAAGGAAAATATCAAGTCATATATATATATATATATATATATATATATTCTCTTATGTAATTCATAAACATGTCACAAAATTGGTCAATTCTGTTTTAAAACAAAATCGTTTCTATATTTATTTATACAGAATAAAAAATATGACTTTAATAATACACTTTTAGATATTAAATTATCTAAAGCAACAACAAAAGACAGAATTAATATTCTAATAATAAAAGAAATTGAATGAAAAATCTCTTTCTTTTAAAATTAATTTCATATTCACATCCATGATTTCTAGAAAGAAACAAAGCACCAGTAGATAGGAATTGGGTACTACAAACAATTATTATATTAAAGAAATACATTGGATGCTTTTCACATTGAGTAAATACATAATTACACCCTTGATCTTGTTCAAGATTTACGAAAAAACACCTAAACTTTAACTTCAACGTATTACCCCACGATTCTTCTTTATTTCGTTGCAAACACACCATTTTAACCCTCTGCGTGTATACACGTGCTACACACACGTGAAAGGGCTGAAATTTGATTTTTTTGACCAATTAAAAACTTTCACGTGTAAAATAATTAATATATAATTTATATTTTTTTTAAAAAAAAAAAAATATTTATTTTCTTTTTAAAATTATTTCATACCCCCCTCTCTCCTCTCCCCCACCCCACCCACCCACCCTTTCTTCTTCAACACCTTCAACACCATTAAAGCTTCATTGAAACTTTTTTTTAAATATCATTAAAACTCCATTAAAGCTCAACACAATGTCTTCTTCAACAGAATGTCTTCTTCAACGCCATTAAAGCTCCTCCATTAAATCTCCATTGAAGTTTTTTAAAAAATATATATATCTTTAAAACTCCATTAAAGCTCTTCCATTAAAGCTCCATTAAAGCTCATTTAACTATCTATAAAACTCAATTCAATCATTTAACTATCCTTAAAACTCAATTCAATCATAAAACTATTTTTTGAATTGATTTGAACAAAAAAAAACTGGACGGGGAGAGAGATATTGACGAAATGGAGAGGGTTTGGGGGGTTAGGGGGAGATATTGATGGGGGTGGGGGTGTTGGGCGGGGGGTGGGGGTTGAGGGGAGCTGCTGACGCAGGGAGAGAAGTGTTGGATGGGGTGGGGAGAAGAGGGGGTGGGGTGCGGTGTTAAATTAAATAAAAAGAAAAATTTTATTTAAAAAAATATGAAATTAAACGTAGTTGACACGTGGCAGCACCTGATTGGCACGTGTCTTTACTCACTTTACTCTGACTGAGATTCAGCGAAAAATGATGTGTTTGTAACGAAATAAAGAAGAATTGTGGGGTAATATGTCGATGTTAAAGTTTAGGTGTCTTTTTAAAAATCTTGGCCAATATCGGGGGTAATTATGTATTTACTCTTCACATTATACAGTGCCCTTTCCAATTGACTTTTCTATACTTCTTCTTTATCCGAAAAGAAAAACAAGAATACCCAACATTTGTTCTCCATCAAAGTAAAAACCAAGTATAAACAATCTTCTTTTATTTAACTCAGATATGAAATAATCTCAAATCAGTATTTTCATTTTCAAAAAGAAATACGAATACTTTTAAACGCAGAAACAAATTATGATTAAATTCATTTTATTTTCTCCAAATCGAAAGTAAAAGTCAGATCCACAACGGAATCCGCGACGCAATAATTACGAGTTTGACCGGATTCAGAATGCGATAGGAGTCACGTCTGTCTGTAGATCAGAAGTTCAACTGGTTGATATTTTTCTGATCTAAAATTTCGATTACATTCGATTTCGTCCAATTTCTTATCAGGTAATCAAGTACATAATATTTCAATATATTTGCACAATAAAATTCAGATTTTTTTCATGCCAAATTTGGGCAATTTCAACCTAGTCTATGATACCATATTTAGTAATTTTCGGAGAAAAACAGTGTACCTTTAGTTTGCAGTAAAAATTATTTCTACTTTCGAAAGGATCTGCCCAAGTCTGCTTTGAATCACTTGAAAACAAAGCTTTAATCACAAACTATATGCCTTCGTTTTGGTGCTTTCCCTGATTTCAATTCGTCGTCATTGACCCAATTTGTGTTTTTCTCTGTGTTTCTATGTATTTTGTTTCTTCCGTCCTTTGTCGTAAAAGAGAAAAATCATATATAAGATCTCTTTGGGGCGGGAACAGTTATAACCGTTCCCCCTTTTATTTTTGAATTAAGATTACCTGTAAATCTTATTTTCTGACTAAGATAGTCGAGTCGGGTCGGGTCGGTCCACATGGGTGATCCATGATGTTGGGTGTATTTACACGCCTAAATACCATAATTTACCCAGGTTATAGCTAAGTTTTGAGGATAAAATATATAATTCCTGCACTTTTAGTCCATTTTCCTGTAAGTGAGCTAACCTACGTGATTAGCATGTTTTCAGGTATTAATGATGAAGATTTCAGCACTTTGTTGATCTTTGGGCAGCAAAGGAAAACTTCATAGAAGAGGGAAGGCAGCTTTTGGAAGCTTATGGACTGAATGTGACGCATGGAGAAATTGCTTCGGGCAAAAGCAGTATTTTTAAATACTTAGGGGTGCAGCAGTAACTTAATAGGACTAGGACAAGGATGTTATAAAAAACCCTATTTGCTGAATATTTCAGCATGTAATTTTTAATTCGTTGCTTTGAGAATTCAGTCGACACTTTTTATTCAGTTTACATATTCTGTAATTTGAACAGAGAGAAACACGCTACATATTTGGGGAAGTCGGCTAAGAGAAAAAACGTCATCCCTCTTTGACGTTAAAAACATCCTCTCGCGAAGATTGTTCTAGTTTTGGTATGATGATGATGATGTCTTCGTTGCTTTCCTTTACAAACATGTGTAGCTAAACTTCTCTGTTAGGGTTATGGAAGCCTTTTGATATATTATCTATTACTATGAGTTTGTGAATTCTTGATGTGTATGCTACTTATATCATTACTCTCTTCGTTTTAATTAAATTCTTATGGTTGCAAACATATAGAATACGCCATTATAGCATTAACTTGTTCGAGAGAAAAGTTACATATTTGAAAAAGAGAGTGTGACAAGGAAATAGGGCTACCAACCCCTATTTACACGTTAGTGCCGTAACTGGGTTAACCTCTTGGAGAGTTCGTACCGTGAGTTATACGCTTTAAGCTCGAGAGAGTTAAAGTGAAATAATCCTTGATGGTTGAGAAACACTAGGATTTACCATTAGAATACGAATCTCTATAAGTGCATGCATGTCTGAATTCCGCATTACTCATAGTTAATAGATACGTAGAACTCATAAGGTGGACATAACCCTAACTTATTTTTCTCTGTAATTAAATCTTACTAAACAAAGCATTTTGTTGTTACTTTGATAGCATTAATTCACGCCACAATCCAATCCCCCCTTTTCCGTGGAATTTTCGATCAACAGTCTACTAATAATTGCAACACTTAGTGACCAAGTATTCCCTGTGGGATTCGACACCCAACTCAGTTGGGTTCTATATTTGACAGCGACTGCTTACACTCTTACGAGAGCTGTAGTTTGGGCGTTATCAAATTTTGGCGCCGTTGCCGGGGAATACGGTTGTCAACTAAGTTTGTGATAGTTACTAGACCCTTTGGCCAAAGATTCTCGAATTTTACTTTTAGTTGTTGTTTTTGTTTTATTCAGGTTCTGTTGAGTGCATGCCAAATACTCGTAGTTCTGGTCAACCATTATTACCCATAAATCCTGAACCTCAA
This sequence comes from Capsicum pubescens, assembly GCA_030864215.1. Taxonomy (NCBI): domain Eukaryota; kingdom Viridiplantae; phylum Streptophyta; class Magnoliopsida; order Solanales; family Solanaceae; genus Capsicum; species Capsicum pubescens. The sequence goes on from CM061549.1 coordinate 39,797,457, forward strand.
CTTATTGGCAGAATGGATGCACAACGTGACATTGACAGAAGGGCAGCTCAACAGAAGTAGGCTAGATTAGTTGCACTGGCAGCTGCTCAAGTACATCAACAGAATATTGATAACCCAGGGCGAGCAATAAATCCTGATGATGAGTTCCTGGGTGATGATGAGTTACTGAATCCCAGGCGTACTGATGAAGTGGCAGCACCTATGCACAGGAGATATTGCCAAGCTAGAATGAGACCTGACCGCCGAGCTATGCAGGCTCCTTTTGATGATGATGATGACGATTTGGATGGAGTTGGTGCCACAGGGGCTATTATTCCTCCACCCTTGGCACCCGGAGCTAAGTTCAATATCACTAGCACCATGATTCAGTTATTGCAGCTCAAGGGGTTATTTGGTGGACTCGCAGACGATGATCCGAATATGCATCTGATCAACTTTATTTCAATATGCAAGTCGTTTGACAATCCAGGAGTTGGGCAGAATGTAATTCGGCTGCGCTTATTCCCATTGTCTCTGTCTGGGGAGGTAACTCTATGGTTGAATGGGCTAACTCCTGATTCTATTACTAATTGGAGGCAACTGAAAGACGCTTTCCTAGAAAGATTCTTTCCGCCATCTAAGAGAGCCCAATTACGGGATGAGATCAGCAAATTTCGACAGCTTCCAACTGAAGCTCTCCACGAAATATGGGAGAGGTTCAAGAAGAAGCTTATGCGGTGCCCAAACTATCAGATGACGAATATCCACTTAATGGAAATATTATACAGGGCTTTGAACTTGGTGAAAAAGCCAGTGGTTGATAATGCTGCAGGAGGGTCATTCATGGACCTTACTTTTATTGAGGCAAGTGATATGCTTGATCGTATGACAAAGCTGAGCAGAGCTTGGCATACCAGGGATTCTGAGGTAGCGAGCTCTACTGTATCTATTGGCATGACTGCAAAGCAGAGACGAAGACAAGAGGAACGTGACCAGGATATGGCTCACATGAAAATGCAGATGGATCTTCTTACCAAGCATTTATTATCAGGGAAGACCAAAAAATTCAAGGCTGTGGTGTCACAGGGAAGAGATGAATCAGATTCTGAGGAGGAAGCAAATTATTTGAATAATCAGGGGGGTTTCCGAGGCAATGCCCAAGGAAACCAAGGTCATAACTATTATGATAAATCTGGATACAAGGACCGCGATTAAGGTGGTTGGAAGAATAAGACTGACAGGAGTGGTTTGTATGTTCCGCCTGGAAACCGTGAGGCTGTGGCATCTGGCTCTGGAAAGATGTCCATGGATGATATGATGGATAAGCTGTTGAAAGGGGTGGAGGCAACCAATATAGGCGTTACTGAGGTAAAGAATGATTTGTCATCAATAAATCAATTGGTTGATTCGCATTCTACCGCGATAAAATAGTTGGAGCAACAATTGAGTCAACTATCAGCGGCATTCAACCAAAGAAAGGCTGGCACCTTACCTAGCGACACTATGCAAAACCCAAGGAATGATGGATCATGTATGGCTATTACTACTAGGAGTGGTAAAGCATTAGAAAATCCATCCAAAGGCAAGCAGGTGGTTGATGATATAGAAGATAATGTTATTGATGCAGAATGTGAAGATGCCATAGAAGCTGAAGAGAGTGTCCCTGACGTTACTCCTAGACGTCTGCAGCCTGAAAAGATCGACAATCGGAAGCAGGATAAAAAGGAAGTGGCGAAAAAAACTATTCCTCTTCCACCACCACCTTTTCCTCAGAGATTGAAGAAGAAAGTCGATGACACCAGGTTCAGCAAATTTATGACTATGTTGAAGCAGCTGACTATTAATGTTCCTTTGGTGGAGGCGCTAAAGCAGATGCCCGGATACGCTAAATTCATGAAGGACATTTTGACAAAGAAGCGGGCAGCAAGCTATGAGCTGGCAGATAATGTTCATCATTGCAGTGCAATCGCTACAAAATCGCTAGTTCAGAAGAAGACAGATCCTGGTTCTTTCACTATTCTTTACACGGTTGGATCTTTGGATTTTGCTAAGGCACTGTGCGATCTGGGAGCTAGCATTAATTTGATGCCACTATCTATTTACAGAAAGTTGGGGTTGGGTGATCCTACACCAACCAATATGCGGTTCGTGATGGCAGATAGGTCGGTAAAACGACCTGTTGGTATCTTATATGATGTATTGGTGAAGGTTTCCACCTTCATCTTTCTTGCAGACTTTGTTATTTTGGATTGCGAGGTGGATTCTGAAGTTCCCATAATCTTGGGGCGTCCTTTCCTTACAACAGGAAGTGTGCTTATTGATCTAAGAGACAATGAGCTTTTATTTCGGATGAATGATGAAGTGGTCCATTTTGATGTATGCAAATCAATGAAGCAGCCCAAAGATATGAATGTGTTCTCTGTAGCTGATGTTTACTATGATGATGAGAAAGAATTATCTGTAGAGAAGCAGTTTATTATTGATCCATTGGCTGCTGTGCTTATGAATTTTGAGCGTGAGGATGTTAAAGAGTATGAAGAAACTAGTTGTACTCTAACAGGAATTGGCTCTTATTCTCATGCTCTTAAGAAGCTGGATCTGGATCTTAAAAATCGCCCTTCACCACCAGAAAAGCCATCCATTGAAGAACCACCAGTGCTAGAATTGAAGGAGCTGCCCAGTCACCTGAAATATGCATTTTTGGGAAGTGGTGATACACTTCCGGTTATTGTTGCGGCTGATTTAGGTGAGCAGCAGGTTGCGGCTCTTATTTCTGTTCTGAGGAGATACAAGAGAGCCATCGGTTGGACTATTGCTGATATTATTGGTATCCCTCCTGGGATATGTATGCATAATATTCAGCTCGAGGAAAATTATGTGCCTACCATTGAGCATCAACGACGTTTGAATCCACCCATGCAGGAGGTGGTGAATAAAGAAATTATTAAGTGGTTAGATGCTGGGGTAGTATATCCAATCTCCGACAGTAAGTGGGTAAGTCCAGTACAGTGTGTGCCCAAGAAAGGGGGCATGACGGTAGTTGCGAATGAAAAGAATGAGCTGATTCCACTCAGACCTGTTACAGGGTGGAGAGTGTGTATGGACTACAGGAAGCTGAATTCGTGGACTCTTAAGGATCACTTCCCAATGCCATTCATGGACCAAATGCTTGATCGATTGGCAGGGAAAGAATGGTTTTGTTTCTTAGATGGTTATTCCGGTTGTAATCAGATTTGTATTGCTCCTGAGGATCAAGAGAAGACCACTTTTACATGCCCATATGGTACGTTTGCCTTCAAACGTATGCCATTTGGGTTATGTAACGCACCTGTCACTTTTCAGCATTGTATGATGTCCATTTTTTTTATATGGTTGAAGACACCTTGGAGGTATTCATGGATGATTTTTCAGTTGTGGGTGAATCGTTTGAATCGTGCTTGGCGAATCTGAGTATGGCATTACAGAGATGTATTGAGTTCAACTTGGTGCTAAACAGGGAGAAGTGCCATTTTATGGTTAAGAAAGGCATTGTTCTTGGGCACAAAGTCTCCGAAAGAGGAATTGAGGTTGATCGAACAAAAATTGAAGTTATCGAGAAACTACCACCTCCAATTTCTGTAAAGGGAGTTCGTAGTTTCCTCGGTCATGCAGGTTTTTATCGAAGGTTTATCAAAGACTTCTCCAAGATTGCTAGTCCATTATGCAAACTCTTGGAGAAGGATGCAAAGTTCGACTTCAGTGAAGATTGCTTAAAGGCATTTGAATGCCTCAAAGGAAAGCTAGTTGAAGCTCCTATTATTGTCGCACCCGATTGGTCTCTACCATTTGAAGTGATGTGTGATGCAAGTGGGGTAGCTTTGGGTGTTGTACTTGGGCAGAAAAGAGAAAGGCTATTTCATCCAATATACTATGCGAGCAAGGCCTTGAATGGAGCCCAGGAGAACTATACCTTCACGGAACAAGAGCTTCTAGCAGTTGTTTATGCTTTTGAAAAGTTCCGTGCTTACTTGTTGGGAACCAAAGTGGTGGTTCATACAGATCATGCAGCTCTGAGATATTAAATGGCAAAGAAGGATGCTAAGCCAAGGCTAATTCGGTGGGTGTTATTGCTTCAAGAATTTGATTTCGAGGTAAAGGATAGAAAAGGTTGCGAAAACCAAGTAGCTGATCATCTATCTAGACTTGAGAGTGCGCACATAGCGCAACCCGACCTTGAGATTGATGATGCATTTCCCGACGAAGAGATCCTAGCCGCTATGGTGGAAGACTTACCGTGGTATGCAGACTTTGCGAACTACGTGGTAAGTAAAGTGATGCCTGAGAATCTCTCCTTTCATCAAAAGAGAAAGTTCATGCATGATGTGAAACACTACTTCTGGGATGAACCGTATCTTTTTCGACGATGTGCTGATGGTGTTATTAGGCGATGTATCTCTGATGTGGAGGTGCCTAGCATCTTGGAAGCAAGTCATGCTTCCCAAGTTGGGGGTCACCATGCAGGTGATCGGACAGCCAGGAAGGTATTGCAAAGTGGCTATTATTGGCCTTCATTATTCAAGGATGCTTACGATTTTGTGAGAAGATGTGATCAGTGTCAGAGGCAAGGCTCTATCTCGAAGCACCATGAGATGCCCATGTCTAAAATTCTTGAAGTGGAGCTATTTGATGTATGGGGTATTGATTTCATGGGCCCATTTGTGAGTTCGTTTGCGATAAAATATATCCTAGTTGTTGTGGATTATGTATCCAAATGGGTCAAAGCAGTAGCGCTGGCTGATAATGAAGGTAAGCGTGTTGTAGTATTCTTAAAGAGAAATATCTTCTCTCGTTTTGGGGTACCACGTACCATCATAAGCGATGGAGGATCACACTTTTGTAACAAGCTGTTCAGAGCCGTATTGGTGAAATATGGGGTCAAGCAACATAAGGTGGCTACACCTTACCACCCACAAACTAGTGGGCAGGTAGAGGTTTCTAATCGGGAGATCAAGCTGATCCTTGCTAAGACTGTAAATGCTAGTAGGAAGGATTGGTCCCGAAAGCTGGATGATGCCTTATGGGCTTATAGGACTGCATTCAAGACACCAGTTGGCATGTCCCCGTACCAACTAGTTTATGGGAAGTCTTGTCACTTGCCGATTGAGCTCGAACATAAAGCATTGTGGGCGTTGAAGAGGCTTAACCTGAATTGGGATGATGCTATTAATCTGAGATTGGAACAGCTGAATGAGATGGATGAATTTCATCTATATGAGTATGAAAGGGCATACCTCTACAAGGAACGGATGAAAAAGTACCATGATCGGCGGATTATCCAAAGAAACTTTCAGAAGGGTGATATGGTACTTCTTTTCAACTCCAGACTGAAGCTATTTCCAGGTAAGTTGAAGTCTAAATGGTCTAGTCCTTTCAGAATTAGCCAAGTCTACTCGTCTGGAGTAGTAGAGTTAGAAGACAAAAATGGTGGTGTTTTCAAGGTGAATGGCCAACGTGTGAAGCCATATATCGGTCCTCTTGACTCGATAAAATGCATGGCCACCATCTATCTCAACGAAGTCTAAGTAATCGAGGTAACTATGTCGTGCCGCGACAATAAATCAAGCGCTACATGGAAGGCAACCCATTATTTTTAGTCGTTTTGTTTTCTAGGAGTTTGTTTTGTTAAATAAAAATCCAAAAAGAAGAGTCGAGCCACGACCAAAACTAAGGCGCTTGGTGGGAGGAAACCCATCTTTCTAATCGTTTTTGTTGTTTTTGATTAAGTGTAGGGGAATACGTATAAAGGAGGAGCTTGGTCTCAAATTTTGATTTGAAAGTGAGAAATGTTAAAGGTGGTAAGTGAGTAATGAAGGAGCAAAAGGCTTTCGGTTAGGCATTGCCTATACAAATCTAGGCAATGGACAAGGCAAGGCCTATGTAAATTTAGGCAACGGACAAGGCAAGGCCTATGCTATTGCCTTTGCTCTCTGAATCGACAATGCTATAGCATAGGTGCCGCCTATGCTCAACTAGGCAAAGCTAAAGGCGTCGCCTATGCCATTGCCTTTGCTCTCTGAATCTACAATGCCATAGCATAGGCGCCGTCTATGCCCAACTAGGCCATAGCATAGGCGCCGCCTATGTTCAACTAGGCAAAGATAAAGGCGCCGCCTATGCCATTGCCTATGCTCACTGTTTTAACAATGCCATAGCATAGGCGCCGCCTATGTTCAACTAGGATTTGCTAAAGGCGCCGCCTATGCTAAGCATAGGCAAAGCATTAGGCGCCGCCTACTTATGATTTTTGACTCCTAACCCGATTTTTCATGGCTCAAACCCGACCCAAGCCTTGGTCTATAAATAGAACTTCAACCTTGAAACAAAATCACATTGTTTGCTCAACCTAGGCGCTGCCTAACCTTCCCAAATCTCTCAAAACTTTTCTTTTTGCTCATCTAACCTTGCAAGATCATCTTCCAAGTCCATCACCAAGTAAGTTCTTCTTTTATATTTCGTAGTTATTACAATACGACACCTATACTGATTTGTTAAATCTTGAAGTGGTGTTGGTGATTTGAATGTGGATGGTTCGTTATGATACATCTAGTTGAGTAAAAGAATACGTTTGGGTGTTCTTGACTTTATTCCGATTTGTATTCGATTGTTATACACTGTCATCTTTTTGCGGAATCGAAATGGTAAAGTTAATTACATAATCTTGTAAGATGAAAGCTTGAATGTTGAATGACTTGTTCATCGAGATAAAGATCATGATTTCATACAAGCATGAGATGTTGTGATTACTTCTCGGCCATAACTTGATACGACCTCTATGTAGTAGTCTTATTCAAAAGGTGCATTAATCCAAACATGAAAGTGTAGTTAAGATTACATGGAATAGAGTTGTAAAGAATAGTTAAGGTTCCATGAAAGTATGACTGTGCTGAACATATTGTTGGAACATATCGCTTACATGTATGTCGATGAAGTCTGAGTAATCGATATCATCCACTTAATTAGTTGGTGCCAACAAATTAAGTGTGGGGTAGTTCCATTATTGTTTGTTTGTCGATCAAATCTTCCGAGATAAGCTAACATGACTTTATTTTAATCTCAGGTAAAATGGCACCAAAAGGTCGACCAAGAAAAGAAAAAGTATCCACCTCACAGAAAGGTCAGAAAAGGGGAAGAAAAGAGCAAGCTGAATCCTCCTCGCTGCAAATACCTCGCCGCATGTTCGGGATAAAATGGGTCCTAGAGGAGGAAGGAAAGGAGTGGTACAAAAACAACAAAGTGAAAAAATATGTTCACGTGGAGTTGATACAAAAGGAGAGTCTAACAAAGAGAGAACCTCGCATTTTGGCTAAAATCATGGCTCTACATCTTGATTTCATCTTCCAAGATATGGGAGAATGAAATCTTGATCTAACGCGAGAATTCTATGCCAATTGGTCCCCAAAGACTTCCGGAAGTGAAGTGAAGATTCGGGGCCAAGTCTTGCAACTGAATGCAGAGTTCTTCAACTCTTTTCCGGGTCTTCCATCTGTGGATCCATCACCGCTCCAGGAGCTTTATCACAGACCTCCATACAGGGCAATCAGACACACACTGTGCGGAACAAGATCAATGGCACGTTGGAGTCATCATAAGGATACCGGTCGGCACAATACCTTCCCGTATGTTTCCTTGAACAGAGAAGCTCGGATATGGTTGCGGATAGTCAACTCTTGACTGATTCCAGGGTCACAGTACACAAAGATCACACGTGATAGAGTATTCTTGGTGTACACTCTGATGACTAATATTCCCATCCACGTTGGTGCGGTTATACGATCATCAATGCGTAAGGCTAGGCTGCACAAGAGGTCCCACTTCAACTTTGGCAATTTGTTGACCGCAATATTGAGGAAGGAGGACATTGAAGAGGAACCTGCAGATCATAATCTTTCACACAACCCGAAGAAGGTTGATCTTACGAAGGTTAAAGATCCTGAAACTATGCATGGTGTTAACCTGACCACTGCAGAAAGACATGCTCGCGATGAAAGCTTCTTCCGCCATTTATATGGCATGACGAGGTTTACCATGATGAGTGGGGGGACGTGTTCCAACTGATGCAGAGCTCCAGCAGTTGGATTATGACTACCCGATGAATGAGCATGCGCGGGCTATGTGTGGAGTAGGTGTAAATTTTAAGGAACCTCTCGATGATGACGTACCGACTGAAGATGATCACCGACAGCCAGACTCAGACGTGGAGGATAACTCTGATGACGATGACTCTGATGATGATTCCGATGCAGGGGGCATGACCCCAGACATAGAGGAAGAGTCCGACTAATCAGGTTTTTCTTATTTATTTTCCACTGAGGACAGTGTGTCCCGTCTAAGTGCGGGGTGCTGGTATTTGTATGCTTCTTGTACTTCTTTGCCTACATATATTCTAGTTCTTGTTTGTTTTAATTAGTCGTAATTAGTTAGTTAATTTTAGATTTTTTTTTAGATTTTGCATGAAATTGTTCTGATAGGCGGCATGGTATTATGACAAGAGTTTGTGCCAAAATCATTACTATTGAGACATGTAGGCTCTAAGTGTGACTCAATGTGTGATAATTGTGTGGTTTAATTCATTCACCTGTTGGGTCAAGAGACTATACTGCTCCCAATAAAGTTGACCATGTGCCTTGTGTGTGTGAGGTTATAGTATATTCTGTGTTGTGACTGATGCTAGAACTTGTTTGGTGTGTGTGTAAAGCGAAATAAAGAGTGTGAGTTTAGGAGATGATTTAGGCATTTCTTTGGCAACCTGTGATTGTTTACCTTCTTTTTACCTACCCGTGGACATTATCCTAGTTAACCCCCTTTGAGCCTTTAGCTATTTTCTTTGACAGCCTCATATGTAGCCTAATCCGCCTAATCCATTTTTTTTTCAAGACCATAATTTGATCCAAATTTCTAAGCGCTTTAAATTGTAGAGTCATGTGACAAAATAAGAGGAAATTGGATGAGAGTGATGCCTCAGAGTGTATTGGTACTTGAAATTGTTGTGAAAAGAAGTGTCTATCATAGAGGTGTTTTATAAAAAAAAAAAAAATGAGAAAAAAAATGAGAAATAGAAAAATAAAAAAAATAAAAAATAAGTTGTATATTCTCATCTTTGTGTTTATAATTGAATAACAAAATAGGTAAAAAGGGGTGTTAGATGAAAAGAAAGGTAGAAGGGTTGTTTAAAAGAGAGTGTTAATGACATAACGTAGTGTATTAAAGCGCTTAGGGAACATAGTCACTATTTCTGGCCAAAATAGTCCTACCTGTCCCTTAGCCTACATTACAACCTGTAAAGACCTACTTGATCCTAAACTTAGCATTCTGATATTAGTGGAGAATTACACTAAGGGCAAGCCTATGGTCATCAGTTGCAACATAAGAATTCTTTGTGAGAGTGAGAGCAAGGAGAATCTTGTACCCATGTTTCGAAAAATGCAAAACTTATGAGTGATTATGGGTGATATCTTGTGTGAGACACACATGGTTGATGATTGTTGGGTAGTGTTATATGATTCTTTGTGACTTAACTTGTGGATACGAATTAGCCATCATCACGAGTCTATGTTGGAGGTTGAATGGTTTCTAGTAGTGATCCAGAAAACTACTCTTTGTTAATAATTGTCGTGCATGTCTTGATGAATATTTTGTGTTACTGCTGTGAAATCCTAGTTAGATGTTTGCATGGACGTAATATTTTATTCGAGGACGAACAAAGCTTTAAGTGTGGGGTGTTGATGTTGGGTGTATTTACACGCCTAAACACCATAATTTACCCAGGTTATAGCTAAGTTTTGAGGATAAAATATATAATTCATGCACTTTTAGTCCATTTTCCTGTAAGTGAGCTAACCTACGTGATTAGCATGTTTTCAGGTATTAATGATGAAGATTTCAGCACTTTGTGGATCTTTGGGCAGCAAAGGAAAACTTCACAGAAGAGGGAAGGCAGCTTTTGGAAGCTTATGGACTGAATGTGACGCATGGAGAAATTGTCCTGGGCAAAACCAGTATTTTTAAATACTTAGGGGTGCAGCAGTAACTTAATAGGACTAGGACAAGGATGTTATAAAAAACCCTATTTGCTGAATTTTTCAGCATGCAATTTTTAATTCGTTGCTTTGAGAATTCAGTCGACATTTTTTATTCAGTTTACAGATTCTGTAATTTGAACAAAGAGAAACACGCTACATATTTGGGGAAGTCGTCTAAGAGAAAAAACGTCATCCCTCTTTGACGTTAAAAACATCCTCTCGCGAAAATTGTTCTAGTTTTGGTATGATGATGATGATGTCTTCGTTGCTTTCCTTTACAAACATGTGTAGCTAAACTTCTCTGTTAGGGTTATGGAAGCCTTTTGATATATTATCTATTACTATGAGTTTGTGAATTCTTGATGCGTATGCTACTTATATCATTACTCTTTTCGTTTTAATTAAATTTTTGTGGTTGCAAACATATAGAATACGCCATTATAGCATTAACTTGTTCGAGAGAAAAGTTACATGTTTGGAAAAGAGAGTGTGACAAGGAAATAGGGCTACCAACCCCTATTTACACGTTAGTGCCGTAACTGGGTTAACCTCTTGGAGAGTTCGTACCGTGAGTTATACGCTTTAAGCTCGAGAGAGTTAAAGTGAAATAATCCTTGATGGTTGGGAAACACTAGGATTTACCATTAGAATACGAATCTCTATAAGTGCATGCATGTCTGAATTCCGCATTACTCATAGTTAATAGATACGTAGAACTCATAAGGTGGACATAACCCTAACTTATTTTTCTCTGTAGTTAAATCTTACTAAACAAAGCATTCTGTTGTTACTTTGATAGCATTAATTCACGCCACAATCCAATCCCCCCTTTTCCGTAGAATTTTCGATCAACAGTCTACTAATAATTGCAACACTTAGTGACCAAGTATTCCCTGTGGGATTTGACACCCAACCCAGTTGGGTTCTATATTTGACAGCGACTGCTTACACTCTTACGAGAGCTGTAGTTTGGGCGTTATCAATCCATACCCAAAATCCAACAATATATATATCTGTGGGGAGGAGGGGAGGGCGTACATGTGTGTGGCTTGTATGTGCACACGCGTCTATATAAGTAAGTCTTAGTATCAGACCAATATTTTGATCTGTTATACTATTTTAAGTTTTAGAAATTCTTATTCAAACTCACATATATCTCTAAAAGAGATGTTAGTCCCTGGCAAATATTCTAATTTCGACTATTAATCTCTTGTCTTAAAAAATAAATTTGTTACCATGAAAATTCAAGATAAATTTTTGTTTTGGTAACTAGCTTGTATATTAATTACCAAGTGAAACAATTACAGACCCATAGCAGTTTTAACACAAATCTGCTATCTACGAAAAACCTCAAAGACTATCAATTCTATCCTTAATTAAACTAAAAACATAATTGTTGCAGTCTAGTCTGAAGACCCAAATTATCTCTCATATTACAATAATAATCTATCTCCTTAGCCAAATATTACCAATGTCTATTCTTCTCTTCAAACAATCGATAGTTCCTTTCCAACCATAGTGCATGTACAAATTCAGCATAGACCATTTTAAAGAGTTGTGCCTATAATGAGTTGCCCTTGGATTTCTTTATCACCCAATCCTCATGTTCCTCCCATGTAATAGTATCAATAGGACTTATCTTTATCTATCGTAATAATCTATGCCACAAATCCTTCGAGTATTCACAGTGAACAAACAGGTGAGTTCGAGTTTCTTGATTTCCTATACATAACTTGCAGAATTTATCCACCTCTAATCCCCATTTGAGTAACCAATCTTTTGTTAGTAACTTGTTTTGAATCTGCAACCATAACAAGAATTTCGCCTTTGATCTGGCTCCATTATCCATCATCAAATATTTCTAAGGTATCCTAGTTCCTTCACCCAACAATTGTAAATAAATCTTTTGAATTGTTATCTTATGTTGATGCTCCATCAATTGTGTTTGCAACACTGTTTCTCTGGCAGCAATGATACCTTTGACCATCCAAGAGGCTTGCTGTGGAATAGGGGCTGTGGAGACCTGATCAGATTTAATATAAAAGCTATGAATCCAACGTATCCACAATTTGTCATTTTTGTGAGCTAAGTCCCAACAGGTTTTGGCTAGTGCAACCTTTATTTCAAATGCAGATGTTGATAAGGTTGAGGCCCCCAACTGAGTAAGGCATACACATTTTATTCCACGAGACAAGAGTTTTTCTAGTAATAGTACTTACCCCAGATCATACATAGCTTTGAGAATAGGCTGTAATAATTTGAAGAAAGAATGTATTGTGGAATTGTGGGTTAGAACCCTAGGTTCATAAAAAAATTGGGAAAGTCTATGGGTAGATGTATATAATATAGAATTGATTGTAGGTATAAAGTAACACTTCCTAGCACAATTTGGTTGTTCTTAAATGTGAATTATGGTAATTGAGAACCTTGAGTTCAATAAAGATGGGACCTTTGGCATAACAACTGCTTAAAGTGAATAACTACAGTAAAAGCTCCATAAATTAAGATAATGTGAGTATTGTGGAACTAGTTGATGGTTAACTGACCCTTAAATAACATTATAGACCGTTAATAAAGGTAGAATTAGTGGGTTTAATTTTCAAAACGCTTAACTGTAGAATAAATAATTAATTACTCTTATAATTATTTATTTTAGACCGTGAGCGTTTCAAGCCTTTGAGAAAAGAAAAAACTTTTGTGGTTTAGCTTGTTTGTTCTAGATTCTTTGGTTGAGGCAGATTTGAAGCTTATGTAGAGTATAGTTAAACTTGAAATAGCCTTTTGTATGTATTCTGAATTGATGAGCATGTTGATTTATCTTCGGACATGATTTGTGATGATTATTTGTTTGACTTGACATATGCTTGTATAAATAATCTTATAACCATAGAAGTCTTTAATTATTTGATGATATTTACTTGAGTCGAAGATCTTTTCATTAGAATAGGATAAAAAAATTAAAAAAAGACATAATCTAAAAATTGTAACAAGTAGAAAAAAATATAATGGGCCTTCAAAAGTTCTCCTTCCTTTTCCACCCAATTAGTCATAATTAATTACAACTAATGATGTGTCTTACAGTCAGCAAACATGTGTCTTGAATGAAAGCAAACACGTGTCTTGTACTTGCACGTGTCTTGAATGAAAGCAAACACATGTCTTGCACTTAGCAAACACGTGTCTTGAATGAAAGCAAACACATGTCTTGAACTAAGCAAATACGTGTCTTTGTAAAAGATACGTGTCGCTTTGCATGTAAGCCTTTGAGTAAGAAAGCCTTAATGAGTGATACTCCACAAGTCTTACTTGAGCTTCTTATATTTTGTATAAGGTACAAGATACTCTCTTAACTTTGCCTTAGTCTTCTTCCAAAGGATCTTGGAGCAAGAGATATCCAAAGGATTTTGATGGATTAGTTTTAGAAGGAGGATGCTTGAATTCCTTGTTGGAGATAAGGAAAGCATCAACATAGACAAGCTTTAGGAGCAAAGGAGTTGTTTGGTATACTTCTTCTCTTCATTATCATTTACATTTAATCTTATGAAAAGATCGTTAGTTGGAAAGTTATTTTACATCTTTTTAATCTGAACTGCTGATTATTTTTCTTACAACTTAAATTTCTTACCCCTAGTAAATATATATTTCTAAAAGAGATGTTAAATTCTGACAATTTTCCAATTTGGACTACTAATGTTGTATTACAACTTAAATTTTTTTACCTACACTACATATCTATCTCAAAAAGAGTCACCAGTTCCTTACAAATATTTCAATTTGAACTACTGATTATATATCTTAAAACATAAATTTGTCACCTACACTCAATACATCTCTCTAAAATAAATGATGATATCAGAGAAATTTTCTGACATGAACTACTGATTCAATCTCGCTAAAACATAAATTTCTTTCCTGCAGTAAATATCTCTCTCTAAAAAGACAAAAGTTGTTGACAAATTTTTGATTTAAACTACTAAAGATGTTGTCTTACAACTTAAATTTCTTATCAGCATTATTAAGATTTATACATGGTATTTAGATATCTACTTTAAAAGAAATTTGTTTAAAATTACTTACAGATGGTAGGGGTTAGATTATTGATGTGAGGTAGATTCAAAAAATAATGGTTCTAGTAATAATGCTAAAACGATTCATCTATATATATCATAGAAACAAGGAATCAAAGTAGGCTATAAAGTAGTCAAAAGACACGAAATAAAGGTATCATTTTCAAAAATTCACCTAGATACATGATATGCCTTATTTACAAGATGAAAGATTTATTGATGTATGTCAACAACTCTTTTATATATATATATATATATGTGGGGGTGGGGTCGTGCACGTGTGTCTATATAAAAGAGCCTTAGTATCATACCAATATTTTGATCTGGAATACTACTTTGAATTTTAGAAATTCTTATCCAAACTCACATATATCTCTAAAAGAGATGTTAGTTCCTGGCAAATATTCCAATTTCGACTACTAATATCTTGTCTTAAAAATTAAATTTGTTACCATGAAAATCCAAGATAATTAGCTGTAATAATTTGAAGAAATACTGTAATTGTGGAATTGTGGGTTAGAACCCTAGGTTCATTAAAAAGTTGGGAAAGTTTATGGGTAGATGCATATCATATAGAATTGCTTGTAGGTATAAAGTAACACTTCCTAGCATGATTTGGTTGTTCTTACATGTGAATTATGGTAATTGGGAACCTTGAGTTCAATAAAGATGGGACCTTTGGCATAACAACTGCTTAAAGTGAATAATTGCAGCAGAAGCTCCATAAATTAAGATAATATGAGTATTGTGAAACTAGTTGACGGTTAACTGATCCTTAAATAACATTATAGACCGTGAATAAAGGTAGAATTTGTGGTTTTGAATTTTCAAAGAGCTTAACTGAAGAATAAATAATTAATTACTCTTATAATTATTTGGTTTAGACTGTGAGCGTTTCAAGCCTTTGAGAAAAGGAAAAAACTTTTTTGGTTTAGCTTGCTTATTCTAGATTCTTTGGTTGAGATAAATTAAGGCTTATGTAGAGTACAGTTAAACTTGAAATAGTCTTTTGTATGTATTCTGGATTGATGAGCATGTTGATTTATCTTCGGACATGATTTGTGATGATTATTTGTTTGACTTGACATCTGCTTGTATAAATAAGCTTATAACCATAGAAGTCTTTAATTATTTGATGATATTTACTTGAGTCAAAGATTTTTTCATTAGAATAGAATAAAAAAATAATTAAAAAGGCATAATCTAAAAACTGTAACAAGTAGAAAAAAAAAGTATGATGGGCCTCCAAAAGTTCTCCTTCCTTTTCCACCCATTTAGTTATAATTAATTACAACTAATGAAGTGTCTTGAATGAAAGCAAACACATGTCTTGAATGAAAGCAAACACATGTATTGCACTTAGCAAACACGTGTCTTGAATGAAAGCAAGCACATGTCTTGCACTTAGCAAACACGTGTCTTTGTAAAAGATATATATCGCTTTGCATGTAAACCTTTGAGTTCTATAAGAGAGCCTTAATGAGTGATACTCCACGAGTCCTACTTGAGATTCTTATATTTTGTATAAGATACAAGATATTCTCTTAACTTTGCCTTAGTCTTCTTCCAAAGGATCTTGGAGCAAGAGATATCCAAAGGATTTTGGTGGATTAGTTTTAGGAGGACGCTTGAACTCCTTGGAGATAAGGAAAGCATCAACATTGACTAGCTTAAGGAGCAAAGGAGTTGTTTGGTATACTTCTTCTCTTCATTGTCATTTACATTAAATCTTATGAAAAGATCATTAGGTGGAAAGTGTTTTACATTTTTCCAATCTGGACTGCTAATTAAGTCTCTTACTATTTAAATTTCTTACCTTACTAAATATATATCTCTAAAAGAGAAATTAATTCTGATAATTTTTCAATCTGGAATACTAATGTTGTATTACAACTTAAATTGAGAAAATGGTCAAAAGCCCCCCCAACCTTTACCCCAAATCTCAACTACACACTTACACTTTGCGGGGATCCTATGACCCTCCTGAACTATTTTAAAATGGAATTATTACCCCCAAAACTATTTTAAAGTGGAATATATGCCCGTCTAAAAGCTCATACCCAGATTATATTTTAATTTGTGGTCTACATGCGCTGCCACGTGTTATTCCACGTAATTTCACGCCATATTACTTTTTTTTACTATAAAAAATTAATTCCACGTCATGCCACATCATATGTCATTCAATTCTTCTTCTTCTATTTTTTTCTTCTTTTTCTTCTTCAATGGCTTCTTCTTCTTCTTCTTCAATGGAATAATGAATCATATGGATTTCACATGATAAGTAATCTTATCAAAATCAAATCAACAATTAATGTCCAAAAAATATTCGATTTTCACAAAATGACGCCGCCTTCAATGGTGCAGCTTCAGTGATGCATAATTTCTGGCAATGAAACGCTGCTGGACAGTGATGGCGCCGGCAAAATTTAAAATTCCGACGACTTTGTTTTTTCGAAGAATTTCAACATTCTCAACGTCAATCAATTTTTGGGGAGCTAAGGAATGATTCTAACCCAGAAATTAATTCTAATTTTTCAATTGGAATTGATTCAATATTCTCACGTAATTCGAGTTCTTGGATGCCATTGAGGAGGAGGAGGAGGGGGAGGAGGAGAAAGAATAATAATAATAATAATAATAATAATAATAATAATAATAATAATAATAATAATAATAATAATAAGAAGAAGAAGAAGAAGAAGAAGAAGAAGAAGAAAAAGAAGAAATGTCATTGATGAGTTCTTGGATGACATTGAAGAAGACATTGAAGAAGAAGAAGAAGAAGAAAAAGAAGACATTGAAGAAGAAGAAGAAGACATTGAAGAAGAAGAAGAAGAAGAAGAAGAAGAAGAAGAAGAAGAAGAAGAAGAAGAAGAAGAAGAAGAAGAAGAAGAAGAAGAAGAAGAAGAAGAAGAAGAAGAAGAAGAAGAAGAAGAAGAAGAAGAAGAAGAAGAAGAAGAAGAAGAAGAAGAAGAAGAAGAAGAAGAAGAAGAAGAAGAAGAAGAAGAAGAGGAGAAGAAGAAGAAGAAGGAGAAGAAGAAGAAGAAGGAGAAGAAGAAGAAGAAGAAGAAGAAGAAGAAGAAGAAGAAGACATTGAAGAAGAGGAAGAAGAAGAAGAAGAAGAAGAAGAAGAAGTCATTGAAGAAGAAGAAGAAGAAGACATTGAAGAAGAAGAAGAAGACATTGAAGAAGAAGAAGAAGACATTGAAGAAGAAGAAGACGACATTGAAGAAGAAGAAGAAGAAGACGACATTGAAGAAGAAGAAGAAGAAGAAGACATTGAAGAAGAAGAAGAAGAAGACGAAGAAGAAGAAGACGAAGAAGACGACATTGAAGAAGAAGAAGAAGAAGAAGAAGAAGACATTGAAGAAGAAGAAGACATTGAAGAAGACATTGAAGATATTGAAGAAGACATTGAAGACATTGAAGAAGAAGAAGAAGAAGAAGAAGAAGACATTGAAGACGACATTGAAGAAGAAGAAGACATTGAAGAAGACATTGAAGAAGACATTGAAGACATTGAAGAAGAAGACATTGAAGAAGACATTGAAGAAGACATTGAAGAAGACATTGAAGAAGACATTGAAGAAGACATTGAAGAAGACATTGAAGAAGAAGAAGAAGACATTGAAGAAGAAGACATTGAAGAAGAAGAAGAAGAAGAAGAAGAAGAAGAAGAAGAAGAAGAAGAAGAAGAAGAAGAAGAAGAAGAAGAAGAAGAAGAAGAAGAAGAAGAAGAAGAAGAAGAAGAAGAAGAAGAAGAAGAAGAAGAAGAAGAAGAAGAAGAAGAAGAAGAAGAAGAAGAAGAAGAAGAAGAAGAAGAAGAAGAAGAAGAAGAAGAAGAAGAAGAAGAAGAAGAAGAAGAAGAAGAAGAAGAGAAGAAGAAGAAATGTCATTGATGAGTTCTTGGATATCATTGAAGAAGAAGAAGAAGAAGAAGAAGAAGAAGAAGAAGAAGAAGAAGAAGAAGAAGAAGAAGAAGAAGAAGAAGAAGAAGAAGAAGAAGAAGAAGAAGAAGAAGAAGAAGAAGAAGAAGAAGAAGAAGAAGAAGAAGAAGAAGAAGAAGAAGAAGAAGAAGAAGAAGAAGAAGAAGAAGAAAAAATAAAGAAGAAGAATAAATGAAGAAGAAAGAAAAATAATAATTAAAATTATAAATAATTATTTAAAGAAATATTAAAAATAAATTTTTAATAAATTATTTTCGTTCCCACTCTCTTTAAAGAGAGTGAAACACACTCTCTTGCCATGTCAGTGTTGGGGGTAATAATTTCATTTTAAAATAGTTTAGGAGGGTCATAGGACTCTCACAAAGTATAAGTGTGTAGTTGAGATTTGGGGTAAAGATTGAGGAGGCTTTTGACCATTTTCTCACTTAAATTGCTTACTTACTCTAAATATCTATCTCAAAAGGAGTCGTCAGTTCTGACAAATATTTTCAATTTGGACTACTGATTATATATCTTAAAACTTATATTTGTTGTCTTCACTCAATACATCTCGTTAAAATAAATGATGATATCAGAGAAATTTTCTGACCTGGACTACTGATTCTGTGTCATTAAAACATAATTTTTTTTTTCTTGCACTAAATATCTCTCTAAAAATGACAAAAGTTCTTGACAAATTTCTGATTTGGGCTACTAAAGATGTTGTCTTACAACTTAAATTTCTTACCAGCATTGTTATGATTTTATACATGGTATTCGGGTATCTACTTTGAAAGAAACTTGTTTAAAATTACTTACAAATGGTAGGGTTGGGTTATTGATGTGAGGTAGATTCAAAAAAGAATGGTTCTAGTTATAATCCTAAAATATTTCATCTATGTATTTCAAAGAAACGAGGAAACAAAGTAGGCGATAAAGTAGTCAAAAGACATGAAATAAAGATATCATTTTCAAAAATTCGCCTAGACATGATATGCCTTATTTACAACATGGAAGATTTGTTGATATATATCAACAACTCTTTTAGATATACATATTATTGCAGGTAAGAAATTTAAATACAACAGTTCAGATCAAAAGATTTATCACAAATCGATCTCTCTTTTATATATGTGTGTGTGCGCGCGCACGTCTATATAATAGAGTCTTAATATCAAACTGATATTTTGATCTGGACTACTATTTTGAGTTTTAGAAATTCCTATCCAGACTCACATATATCTCTAAAGAGATGTTAGTTCCTGTCAAATATTTCAATTTCGACTATTAATTTTTTTTCTTAAAAATCAAATTTATTACCAAGAAAATCCAAGATTATTAGTTGTAATTAGTTGGAAGAAAGAAAAGGAGCATTTTTCCGGGCTCATCATATTCTTGTCTGTTTGTGGCTTTCAATTGTTATATATATATACAGAGAGAGTCTGTATCCATGTTAACCTTTTTTGAACCAATAAGATCATCAATTTTTACTCTCTTTTTAAAACTGTTTTAGAGTACTGCTCTTTAATTTCTTTGTGTTGGTAAAAATGACCTCAAGTTCAACATGGACTCGAGAGTAAGACAAGTAGTTTGATAATGCATTGGCCATTTTTAACAAGGACACTTAGATAGATGGAGTAATTGACTAAGGGCACTGGCAAGACTGAGAGGATGTGAAGTTACATTTCGAAAAACTTGTGGAAGACATAAAATACATTGAGGCTAATCTAATTTTCTTGCCTAGATTAGCCTCAATGTTTTTTATTCAAGTTTTTTCATAGTGTAACTTCGCTTCTTCCTCAGTTGTCAGTGGTCTTAGCCACATTACTCCGTCTATGTGGTGTGTCTTTGTCAAAGATGGTTAAAACATTATTAAACTTCTTGTCTTGCTCTCGGGTCCATGTTGAATTTAAAGTCATTTCTACAAATACAGAAAAATTAAAGAACAATATTCTAAAATGATAAAAGGGGGAGTAGAAAGTGATGATGTTATGGTACAAAATAAGGTCAGTATGTATACTCTCTTTATATATAGAAATTGATAGAAACAAATAGGCATGGTGAGCTTGAAAAAATGCTCTTCTTTTTCTTCCAAAACAAATTACAACTATCTTGAATTTTCTTGTGGGTAATAGATTTTATTTTTTTAAGACAAAAGATTAGTAGTCCAGATTGAAAAAATTGTGAAGAACTAACATCTCTTGATTCATGTAGAGTTTTCGCAGGAGCAATGCCTTTTTCACAGGTGTGGACGCGCTGGAGCGCTTCTTTTCCACACGAGCGGGATCACTGGCAGCCTTACTTCAATTCTCAATCTTTTTGCTCAAATTTCGTTCATTTGATCCACGTACACATTATAAATTAACATACCTGAAATATCAATATCAAGTGTCTTAAGTGAAGTAAACCTAATCCCGCGAGATTCAAATTGAATATATATGGGTGCAAGGTTCCTAAAGAAAGGAAAGTCACCTCCAATCGAGCTTTCTTATGCTTCATGCTTGTGATTGGCATTTTTAGGAACACTTATAAAAAGGAGTCTATTGAGGAAGATCCAGCTAGATAGACTTATTGAATTGGTTATTCGCCCACCTATTTCAAGAAGAGCCTTATATATTACTATATTACGTGCGAGTGAGGTCTAAAGAGAATCCAGAAAGTGCATCGCAGGTTGAAGAAGTGTCCTCAGGTATGAAAAAGGACAGGTAATCATGGCATACTCAAACTACTATGGAGAATGTCCTAATAATGTTGCGGAATCAAGAGCCATTCTTTATGACATTCAATGGCGCTTCACAATTTATAAAAAGAAAAAAAAAAGTTAAATATTGAATCTGACTCTATGATAATCGTCGCTATGATCAATAACCAAAACAATGTCAATTGCCACATTATCCGTCTCATAAGTCAGATCAATATGTCAAAGAGACAAAGCGACTATAAATTCTAGCATTGCTACAGGAAAGTAAATAACTTCGTCGATTACTTAGCAAATCTCTTGAATTCATTTTTCGCGCATAGTTTGACCTGAGGAAAGTACAGTCTCAATTTGACATTGAATTTTACCAGGCCCACCATATTTTTTTATTTGTGTCTCTCAATTTCTATATATAAAGTATTCATGTTAAACTTATTTTTACCATAACATCATCAATTTTAACTCTCTCCTCCATATCATTTTAGGGTGTTCTTTAATTTTGTATAAATAACCTCAAATTCAGCAGGGACTATCCATCAAGATAAGAAGTTTGAAAATGCATCGACTATATATGACAGAGACACCATCAGATAGGTGGCGTAATATGGCTAAAACAATTGGTAAAACTGAGAAAGAAGTGAAATTGCACTAAGAAAAACTTGTAAAAGATATCAATAACATTGAAACTAGAAAAAGGATTTGATATAGTTCTCGCTAAAAAAGCGACTCACACATACCTCTATCATTACACAAATGACCCAGATATGCCTTTTTTGTCTAACAATAGTAAATAAATTTGATTTTTATT
The DNA here is from genome assembly GCA_030864215.1 of Capsicum pubescens. Taxonomy (NCBI): domain Eukaryota; kingdom Viridiplantae; phylum Streptophyta; class Magnoliopsida; order Solanales; family Solanaceae; genus Capsicum; species Capsicum pubescens. The sequence continues at coordinate 39,818,996 of CM061549.1, forward strand.
TTTTTTATTTTTTTATTTTTTATTAAAATAAAATTCATATAAGGGTGTAGTTACCCTTCTCGCAAAATTTAGAGGTATATTTGATCCTTCTCATATGTGACTTTTTCTTTTTTGCCTTCTTTAATTCTACTTAATTGTTTCTCCTCTTTTCTGGTCTCTCCGTGTTCCTCTTTCATTCTGATAGCCAAGCAATTATGCACATTGCAAACAAACCCATTTTTCAAGAACAAAGAATTATTCAATACTATAGAGAATGGAAACTTTCTATAGATTTTTTTGAAAAAATTGTCATTATATTCCACATTCCAATTTATTTGGCGCATTTTGTGATCTATATAATTATCTTGTTAGAAGAATTCCAAAAGTGTATTGCTCGAATGATTATTTAACTATTGAAATTATGTAATAATATCATTTACTTTATCTTGTCGACTTTTCTATTGGTTTCTTCACATCATAAATCATTTTGTCCAATTTTGTGACTTATTCGACACCTCTTCCTAATTTGAAATTTATAGCAATCTATGTGAACTTAAATAACCTCAAAAACAAAAAGAAAACTTGACATTGGGCAGAGCCAAAATAGAAATTATTGTTTCTCAGAATTCAATAGCTTTGTTCCAGATAAACTCTGCTTTATAGTAAAATATTTACCTAATGTGTGTATATATTGTAGACCCAAATAAAGAGCTATGGCTCTGATCATGTCTCATTCTGATTCTTCACCAAGTGAAAGTGATATTTGCATAATGAGATAAAACACTTTCTCTCTCCTAATAACTTTTCTCTCAACAACGGATTTATTTTAACGACTAGTACTGCGCGTTCCTCACACGCTCCACCTGATGGAGCCACCGGAAGGCTTTCTTCTGGCGCGTAGAAAGGGGAATCTAAGACCCTCTGAGGAATCCATCACACCTACAAAAGGAATTGCAAAAAAACCCTTGTATGCAAGCTCTTTGACTGCTCAGACAAACTCGAACTTAACCCCTGCTCACCGAGGAAAAGAATCAGTGATCATTACAAGAATATGTACTTATAGCTACGGAATCTAAGCTATGAATTTAAAAATCATAGCTATTACTTATTAATAGCCACAAAAGTTTGAATTTTGTGACTATCTAAAAATTCACCAAATTTCTTAGCCACGAAAGCTAATTTGACAAAGCTAAATCTTATTTTTTGCTACAATTGCTAACATTCGTGGCAATAATTACCTAGATAGCTACAATTTTTTTGTTACAGTAAAATTCGGTAGCTAATTATAAAATTTTGTCACACGATAAAAGTAGTTGTAACAATAGTAATCCTTTAACCACAAGAAGTTATTTGACACAAAATATTGTATCTAAATAAATAATTTTGACAAAGCTAAATCTTATTTTTTTGCTACAATTGCTAACATTTGTGGCAATAATTACTTAGATAACTATAATTTTTCTGTTACAGTAAAATTTAGTAGTTAATTATAAAATTTTGCCATGCGATAAAAGTAATTCTAATAATAGTAATCTTTTAGCCACAATAAGTTAGTCGAAACAAAATTTTGTAGCTAAATAAATAATTTTGCTTCAAGTCATAAAAATTGTGGCAATAGTTAAATGAAATAGTCATAGATTTTTTGTTATTAGGTAAAATTTTGTAGCAAAAATTGAAGCTAAATAAATAATTTTTTGTTATTTGGTAAATAATTTTGTTATTTGAAGCAAAAATTGAAGCTAAATAAATATTTTTTTTTTCAAGTTATAAAGTTGTAACTTAATAGTTATATTCATTTGTTAGTGGCTAAATGATATAGCCGTAAAATTATTGTTGTGATTTGATATGGTAGCTAATAATTAATTTTTATCATGGGTTAAAATTTGTTATAACGATACTAACCGTTTAAAATTCTTTATTATTAGGTAAAAAAGAAAAGTCAAAATTTTAAGATCATATGCCTATTCATCAAATCAATACATAATCAATATTAAACACCGAAAGCTGTAGTACTTAACCTATTCAATCAATTGTCTCTAATTAAAGTCGAGATCCGTGACAACTTGTTTGTCAATACTTTTTTTTTTTAGATTCATGAGAAACTTCTCAAACTTAATATCATAATCCATAAATAAAAGGAAAGATAGCATTATAAACACAAATAAAAGTAGAGATAACTTTATAGATACTTACCATCCAATAATTTCTACAAATCAATAGTTGAGTATCATATGAGAATTTTTCAACAAGTGTATGCAAGGACTTCGCCTATTTTTTTCAATCATAGATCAATCCAAATTGATTTGTCATTTCAAAGATTATGCTGATCATATAATAATAATCAGTAAAAAGGAGAAAATAGTAAGAGTAAGAGAAGTAGCAAATCAATTAATAGATGTGAAAAATCCAACGTGATCAAGTGAAAGTGAACGAACAGAGTAATACACATAGTATTCTTTTATTCAAATGCCATATCTACCAAATTAATTTAATAATCGAAAAAGGGCCTAAAATGCCCTTCAATTATGTAAAATGGTGTAAAAATGTCCTTCTTCTACCTATTAGACCTAAAATGTTCTTTTCGTCTATCTATTGGGCCTAAAATGACCTCCTCACCTATCTATTGGGCCTAAAATGCCGCTTCCGTCTACCTATTGGCCTATTTTTCCTTTTATTTAGGCAAATTACATGGAATGACCATCCTTAAAATTTAATTACATAAATAGTAGTACTTTTTCAATATTACAAAAATATTTTTTTTTACATATATAGCCATTTAAAAAGATTAGAAAAGATAATTATAATTCTTAATTTAATGCTATAACTAATTATCAATTCACCATAATTTAATAGATATATTTTCAATCTTCAAATTAAAAGTGGAAAAGATAATCCCTGCTTTCAAATCTTTCTCTCTCTTATATTCAAATTCAAATATTTTTAAATAAACTAAGTATTCCATTATTTGCTCGTGTATATTTCATTTTATTTTCATGTATGTTAATCATCTAATATTACTTCATTATCGTGTATTTTTAATTATAATGTAATGGGTTAATCATAATTTTTTATGGATGAATATTTATGGAATAAAAATTATTATGTTGGAAGTAGAGATATACCATGTATTTTTATTGTATAAATATAATTTATGCCAAAGTCAGATTATTATTATATTTTTGATATAATTTATGGGATAAATATTCATTGTATATATCATTATGTTGAAATTACTTTTCTTGTTAAAAAAATATTTATTAAATGCAAATATAATTTTTCAGTATTACATGATATAAACTTTTTATATCTAAAATGTATGTTTATGGTATAAATATAATTTGTATGGTATAAACATATCATATATTTTTATGATATAAATATAATTTGTATAATATATAAATATACCATGAATTTTTATGGTATAAATATACCATAGATTTTTATGGAGGCATCATGAGAGCAGACGATAAAAATGAATGCCTCCATAAAAATGAAAAACATAAAATTTTGATATAGTATATATAAAAAATGAATGAACAAAGGCTTCCATAAAAATAGGCAATAAATAAGAAATATGAGAATTTAATATATAATTATTTTTATATATATTAGAATATGTTATAAAAGTAAATATTTTATATGCTACATCTGACAACCAACTAATACAATTATGTATATGTAATAATTTTTTTAAAATGGCTATTTATGTTGTTTTTCTTTTTATTTATCAGATCAATTTAGAATGACGAAAAATTGATATTGTGCCCTATTTATTTGATTAGTATTAATAAGAATGATAAGAATTTTATGTAGTTTAATAAAGATAACTTGTGGTATTATATAATTTTTTTCTTAAATAAAATGACAAAATAACCCTAATAGGTAGACGAAAAAGACATTTTAGGCCCAATAGGTAGACGAAGGATATTCTTGCACTATTTCACATAGTTGAAGGGCATTTTAGGCCTTTTTTCATTTAATAATTTATTGATTGAGAAAAATGGTAACTAGAATAATAATTTATTATCAATTTAATTATGTATTTAAAAAACGTAAGTACGACTGAAGTGAAATGTTTAAATTGATACCAGGAGAAACATAAGACTTGAGGTGCTTCATCTTGTGTTGAAAATTTTGAGTTGGACCTCTTCTATCGAACATAATATTTATCGAACTAGCTTAATTAGAGAGGTTAATCTTTCTATTAATTTAAGTTCAAACTTTATCTTGATCAAGTGCTTTGAGAATTGTTATTTGATTCGAACTTATTCTATCAAAATAATAGATTTTGGCGTAATAATAAGTGCTCATCATTTAATTCTATTCAATTTCACACACACACACACACACATATATACGAATAATTGTTATTTGATTCGAACTTTATTATAATTTTCTTGGAACAATACACTTATCGAGCTAGCTTAATCAGAGATGTTAATCTTCCTATCAATTCAATTTTATAATATCTTAATTTTTAAGTTTCCAATATTATTTAAATAAATCGGAGTTATGTCTAATTAATTTTGATTAAATAATTTTTTTTTTTATATATATATAAAATTCTTTTCTTGAAATAATACACTTATTGAGCTAGCTTAAATAGAGATGTTAATCTTTCTATTAATTCAATTTTACAATATTTTAATTTTTAAGTTTCAAATATTATTTAAATAAATATGAGTTATGTCTAGTTAGTTTTGATTAATTAATTATATCAAATTTGAATAAAATTAACTTCATTAATCCAAGGTCAAACTTCATCTTGATCAAGTGCTCTGAGAAGTGTTATTTGGTTCAAACTTATTTTATTGAAATAATATATTTTGGGGGTAATAATAATTACCCATCATTCAATTTAATTCAGTTTTACAAACATATGTGTGTGTGTAAATATATATATATATATATATATATATATATATATATATATATATATATATATATATATATATATATATATATATATATATATAACTCTGTTCTTTTCTTTATTATGCTCAATGTATAAATATATTGAATAACTATTATTTGATTCAAACTCTTAATTAATCACTTAAAGATAAGATTTAAGTGTGGAATTGACAACAATTTTTTATTTGCTATGAGAAAATAGGCAACGGACGTGACAAAGTTCAAAGGCAATTCAAGTCATTTAAATAGTGATTTTAAGTTTTAAATACAACTTAAATAAATAAGTAATATTTTTTTAATTATTTTCAGTTAGAAGGAAAATTGATAAATTTACAAAAAAAAATCGCTAATTTTATTTAAAACTGATAAATCAAATTTTAAAAGAATCAACACATAATTAATAATACAAAAATTAAAATAAAAGTAAAAAAAATTCCCTCCAAACTTTTTTCCTTTAATTTTATGCCTAAATCACCTCATTAAATTGATGAATTCACAAAAATTTCCCTCTAATTTTATTAAAAACTGACGAAATCAAATTTTAAAAGAAACAACTAACACAAAAATCACAATAAAAGTAAAAAAAAAAATTCCTCCAAACTTTTTCCTTCTAATTATTTTATGCCTAAATTAACTCATTCTTTCTCCCCTTTATTAATAAGTCAAATACCTAAAAGCTATAGTCAAAAGAAAGAAAGAAAATACACGCCCCTTTCTCCTTTCTCTAATACCTCAATTTCAACTTGTGTTCCAATCACATTCAAAAGTAAATTGCATATCTTTTTCTCTACTTGCTTTTCATTATGATTTCGAAAATATTTATTTTGGTCTTTGGAGATTATGCAGTATCCACGTAGTCCTTTTTTTTCCAAAAAAAAAAATTGTCACCTTCGCAACTTCTCAGCTCTTATTTTTTTGTGTGGATTTTGCTTAGTTTGAACTCAAATTATGAAATTCCGGTGTTGTTAGTTGAATTTGGATGAATGAATTATAATTCCCAACATTTTGGAAGGATTATCAACTCACCTTTGTTTCTTAAATTTAGCTAGCAAAGTGACGCCCGTAACCTGTTTGATAGATTGCCTGAAAGACAATTTTATTCATCAATGATGTCTGAGTAGTCGGGTGTTGTTAGAAGTTAATTGTGAATAAGTTTTTGGATAGTCACTCGAAATTGTTACTATTTTAAGTAGGCTGTGTATGCTTTTCTTAACTTTCACGTAACATATTTAATATCTCAGAGTCATACAGTCGAACAAAAATAGGGGCTGCCTCACTTTGGTTAATAGGTAAGCCAATTATATGATTCTTGTATTGCTCCCAAGAATACTAGAAGACGTGGATATAAGAGCTTATAAAAAAATTAAGATAATTTCTTAAAGTTGTTGGTACAGAAACTTATAGAAAATGTGTGTGCCAAATAGAGTAGTCGTATTGGTTTTATGAAGTTATCGACTTCTCTTAACAAAATCTCTTGCATAGCAACTAAAATTGGTAGTATTGGTCATATGATGTTGTCATAAAGAAAATAAAAGAAGTGTCCAGGCATAAAATGGGCTAATAATCCTTAGCGCTCAATATTATGTAGCCTTCTAAATCTTAATCATGAAGAATTGAAAGCATTTAGAGAAGCAAAATTTCAACCAAATGCTATGGATTTTAGATGACTATAATGAGGAGGACGACATACCCATTTTACTCGGCCTATACTAAAAGTAAATAATAGTCTCTGACTATATCAGTATAAAGTTAATATTATTAAGTAGATTGTTCACAAAAGTTACGTGCTTGTGATCCACTACTACTAACTGGACTAATGCTCTAGAACTACTACTATTTTGGTTTCTATACGTCCACTTACGGGCACATCATTAATTGTCATCTCAGTAAGTGTATAATTATACATTTTTACGAAAGAACATTTTAGGAATTTGTTCCAAAATCTCTATTCCTACTGTAGACCAACAAGTAACAAGTGATTGACACTTCTCAATTCCACTTCACACCATAGCATCAGGCAGTACACATGATAGAACTTCTTCAATTGGATCTAACTATATCAGACAGTAATCCTAAGCTGCTTGTAAATGATTCTATCTAGCACTTAGTTGTTTTGATTAAAATAGCCTTTATGTTGAATTAGATCATGAATAAGTTGAATTCTCTTGTATTCAACACATGAATTGTAAGAATAAATTCATGTACACTAGATATTTTTGCACGAAGCTAATAAATATATACATAATGTGTGTCTTTTTAAACTTTTATCACTTAATAATATTTTAAATGATATATAGTTTACTTTATATTTTGCATCTGTCGAGAAACATAATTAGCTTCCGATACACCTAATGAAGATACATTTTTCTTTTGTAAAGATACATAATTAGCTTTGGGTACATTTTTTTTTTTTTGGTCTGTCAAGATACATAATTAGCTCATGTTACATTTTTTCGGTTTTGAGTCTATCAAGATACATAAATAGCTTCCGATACATCCAGCGAACATACATAATTTGTTGATTTTTTTATAATTACTTTGTAAGGATAAGGATTTGTGTAAATATGTCAAGTTAGGTGTATGTTTATGTTATTTTTCCTTTTAAGTGTAAGTTAGTTTTTTTTTTTTTGAAAGGTAAATATATACATTTATCAACAATTTATTTGTTATTTTGGTCAAGTTATGGGTATGATTGCGGGTGAAAGAGGAAATACGAAAGAAGTAAAGTAGGAAGTCACTCTTGGGAGTAATACAATTGGCTTACTATTGAACTAGAAATTCATTAATTGGCTTATATCTATTCATTTACTGTTCTTGAACTATATGCACTTTTTTCGTATAATTCTTACCAAATTAGTTATTTAGTGTTTACAACATATTTGTACTAATGAAGGAGTTATATTTTTGCACTTTATCAATACTTGTTTACAATCAGATATGGGTAGAAATGACTGCAACTCAAGATCGACAGTCATATGATGCAAATCTAACTGTAAGTACTTGTTTATATTATTTTATATCACTTATCTAGTAAATACGTATTTTTCTTAAAGAAAATATTCATATTAATAATTAAATTTAACATTTAAGCAACTACTATATTTTATTAATTTTTATCTGATTGTTTAATTGTTATTGCAGCTTGTGAAGGAGTGATGAAATAATCAAGATTGACAAGGGCTTGAACAACTATTTTCTTTTGTAAAAGCATAATAATATGTCTGAGTTAAATGATGTTTTATTGTTTTAAATGATTTTGTTGAACCTTTGTTAATTCTTTTCTCTAATATAGTGCATCATTACATAATTTAGAATATTCTACTATAAATTTTATGTCATTTCTTAACTACATTTATGAATTACTAGCTATAAATTTTAAAATTTGTAGGAAAATATACATAGTTATCATGAAAATAATAATACTTTTTCATAGCAGATGAAATTTTTTTTCTTGCTACAATCTATATCCAGTGACAAAAAATTATGTAATTTTAGCTATGATATTTTAAATTCATAGCTAGACATTACTCCTTACAGCTGCCACATATCAAGAACATGGCTAAAAGATTTAGCTTTTCGTAGCAAATATAATTTTTTTCAGCTATAGTGTTTTGTATTTTATGACTATAGGTATAGATTCTTAGCTATAATATAAAAATATTTGTAGCAAGTATTTTAATTCATAACTATAATCTTTTTAATTCGTGACTAAATATGAGTACTATTGCCACCAAATTAAATCATAGAAATAACCATAAAATTTAAATTTGCATGGCCAATAACTTCGCTTTTTTGCTACAATTTAACATCCCATGACTACAATATGAAGATAGTTACAAATTTTTTACTTGTCGTGGCAAAAGAACAAAAAACACTTGCTACAAGTATAATTTTTGTGACAATTTTTTTTTTACCATCATAGCTACAACGCAATTTTTCTTATAGCAATAAGTATACATTCTTAGTCATGATTCATATAAAGTTTGTAGCCATGCTACATCTTGTTACGAAAGCTACGAAAATAAATATTATAGCTAAAGTGTTTAGCCATGAAAAAATTTATATTTAGCTACAATGAATTTTATAGCAATATATATCTTTTGTTGTAGTGGGTGGCAAGGCATTCCAAGCACAACGGGACTGCCTTTTCATATGCACTCGTGGCATTATATTAGGCAAATAGTGAGCTCGATTGGAACTCCACTTGTTATGGATGCTGCTACAATCAGTGAAACTAGGCCAAGTATGGCCAAGGTTAGGGTGGAATTAGATCTTCTAAAATCACATCCGGATAGTGTTTGGGTGGGATTAGAAGATGAAGACCCGTGAGAGGGTTTACTCAGAAATTGGAATATGAAGCTATACCTAAGTATTGCAAACATTGCAAAAACGACACCTTGGAGTCGTTATAAGAGAAGCAAATTAACACAAAGGCAGGGAACAACCTTCAAGCGGAGCAGGTTCAACAAAAGGAGAACCAAGACGTGCAACACAAGGAAAAAATAAACTCCGAAATCAAAGTCGATGATATTAAGAATGAAGAGATGCGAGCAAAAGAAATTGATAAGAATCTGCCCAGGCTACAAGAAGATCAAAATATGGATAATTGTTCGACCACAGAAGAACGGAGTAGTAAGGAAGATCAATCTCGGACCAAGAAAAGTATGTCACCAGATAACTTTTCTAGTTCAGATAGTATTTCCATAGAGATAAGAACAATTCCTGGCCTAAACCTCGTGTCGATTTGGGACTAACAGAGCATATAGAAGAAACTGTAGAAGCCACACACTTACAGGATGCAGGAACAGAGAAGCACGTCAATCACCAAGAGAAAAAGAATCAATCCATAGAAACAGAGAATAAGCATCAAGAGCAAGATACTAGCATCAACAGTGATCATTATTTAGGAATAAAATGGTTAGAACAAGTAAAATCATATAATATAGAACATACACAATTAACTATAACATATAACAGAGAAAAATTATCTTTAAGAAGAGCTTTAACATAAAATGAAAATATATGTATTAATGAAGATAGTAGTAGAAGGGTATTACAGTAGATATTATACGTCTATGATAGATACAGGAGCAGAAGCTAATTTATGTAGATATAATTATTTACCAGAAAGTAAATGGGATAAATTAAAAACACCAATAATAGTTAAAGGATTTAATAACGAAGGAAGCTTAATTACTTACAAAGCTAAGAATGTAAAAACACAAGTATGGGATAAAATATTTGACAATAGAAGAAATTTATAACTATGAACTAACATCAAAAGATATACTTTTAGGAATGCCGTTTTTAGATAAATTATACCCACATATAATAACTAGAACAGATTGGTGGTTTACAACACCATGTAAACAGAAAGTAAGAGCAAAAAGAGTGAATAATAAAATAAGAAAGAAAACTGATTGGATAAAAGGAAGTGAAAAAATTACACAAAAGTTAGAAAATATAAAAAATACTGAAGATACAATAGAACTAGTCGTATTTTCGATAAATAAAACAGAAATAACTATATTTTCAATAAATAAGATAGAAATAATTAAGAGAAAATTAGAACAATTATATAGTGAAGATCCATTAAAAGGATGGGAAAAACATAAAACCATTATAAAAATTGAATTAATAGATAAAAATAGCATAATAACCCAGAAACCATTAACATATAATTTTGATGATTTAAAAGAATTTAAAATGCATATAGAAGAATTATTAGAAAAACGATATATACAAAAAAGTAATAGTAAACATAATAGCCCAGCATTTATAGTAAATAAACATAGTGAACAAAAAAGAGGAAAAAGTAGAATGATTATTGATTATAGAAATTTAAATGCAAAAACAATGACTTATAATTACCCAATACCAAATAAGATATTAAAAATAAGACAAATACAAGGATATAATTATTTTAGTAAATTTGATTGCAAATCAAGATTTTACCATCTAAAGTTAGAAGAAGAATCTAAGGAATTAACCGCATTTACGGTACCACAAGGATTTTATGAATGAAATGTACTACCATTCGGATATAAAAATGCACCAGGTAGATATCAACATTTTATGGATAGTTATTTTAAACAACTACCTAATTGTACAGTATATATAGGCGATATACTATTATATACAAAGACCAAAGAAGAACATTTAAAATTATTGGAACAATTTACGGATATAATAGAAAAATCGGGAATAAGTTTAAGTAAAAAGAAAGCCGAAATTATGAAAAATCAGATAGAATTTTTAGGAATACAAATAGATAAAATTGGAGTAAAAATGCAACAACATATAGTACAAAAAATAATAAATTCGAAAGAAGAATTAGATACAAAAAAGAAATTACAATCATTTTTAAGATTAGTAAACCAAGTTAGAGAATATATACCAAAATTAGCAGAAAATCTAAAGCCCTTACAGAAAAAATTAAAAAAGGATGTAGAATATAATTATAACGAAGAAGATAAAAAACAAGTTCACAAAATAAAAATACTTTGTAAAGAATTACCAAAATTACAATTTTCAGATGAAAATAGAAAATTTATATATATAGTAGAAGCAGATGCTAGTGAATGTAGTTATGGAGGAGTACTTAAATATAAATATGAATAAGAAAAATTAGAACACCACTGTAGATACTACTCAGGTACATTTAATGAAACAGAAATAAAATGGAAAATAAATAGAAAAGAATTATGCTCATTATATAAATGTTTATTAGCATTTGAGTCATATATTGTATATAACAAGTTTATTGTACGAACAGATAATACACAGGTACGCTGGTGGTTAACAAAGAAAATACAAAATTCAGTTACAACAAAAGAAATTCGGAGACTAGTCTTGAATATATTGAATTTCACATTTATAATTGAAGTAATCAGTACTAACAAAAATGTTATTACAAATTAAATATCAAGACAAAACTACACAGACTGATATAATAGAAGAAGATACTCTAGAAAAAATACTCAACACCCTAACTACGCTTTCAATGAAAGTGGACAGTATGGGTAATGAGATAGAAAATCTAAAGACTAATGAAGATAAACTGAAGTCTATAGCTACAAATCAGCTAACTCAGCAGTGTACAGAGTTATGTCGATCGGAAGACATTAAAATTTCAAAGCTAGAAGGAGACGATGGGACACTCCATAAAACCCATAACATTTATCAATCTACTTCTGTAGATACAAACAAAGGAGTTAGGAAAAAATACAAATATGAACCTGAACAAGCTATTCGATAAACCATATATACCAAATACATCAAAAGATCCCATGTTTATACCCCCACAAATTACCACATATTGAGATAGTTTAAACCAAGACAAAAAGACTTACAACTACACAACCCGGACATATATAGAAAATATCTACAATGTACAAACCTTTTTAAATACTAACCCCAGAGTTATAAGCATCCAAGAACCAGATACAAACTATATAACCCAAAGATTGACCGGATATAATAAGCTAATTGTTTTACCTAAAACCAAACCAAGTCTAGTTAAAACTTGCTATGAATATGGACCACTCAGTACTGTATATACCTTTGACGGAAATGAGATATCCACTATACCAGAAATATATGAAGCATTTAGCATTTTTAAAAGAATAACCAAAGGTACCCTATTTTTTATAAAAATTTACACGGCACCAGTAGAGATATTATATGATGAAGTTAAAAAACCCATACAAGTTGTAAAGATAGGAATGACACGAGATATGATTATACCACAAGATATTATTCCACAACCAGAAATACCTAGAGTTGAGATACCAAAATTTTATGCGAATAAGAGGATTATCGGACTATCTACAATTTTGCAAGAGCTAGCAAACACATACTGCAACCAAAATCCTATATGGAGTTATTATTCAAGAAATCATGTACTGATATATTCAAATTCAAAGGAATTACGAGAAACAGATATGGAAACTATTAGGCAATGGATTCTGACGTTGCTTAAACCAGAGACCGAACCTATCGCCAGAGCTATCAGAGAAAAATTTATTTCAGAAGAATTATTAACCAGATATTGCAAGACAATTGGACATAAATATCCAGATCATAAATGTTCAAAATGTAATGGAGGAGATAATGATATCCCAGAAGTTCAGCTAGAATAAAAGAGAAATCAACCAAGTAGATAAGAACGTCAGATACAAGATAAGAAGCAATAATGGAGATATGGAAAAGCAGCAGATACGATAACAAGAAGATATCAACGGAGTAATAATAGAAGACAAGCTATTAAATTGTGAATTTTCACAATTCATTTTACGTAAAATATTGAAAATTTTGTATAGGCTAGATTAGACTTTTAGACTTTTAGACTTTTAGACTTTTAGATTTTTAGATTTTTAGACTTTTTAGGCATTAGGCTTTTTGACTAATATTAGCTTAGGCATTAATGATTTTTTGTCTTATTAGAAGATTTTTTTTTGTGAAGTAGACTAATGTTAAAAACGTGCTGATTCTTGTAAAGATTCATTCAGTCTATAAATAAAAGAAATCGAAGGCATTGCAGGACAAGCTTTCATGTGTTGAAGCAAATACTCTCTCCAGTCCACAACAAATATTTTGCTCAGTTAATTAAAAAATAGATTTATTTCAATGGAAAAATCTATGGAGGAACAAAGCTCAGAAATATCAAATCTACCCGAACAGCTATATTTATTTATGATTATGAATAGCTAAATTCATAATTCCCAACAATCATGGTATGATAAAATAAATTCATGTTAGTTACTTTATAGTAGAATTATTCGAAGAATAATATGTTAAGAAGTTTATTAGCAAAGTGGAAACGGAGAAAAATCCCTAAGAACTATGTCATCCTAAAGGTGAAACCAATAAGGCAAGAAGCCGTGGTGGGGAGTAACCAGAGTAGAGGCGTTGTTTAAGGGAAAATATCCAAATTACCATGCTAATAGTGACCGAAGAACATGTTATTTAAGAATAATCTAGTATATAGTAATCTAAGATGACCATATTTTGTTATGTACATGGTTGAAGGGAATATTTTGAAAAAAGCAATTTTATGAAAATGAATAATTACTTATCTGATACAATGGTAGATAAATTTAAAATACTTATTTTGTATGCACTTAAAGATATAAAAGTAGTAGATATAAGAAAAGTCATATTAGAAAAAGTATTTGGTAAATATTACATGACTAGAGTAAATTATATACCATACATACCTAACTACTCTTACAAATACTTACCATGATAAATTACATAGAATTTTTAGAAAAAGATATGAGAGACATACAGTTACTAGAAAAACAGATGAAAATAAATATAGACAAATACATGGAAAATAAAGATACAAAATATATAGAATTTCTTAATGAAAATATGCAAGAATTACTTAGACTAAAACAAACAACTAGAAAATATTATGAAAAAGCATGATAGATGATATTAAAATACTTGTTTTATATATACTTAAAGATATAGAGATTATAGACATAAAGAAAATAATATGGGAAAAATTAGAAGATTATGAAGAGGAAGAATTATTAAACAGTATAGAAAACTTACGCATATATTATGAACATCAATATTACTTAGATTCAGATGAATATTATTCAGAATAAATAAATGTTAGAATATATAAAAAAAATTAGAGAAAGGCAAAATTGGATATATGAAGAAGTTAATTATAGAAATCAACTTGAAATAGAAAAAAGACAATTAGAAGAAAAATTACTTAAAATAATATTAACCTTAGAAAAGGAAGATACAAGTAATAATTTATTTAATACATACAAAAAATTATTTAATACAGATGGAAAATAACTTATACATGAACAACAAATACTAGTTAGTCAGATAAAGAATATAAACCTTCGCATTGAATATAGCAAAGTTAGAATAAAATACTACACAGAAATTGCTAAAATTTCAATAGGATAAAATAATAAACCAAACAAATTAATGAATACATCTTACGAAAATAATAAATCATTAAAAGAAATAGAAACCCAACTATATAGTCTATACCTAGAATACAAACGATTACATATTACTAACGAGGATCCTAAAACACTAGATAATTTAATTACGATAATATCTAATCTAGAACATGAATTAATAAAACATCTTAAGTCAAGAAGATAAAAATGAAAATTATTCCAATCAATAATATTCATTATAAAAATAAATACCTACGTATTTATTATCTAGTTAAATTATCGCACCTAATCCGCACCCCCTGCAAATGGATTAATTATGAGAAGACCATTTAAAAACAGAGAAGCTTTTAGAAAAATTAAAGAATCTTTAATTAGTAATTATTCAGAATATATAAGTCTAAATAAAATAAAAGAAAACCCACAAAGACTAGCTTACTTAATTACCTTAATATCTAGTATTGAAGCAAAATTAATAATCCATTTAAAATCTAGAAGAATGCGACACATACCACCTAATTATGATAAAATCAGATTTAGGTATCCACCAAAATACTATAAATATGGTTTAAATGAATAAAATACAAAAATACAAAGAACTAAGACAAACTATTTCTGAAAAACGTAAAGAATTAAAAATAAGAATAGAAAGATTAAGTTATAATATATTTGCCGGAGATAGTAAAAACTCAATAAATGCACAAAAAGATGAAATATCAAATTTAGAATCACAAATAGATAGTTTAGAATATATATATCAACATGAACTATTTACAATAAAATGAACAAAGAAGAATTTATAATAGACGAAAAAGTATATGAAAATCACGAAGGATTAAAAATAAGAATAGTATTTTCTAATCTAGGAAGAAGATATAAGAAAATAGGCGAACATTTATATTTAATGTTAGAAAAAGAAGAATTAAAATTAGAAGATAAATTGACAGCTATGGTAAGAATAGAAAGGGAAAACGAAGAAATAGATAGAAAAAAGGAAATAGAAAAAATAAAACAACAAACTACAGAAGAAATACGAAAAATAGAAGAAACTAAAAATAGTAGGATTGCTGAATTAGAAACAGAACTACAAATGTTAAAAGATCTGTATGAAAAAAGACAGAAAGAAAAAGAAGAAAAAGATAAAGAACAAAAATTATTAAACGAGATAAATCAATTTAAAGAAAAATTAGAAATAAATAATATAGATGTTGAAGAAACAGATAATTATGATTCAGAAGATAGTGAAACATATACAGAAATATTAACAAATACAAAAAATTTAGAAATCAATGAAAAACAAGAAGTAATTAATGAAGAAAACTTAGAAAATATCAACACAGAAATAAATACTCTTTAAATTTTTGGTATATTAAATTTCCTTTTATAGCAGTTATCATACTTTTTTCTATAGGTTTTATAATTCTATCATCTGCTAAATATAATTCTATTGGTGTATCTATTCCTTCTCTAAAACATGCTTTTATTAATATTTCTGTATCTCCAAAGTGTACATATTTTATTGGGTCTCTACTTTTTATATCGTTTATCTCTTTATTAATTATTCTTTTTGTTACTAGTGGTATTTTAAAATACCAACAATAAAAAATATATTTACTAGGAAAAAAGAAGAATATTATGTAGTAAGCCAAAAAGAACATGTAATAGACTGTAGATATGCAAAAGGTAAAGTTAGTATACCACTAGTAACAAAAAGAATAATTAATAAAGAGATAAACGATATAAAAAGTAGAGACCCAATAAAATATGTACACCTTGGAGGTACAGAAATATTAATAAAAGCATGTTTTAGAGAAGGAATAGATACACCAATAGAATTATATTTAGTAGATGATAGAATTATAAAACCTACCTTAGAAAATTTAGAAAAAAGTACATGTGATAGTTTATATAATTTCAAAAACTCACTACGAGAAGAACAACACAAGATAATAAATAACATTGAAAATTTAGAATTAGATATACATTACAGTACAGTTAGGATAAATTATTATATAGAAATTTGTAACTCTGCAATTACTACAGGATAAAATAATAAACCAAACAAATTAATGAATACACCTTACAAAAAGAATAAATCATTAAAAGAAATAGAAACCCAACTATATAGTTTATACCTAGAATACAAACGGTTACATATTACTAACGAGGATCCTAAAACACTAGATAATTTAATTATGATAATATCTAATCTAGAATATGAATTAATAAAATAAAAATAAAAATTATTTCAATCAATAATATTCATTATAAAAATAAATACCTACGTATTTATTATCTAGTTAAATTATCGCACCTAATCCGCACCCCCTACAAATGGTATCAGAGCCGAAATTATGAAAAATCAGATAGAATTTTTAGGAATACAAATAGATAAAAGTGGAGTAAAAATGCAACAACATATAGTACAAAAAAATAATAAATTCGAAAGAAAAATTAGATTCAAAAAAGAAAGTACAATCATTTTTAGGATTAGTAAACCAAGTAAGAGAATATATACCAAAATTAACAGAAAATCTAAAGCCCTTACAGAAAAAATTAAAAAAGGATGTAGAATATAATTATAACGAAGAAGATAAAAAACAAGTTCAAAAAATAAAAATACTTTGTAAAGAATTACAAAAATTACAATTTCCATATGAAAATAGAAAATTTATATATATAGTAGAAGCAGATGCTAGTGAATGTAGTTATGGAGGAGTACTTAAATATAAATATGAAGAAAAAAATTAGAACACCACTATAGATACTACTCAGGTACATTTAATGAAACAGAAATAAAAAGGGAAATAAATAGAAAAGAATTATGCTCATTATATAAATGTTTATTAGCATATGAGCCATATATTGTATATAACAAGTTTATTGTACGAACAGATAATACACAAGTACGTTGGTGGTTAACATAGAAAATACAAAATTCAGTTACAACAAAAGAAATTCGGAGACTAGTCTTGAATATATTGAATTTCACATTTATAATTGAAGTAATCAGTACTAACAAAAATGTTATTGCAGATTACATATCAAGACAAAACTACACAGACTGATATAATAGAAGAAAATACTCTAGAAAAAAATACTCAACACCCTAACTACGCTTTCAATGAAAGTGGACAGTATGGGTAATGAGATAGAAAAGCTAAAGACTAATGAAGATAAACTGAAGTCTATAGCTACAAATCAGCTAACTCAGCAGTGTCCAGAGCTATGTCGATCGGAAGACATTAAAGTTCCAGAACTAGAAGGAGACGATGGGACACTCCATAAAACCCATAACATTTATCAATCTACTTCTGCAGGTACAAGCAAAGGAGTTAGGAAAAATACAAATATGAACCTGAACAAGCTATTCGATAAACCATATATACCAAATACATCAAAAGTTCCAATGTTTATACCCCCACAAATTACCACATACCGAGATAGTTTAAACCAAGACAAAAAGACTTACAACTACACAACCCGAACATATATAGAAAATATCTACAATGTACAAACCTTTTTAAATACTAACCCCAGAGTTATAAGCATCCAAGAACCAGATACAAACTATATAACCCAAAGACTGACCGGATATAATAAGCTAATTACTTTACCTAAAACCAAACCAAGTCTAGTTAAAACTTGCTATGAATATGGACTACTCAGTACTGTATATACCTCTAACGGAAATGAGATATCCACTATACCGGAAATATATGAAGCATTTAGCATTTTTAAAAGAATAACCAAAGGTACCCTATTTTTTATAAAAATTTACACGGCACCAGCAGAGATATTATATGATGAAGTTAAAAAACCCATACAAGTTGTTAAGATAGGAATGACACGAGATATGATTATACCACAAGATATTATTCCACAACCAGAAATACCTAGAGTTGAGATACCAAAATTTTATGCGAATAAGAGGATTATCGGACTATCTACAATTTTGCAAGAGCTAGCAAACACATACTGCAACCAAAATCCTATATGGAGTTATTATTCAAGAAATCGTGTACTGATATATTCAAATTCAAAGGAATTACGAGAAACAGATATGGAAACTATTAGGCAATGGATTCTGACGTTGCTTAAACCAGAGACAGAACCTATCGCCAGAGCTATCAGAGAAAAATTTATTTCAGAAGAATTATTAACCAGATATTGCAAGACAATTGGACATAAATATCCAGATCATAAATGTTCAAAATGTAGTAGAGGAGATAATGATATCCCAGAAGTTCAGCTAGAATAAAAGAGAAATCAACCAAGTAGATAAGAACGCCAGATACAAGATAAGAAGCAATAATGGAGATACTGAAAAGCAGCAGATACGACAACAAGAAGATATCAACGGAGTAATAATATAAGACAAGCTATTAAATTGTGAATTTTCACAATTCCTTTTACGTAAAATATTGAAATTTTTTGTATAGGCTAGATTAGACTTTTAGATTTTTAGACTTTTTAGGCATTAGGCTTTTTGACTAATATTAGCCTAGGCATTAATGATTTTTTGTCTTATTTTTAATATCTTATTTGATATTGGATAATTATAAGTCATTGTTTTTGCATTTAAATTTCTATAATCAAATGGTATCAGAGCCCAGTTATTTAAAAAATACAGAAGTAGCATACATGTTTGAATTTATGAATTTAGATTGGATTTACTTGACAATAATTAATATTGATTAATTATGAGAAGACCATTTAAAAACAGAGAAGCTTTTAGAAAAATTAAAGAATCTTTAATTAGTAATTATTCAGAATATATAAGTCTAAATAAAACAAAAGAAAACCCACAAAGACTAGCGTACCTAATTACCTTAATATCTAGTATTGAAGCAATATTAATAATCCATTTAAAATCTAGAAGAATACGACACATACCACCTAATTATGATAAAATCAGATTTAGGTATCCACCAAAATACTATAAATATGGTTTAAATGAATAAAATACAAAAATACAAAGAACTAAGACAAACTATTTCTGAAAAACGTAAAGAATTAA
Source organism: Capsicum pubescens (assembly GCA_030864215.1). NCBI lineage: Eukaryota > Viridiplantae > Streptophyta > Magnoliopsida > Solanales > Solanaceae > Capsicum > Capsicum pubescens. The sequence continues at coordinate 39,838,841 of CM061549.1, forward strand.
AAATAAGAATAGAAAGATTAAGTTATAATATATTTGCCGGAGTTAGTAAAAACTCAATAAATGCACAAAAGGATGAAATATCAAATTTAGAATCACAAATAGATAGTTTAGAATATATATATATCAACATGAACTATTTACAATAAAATGAACAAAGAAGAATTTATAATAGACGAAAAAATATATGAAAATCACGAAGGATTAAAAATAAGAATAGTATTTTCTAATCTAGGTAGAAGATATAAGAAAATAGGCGAACATTTATATTTAATGTTAGAAAAAGAAGAATTAAAATTAGAAGATAAATTGACAGCTATGGTAAGAATAGAAAGGGAAAACGAAGAAATAGATAGAAAAAAGGAAATAGAAAAAATAAAACAACAAACTACAGAAGAAATACGAAAAATAGAAGAAAGTAAAAATAGTAGGATTGCTGAATTAGAAAAAGAACTACAAATGTTAAAAGATCTGTATGAAAAAAGACAGAAAGAAAAAGAAGAAAAAGATAAAGAACAAAATTATTAAACGAGATAAATCAATTTAAAGAAAAATTAGAAATAGACAATAAAGAAATAAAAAACAAGGAATTAGAAATAAATAATATAGATGTTGAAGAAACAGATAATTATGACTCAGAAGATAGTGAAACATATACAGAAATATTAACAAATACAAAAAAATTAGAAATCAATGAAAAACAAGAAGTAATTAATGAAGAAAACTTAGAAAATATCAACACAGAAATAAATACTCTTGATAAAAAAGAAGGTGAAAATATAATACCTAGAACATCAGAAATAAGGAAACCTACATATTATAAGAATAAGTTTAAAAGATATAATCTAAAGAATGAATAGGACAAATGGACACCAAAACAAATAGCTAATAAAAATTAGAACTTTTTAGACTTAGATTGTGTAATAGATACAGAAAAAATGATACAATTATGGATAGGATATATGACAAAACAATTATTAGATAATAATATAAGTGTAATAGATGCACCAGAATATATGGAAAAAACATTAATAAGAAATTTAGCATGTTGCAAAGATAAAATAGCACCTCAATTTGGATGCGAAGAAAGGTATTATAAGAAAAGAAAAAGACATAAGAAATATAAGAAATACAAAAGAATAATTAATAAAGAGATAAACGATATAAAAAGTAGAGACCCAATAAAATATGTACACCTTGGAGGTACAGAAATATTAATAAAAGCATGTTTTAGAGAAGGAATAGATACACCAATAGAATTATATTTAGCAGATGATAGAATTATAAAACCTATAGAAAAAAGTATAATAACTGCCATAAAAGGAAATTTAATATACCAAAAATTTAAATTTATAATAAGTGCGAATTATTCAGTAGCAGTAACGGATAAAAATATAGACAAATCATTAGTATTATATTGGAAAATATCAGGAATAGAATTAACCCCAGGAAGTAAAATATTTACGGCAAGATGTAAAAATCTATATGTGTTAACAACAAAACATAAAATAACGGAAAAAAATAAAATTAATAAAATACAAATAGAAAGCCCTTTTGAACAATTCGTAAAAACAATTGATAATAATGATTATAGTTACAGAAATATAGACATATAAGAAGATCTAGAAATAATAAATGATAGAATAAGTACAACAAAAAGAACAACTTATGATAAATCGGAATCATCAAGCTCATAAAAAAGAACAAGTTATGAAACAAGTTCAATGGATAATTCAAACCAATATTACATTACAGGAAAGGTAAATGAAAAAGAATATTTAATACTCTTAAATACAGGACAAGAAGAAAATTATATAGCAAAATATCTAGTAAAAAATGAGGAAATAAAAACTGACAATAATATATGCCCAGATTTACCAAGAAGTTTAATAAATACTAAAAATATAGCAGAAAAAGAAATAATAATAGGAATAAGAAAAATAAAAATAGAATTTGAAGTGAAAGAAGAAATGCAAAAAACAGACATAATACTAGGAATAAAAAGGCTAGAACAAGTAAAACCATATAATATAAAACATACACAATTAACTATAACATATAACAGAGAGAAATTATTCTTAAGAAGAGTTTTAACATAAAATGAAAATATATGTATTAATGAAGATAGTAGTAGAAGGATATTACAGTAGATATTATACGTCTATGATAGATACATGAGCAGAAGCTAATTTATGTAGATATAATTGCTTACTAGAAAGTAAATGGGATAAATTAAAAATACCAATAATAGTTAAAGGATTTAATAACGAAGGAAGCTTAATTACTTACAAAGCTAAGAATGTAAAAACACAAGTATAGGATAAGATATTGACAATAGAAGAAATTTATAATTATGAACTAACATCAAAAGATATACTTTTAGGAATGCCGTTTTTAGATAAATTAAACTCACATATAATAACTAGAACAGATTGGTGGTTTACAACACCATTTAAACAGAAAGTAAGAGCAAAAAGAGAGAATAATAAAATAAGAAAGAAAACTGATTGGATAAAAGGAAGTGAAAAAATTACACAAAAGTTAAAAAATATAAAAAATACTGAAGATACAATAGAACTAGTCGTATTTTCGATAAATAAAACAGAAATAACTATATTTTCAATAAATAAGATAGAAATAATTAAGAGAAAATTAGAACAATTATATAGTGAAGATCCATTAAAAGGATGGGAAAAACATAAAACCATTATAAAAATTGAATTAATAGATAAAAATAGCATAATAACCCAGAAACCATTAACATATAATTTTGATGATTTAAAAGAATTTAAAATGCATATAGAAGAATTATTAGAAAAACGATATATACAAAAAAGTAATAGTAAACATAATAGTCCAACATTTATAGTAAATAAACATAGTGAACAAAAAAGAGGAAAAAGTAGAATGGTTATTGATTATAGAAATTTAAATGCAAAAACAATGACTTATAATTACCCAATACCAAATAAGATATTAAAAATAAGACAAATACAAGGATATAATTATTTTAGAAAATTTGATTGCAATTCAGGATTTTACCATCTAAAGTTAGAAGAAGAATCTAAGGATTAACCGCATTTACGGTACCACAAGGATTTTATGAATGGAATGTACTACCATTTGAATATAAAAATGCACCAGGTAGATATCAATATTTTATGGATAGTTATTTTAAACAACTACCTAATTGTACAGTATATATAGACGATATACTATTATATACAAAGATCAAAGAAGAACATTTAAAATTATTGGAACAATTTACGGATATAATAGAAAAATCGGGAATAAGTTTAAGTAAAAACAAAGCCGAAATTATGAAAAATCAGATAGAATTTTTAGGAATACAAATAGATAAAAGTGGAGTAAAAATGCAACAACATATAGTACAAAAAATAATAAATTCGAAAGAAGAATTAGATACAAAAAAGAAATTACAATCATTTTTAGGATTAGTAAACCAAGTTAGAGAATATATACCAAAATTAGCAGAAAATTTAAAGCCCTTACAGAAAAAATTAAAAAAGGATGTAGAATATAATTATAACGAAGAAGATAAAAAACAAGTTCACAAAATAAAAATACTTTGTAAAGAATTACCAAAATTACTATTTCCAGATGAAAATAGAAAATTTATATATATGGTAGAAGCAGATGCTAGTGAATGAGGTTATGGAGGAGTACTTAAATATAAATATGAAGAAGAAAAATTAGAACACCACTGTAGATACTACTCAGGTACATTTAATGAAACAGAAATAAAATGAGAAATAAATAGAAAAGAATTATGCTCATTATATAAATGTTTATTAGCATTTGAGCCATATATTGTATATAACAAGTTTATTTTACGAACAGATAATACACAGGTACATTGGTGGTTAACAAAGAAAATACAAAATTCAGTTACAACAAAAGAAATTCGGAGACTAGTCTTGAATATATTGAATTTCACATTCATAATAGAAGTAATCAGTACTAACAAAAATGTTATTGCAGATTACATATCAAGACAAAACTATACAGACTGATATAATAGAAGAAGATACTCTAGAAAAAATACTCAACACCCTAACTACGCTTTCAATGAAAGTGGACAGTATGGGTAATGAGATAGAAAAGCTAAAGACTAATGAAGATAAACTGAAGTCTATAGCTACAAATCAGCTAACTCAGCAGTGTGCAGAGCTATGTCGATCGGAAGACATTAAAGTTCCAGAGCTAGAAGGAGACGATGGGACACTCCATAAAACCCATAACATTTATCAATCTACTTCTGCAGGTACAAGCAAAGGAGTTAGGAAAAATACAAATATTAACCTGAACAAGCTATTCGATAAACCATATATACCAAATACATCAAAAGATCCCATGTTTATACCCCCACAAATTACCACATATCGAGATAGTTTAAACCAAGACAAAAAGACTTACAACTACACAACCCGGACATATATAAAAAATATCTACAATGTACAAACCTTTTTAAATACTAACCCCAGAGCTATAAGCATCCAAGAACCAGATACAAACTATATAACCCAAAGACTGACCAGATATAATAAGCTAATTGCTTTACCTAAAACCAAACCAAGTCTAGTTAAAACTTGCTATGAATATGGACTACTCAGTACTGTATATACCTCTGACAGAAATGAGATATCCACTATACCGGAAATATATGAAGCATTTAGCATTTTTAAAAGAATAACCAAAGGTACCATATTTTTTATAAAACTTTACACGGCACCAGCAGAGATATTATATGATGAAGTTAAAAAACCCATACAAGTTGTAAAGATAGGAATGACACGAGATATGATTATACCACAAGATATTATTCCACAACCAGAAATACCTAGAGTATAGATACCAAAATTTTATGCGAATAAGAGGATTATCGGACTATCTACAATTTTGCAAGAGCTAGCAAACACATACTGCAACCAAAATCCTATATGGAGTTATTATTCAAGAAATCATGTACTGGTATATTCAAATTCAAAGGAATTACGAGAAACAGATATGGAAACTATTAGGCAATGGATTCTGACGTTGCTTAAACCAGAGACAGAACCTATCGCCAGAGCTATCAGAGAAAAATTTATTTCAGAAGAATTATTAACCAGATATTGCAAGACAATTGGACATAAATATCCAGATCATAAATGTTCAAAATATAATGGAGGAGATAATGATATCCCAGAAGTTCAACTAGAATAAAAGAGAAATCAACCAAGTAGATAAGAACGCCAGATACAAGATAAGAAGCAATAATGGAGATATGGAAAAGCAGCAGATACGACAACAAGAAGATATCAACGGAGTAATAATAGAAGACAAGCTATTAAATTGTGAATTTTCACAATTCCTTTTACGTAAAATATTGAAATTTTTTGTATAGGCTAGATTAGACTTTTAGACTTTTTAGGCATTAGGCTTTTTGACTAATATTAGCCTAGGCATTAATGATTTTTTGTCTTATTAGAAGATTTTTTTTGTAAAGTAGACTAATGTTAAAATCATTATGATTCTTGTAAAGATTCATTCAGTGTATAAATAAAAGAAATCGAAGGCATTGCAGGACAAGCTTTCATGTGTTGAAGCAAATACTCTCTCCAGTCCACAACAAATATTTTGCTCAGTTAATTAAAAAAAAGATTTATTTCAATGGAAAAATCTATGGAGGAACAAAGCTCGGAAATATCAAATCGACCCGAACAGGTATATTTATTTATGATTATGAATAGCTAAATTCATAATTCCCAACAATCATGGTATGATAAAATAAATTCATGTTAGTTACTTTATACTAGAATTATTCGAAGAATAATATGTTAAGAAGTTTATTAGCAAAGTGAAAACGGAGAAAAATCCCTAAGAACTATGTCATCCTAAAGGTGAAACCAATAAGGCAAGAAGCCGTGGTGGGGAGTAACCAGAGTAGAGGCGTTGTTTAAGGGAAAATATCCAAATTACCATGCTAATAGTGACCGAAGAACATGTTATTTAAGAATAATCTAGTATATAGTAATCTAAGATGACCATATTTTGTTATGTACATGGTTGAAGGGAATATTTTGAAAAAAGCAATTTTATGAAAATGAATATTTATTTAGCTGATGTGATGGTAGATAAATTTAAAATACTTATTTTGTATGCACTTAAAGATATAAAAATAGTAGATATAAGAAAAATCATATTAGAAAAAACATTTGGTAAATATTACATGACTAGAGTAAATTATATACCATACCTACCTAACTACTCTTACAAATACTTACCATGATAAATTATTAGAATTTTTAGAAAAAGATATGAGAGACATACAGTTACTAGAAAAACAGATGAAAATAAATATAGACAAATACATGGAAAATAAAGATATAAAATATATAGAATTTCTTAATGAAAATATACAAGAATTACTTAGACTAAAACAAACAACTAGAAAATATTATGAAAAAGCATGATAGATGATATTAAAACACTTTTTTTTATATATATACTTAAAGATATAGAGATTATAGACATAAAGAAAATAATATGGGAAAAATTAGAAGATTATGAAGAGGAAGAATTATTAAACAGTATAGAAAACTTACGCATATATTATGAACATCAATATTACTTAGATTCAGATGAATATTATTCAGAATAAATAAATGTTAGAATATATAAAAAAAATTAGAGAAAGGCAAAATTGGATATATGAAGAAGTTAATTACAGAAATCAACTTGAAATAGAAAAAAGACAACTAGAAGAAAAATTACATAAAATAAAATTATCCTTAGAAAAGGAAGATACAAGTAATAATTTATTTAATACATACGAAAAATTATTTAATACAGATTGAAAATTAATTATACATCAACAACAAATACTAGTTAGTCAGATAAAGAATATAAACCTACGCATTGAATATAGCAAAGTTAGAATAAAATACTACACAGAAATTGCTAAAATTTCAATAGGATAAAATAATAAACCAAACAAATTAATGAATACATCTTATGAAAAGAATAAATCATTAAAAGAAATAGAAACCCAACTATATATTCTATACCTAGAATACAAACGATTACATATTACTAACGAGGATCTTAAAATACTAGATAATTTAATTACGATAATATCTAATCTAGAACATGAATTAATAAAACATCTTAAGTCAAGAAGATAAAAATGAAAATTATTCCAATCAATAATATTCATTATAAAAATAAATACGTACGTATTTATTATCTAGTTTTTTTATCGCACCTAATCCACACCCCCTACAAATGGATTAGAGAAGGAATAGATACACCAATAGAATTATATTTAGCAGATGATATAATTATAAAACCTATCGAAAAAAGTATAATAACTGCCATAAAAGGAAATTTAATATACCAAAAATTTTAATTTATAATAAGTGTGAATTATTCAGTAACACTAACGGATAAAAATATAGACAAATCATTAGTATTATATTGGAAAATATCAGGAATAGAATTAACCCCAGGAAGTAAAATATTTACGGCAAGATGTAAAAATATATATGTGTTAACAACAAAACATAAAATAACGGGAAAAAATAAAATTAATAAAATATAAATAGAAAACCCTTTTGAACAATTCGTAAAAACAATTGATAATAATGATTATAGTTACAGAAAAATAGACATAGAAGAAGATCTAGAAATAATAAATGATAGAATAAGTACAACAAAAAGAATAGCTTATGATAAACCGGAATCATCATTAGGTGGTATGTGTCGCATTCTTCTAGATTTTAAATGGATTATTAATTTTGCTTCAATACTAGATATTAAGGTAATTAGGTAAGCTAGTCTGCCCAGATCTACCAAGAAGTTTAATGAATATTAAAAATATAGCAGAAAAATAAATAGTATTAGGAATTAGAAAATTAAAAATAGAATTTGAAGTAAAGGAAGAAATGTAAAAAGCAGATATAATACTAGAAATAAAATGGCTAGAACAAGTAAAACCATATAATATAGAACATACACAATTAACTATAACATATAACAGAGAGAAATTATTCTTAAGAAGAGTTTTAACATAAAATGAAAATATATGTATTAATGAAGATAGTAGTAGAAGGATATTACAGTAGATATTATACGCCTATGATAGATACAGGAGCAGAAGCTAATTTATGTAGATATAATTGTTTACCAGAAAGTAAATGAGATAAATTAAGAACACCAATAATAGTTAAAGGATTTAATAACGAAGGAAGCTTAATTACTTATAAAGCTAAGAATGTAAAAACACAAGTATGGGATAAGATATTGACAATAGAAGAAATTTATAATTATGAACTAACATCAAAAGATATACTTTTAGGAATGCCGTTTTTAGATAAATTATACCCACTATTTTTAGTTTCTTCTATTTTTCGTATTTCTTCTGTAGTTTGTTGTTTTATTTTTTCTATTTCTTTTTTCTATCTATTTCTTCGTTTTCCTTTTCTATTCTTACCATAGCTGTCAATTTATCTTCTATTTTTAATTCTTCTTTTTCTAACATTAAATATAAATGTTCGCCTATTTTCTTATATCTTCTTCCGAGATTTTATCTGATTTTAAAGAAAAATTATATCTTCTTCCTAGATTCTTTCTTAAATCTGATTTTATCATAATTAGGTGGTATGTGTCGCATTTTTCTAGATTTTAAATGGATTATTAATTTTACTTCAATACTAGATATTAAGGTAATTAGGTAAGCTAGTCTGCCCAGATCTACCAAGAAGTTTAATGAATATTAAAAATATAGCAGAAAAAATAATAATATTAGGAATTAGAAAATTAAAAACAGAATTTGAAGTAAAGGAAGAAATGCAAAAAGCAGATATAATACTAGGAATAAAATGGCTAGAACAAGTAAAACCATATAATATAAAACATACACAATTAACTATAACATATAACAGAGAGAAATTATTCTTAAGAAGAGCTTTAACATAAAATGAATAAGAGGATTTTAAATATCTTTATAACACAAAATCTGTTAATATTCATTATCCATAGTACCACAAGGATTTTATGAATGGAATGTACTACCATTTGGATATAAAAATGCACCAGGTAGATATCAACATTTTATGGATAGTTATTTTAAACAACTACCTAATTGTACAGTATATATAGACGATATACTATTATATACAAAGACCAAAGAAGAACATTTAAAATTATTGGAACAATTTACGGATATAATAGAAAAATCGGGAATAAGTTTAAGTAAAAAGAAAGCCGAAATTATGAAAAATCAGATAGAATTTTTAGGAATACAAATAGATAAAAGCAACATTCTTTTATTAATATTTTTGTACCTCAAAAGGTAAAGCTAGTATACCACTAGTAACAAAAAGAATACTGTATATACCTCTGACGGAAATGAGATATCCACTATACCAGTTTTGTAGGGGGGTGCGGATTAGGTGCGATAATTTAACTAGATAATAAATACGTAGATATTTATTTTTATAATGAATATTATTGATTGGAATATTTTTTATTTTTATTTTATTAATTCATATTCTAGATTAGATATTATCGTAATTAAATTATCTAGTGTTTTAGGATCCTCGTTAGTAATATGTAACCGTTTGTATTCTAGGTATAAACTATATAGTTGGGTTTCTATTTCTTTTAATGATTTATTCTTTTCGTAAGATGTATTCATTAATTTGTTTGGTTTATTATTTTATCCTGTAGTAATTGCAGAGTTACAAATTTCTATATAATAATTTATCCTAATTGTACTGTAATGTATATCTAATTCTAAATTTTCAATGTTATTTATTATCTTGTGTTGTTCTTCTCGTAGTGAGTTTTTTAAATTATATAAACTATCATATGTACTTTTTTCTAAATTTTCTAAGGTTTTTCTATCCATATTAATTTTTCTTTTAGATTCTCCATTATTTTTCTAATTCGGTTTCTATAATTAATTTCATTATTTAGATTATCTTGATTTTCTCTAGTTTTTCTAATGTATTTTAGCATCTCTTAATCTGAATAATATCCTTTTGGGTAAATTTCTTGGTATAACTGTTCTATCCAATTTATGGTTTCTATTTCATAGTTTATTACGTTTTCTAGTATTATTCTCTTAATATCTATAATTTCTATATCTTTAAGTATATAAAAGATTAAGACTTTAAGATAATCTAGATGATCTATCTTTTAAAATTGATTTTATTATAATATTTTGTAGTTGTTTGTTTTAGCCTTAGTAGTTCTTGCATATTTTTATTAAAAAATTCAATATATTTTGTAGCTTTATTTTCCATGTATTTGTCTATATTTATTTTCATCTGTTTTTCTAGTAACTGTATGTCTCTCATATTTTTCTAAAAATTCTATGTAATTTATCATGGTAAGTATTTGTAAGAGTAGTTAGGTAGGTATGGTATATAATTTACTCTAGTCATGTAATATTTACCAAATGCTTTTTCTAATATGATTTTTCTTATATCTACTATTTTTATATCTTTAAGTGCATACAAAATAAGTATTTTAAATTTATCTACCATCACATCAGATAAATAATTATTCATTTTCATAAAATTTCTTTTTTCAAAATATTTCCTTCAACCATGTACATAACAAAATATGGTCATCTCAGATTACTATATACTAGATTATTCTTAAATAACATGTTCTTCGGTCACTATTAGCATGGTAATTTGGATATTTTCCCTTAAACAGCGCCTCTACTCTGGTTACTCCCCACCACGGCTTCTTGCCTTATTGGTTTCACCTTTAGGATGGCATAATTCTTAGGGATTTTTCTCCGTTTTCACTTTGCTAATAAACTTCTTAACATATTATTCTTCGAATAATTCTACTATAAAGTAACTAACATGAATTTATTTTATCATACCATGATTGTTGGGAATTATGAATTTAGCTATTCATAATCATAAATAAATATACCTGTTCGGGTAGATTTGATATTTCCGAGCTTTGTTCCTCCATAGATTTTTCCATTGAAATAAATCTGTTTTTTAATTAACTGAGCAAAATATTTGTTGTGTACTGGAGAGAGTATTTGCTTCAACACATGAAGGTTTGCTTTGCAATGCCTTCGATTTCTTTTATTTATAGACTGAATGAATCTTTACAAGAATCAGCACGTTTTTAACATTAGTCTACTTTACAAAAAAAATCTTCTAATAAGACAAAAAATCATTAATGCCTAGGCTAATATTAGTCAAAAAGCCTAATGCCTAAAAAGTCTAAAAATCAAAAAGTCTAAAAGTCTAATCTAGCCTATACAAAAAATTTCAATATTTTACGTAAAAGGAATTGTGAAAATTCACAATTTAATAGCTTGTCTTATATTATTACTCCGTTGATATCTTCTTGTTGTCGTATCTGCTGCTTTTCAGTATCTCCATTATTGCTTCTTATCTTGTATCTGGCGTTCTTATCTACTTGGTTGATTTCTCTTTTATTCTAGCTGAACTTCTGGGATATCATTATCTCCTCTACTACATTTTGAACATTTATGATCTGGATATTTATGTCCAATTGTCTTGCAATATCTGGTTAATAATTCTTCTGAAATAAATTTTTCTCTGATAGCTCTGGCGATAGGTTCTGTCTCTGGTTTAAGCAACGTCAGAATCCATTGCCTAATAGTTTCCATATCTGTTTCTCGTAATTCCTTTGAATTTGAATATATCAGTACACGATTTCTTGAATAATAACTCCATATAGGATTTTGGTTGCAGTATGTGTTTGCTAGCTCTTGCAAAATTGTAGATAGTCCGATAATCCTCTTATTCGCATAAAATTTTGGTATCTCAACTCTAGGTATTTCTGGTTGTGGAATAATATCTTGTGGTATAATCATATCTCGTGTCATTCCTATCTTAACAACTTGTATGGGTTTTTTAACTTCATCATATAATATCTCTGCTGGTGTCGTGTAAATTTTTATAAAAAATAGGGTACCTTTTGTTATTCTTTTAAAAATGCTAAATGCTTCATATATTTTCGATATAGTGGATATCTCATTTCCGTCAGAGGTATATACAGTACTGAGTAGTCCATATTCCGAGCAAGTTTTAACTAGACTTGGTTTGGTTTTAGGCAAAGCAATTAGCTTATTATATCCGGTCAGTCTTTGGGTTATATAGTTTGTATCTGGTTCTCGGATGCTTATAGCTCTGGGGTTAGTATTTAAAAAGGTTTGTACATTGTAGATATTTTCTATATATGTCCGGGTTGTGTAATGTAAGTCTTTTTGTCTTGGTTTAAACTATCTCGATATGTGGTAATTTGTGGGGGTATAAACATGGGATCTTTTGATGTATTTGGTATATATGGTTTATTGAATAGCTTGTTCAGGTTCATATTTGTATTATTCCTAACTCCTTTGCTTGTACCTGCAGAAGTAGATTGATGAATGTTATGGGTTTTATGGAGTGTCCCATCGTCTCCTTCTAGCTCTGGAACTTTAATGTCTTCCGATCGACATAGCTCTGCACACTGCTGAGTTAGCTGATTTATAGCTATAGACTTCAGTTTATCTTCATTAGTCTTTAGCTTTTCTATCTCATTACCCATACTGTCCACTTTCATTGAAAGCGTAGTTAGGGTGTTGAGTATTTTTTCTAGAGTATCTTCTTCTATTATATCAGTCTGTGTAGTTTTGCTTTGATATGTAATCTGCAATAACATTTTTGTTAGTACTGATTACTTCAATTATAAATGTGAAATTCAATATATTCAAGACTAGTCTCCGAATTTCTTTTGTTGTAACTGAATTTTGTATTTTCTTTGTTAACCACCAACGTACCTGTGTATTATCTGTTCGTACAATAAACTTGTTATATACAATATATGGCTCAAATGCTAATAAACATTTATATAATGAGCATAATTCTTTTCTATTTATTTCCCTTTTTATTTCTGTTTCATTAAATGTACCTGAGTAGTATCTACAGTGGTGTTCTAATTTTTCTTCTTCATATTTATATTTAAGTACTCCTCCATAACTAAATTCACTAGCATCTGCTTCTACTATATATATAAATTTTCTATTTTCATCTGGAAATAGTAATTTTGGTAATTCTTTACAAAGTATTTTTATTTTTTGAACTTGTTTTTTATCTTCTTCGTTATAATTATATTCTACATCCTTTTCTAATTTTTTCTGTAAGGGCTTTAGATTTTCTGCTAATTTTGGTATATATTCTCTAACTTGGTTTACTAATCCTAAAAATGATTGTAATTTCTTTTTTGTATCTAATTCTTCTTTCGAATTTATTATTTTTTGTGCAATATGTTGTTGCATTTTTACTCCACTTTTATCTATTTGTATTCCTAAAAATTCTATCTGGTTTTTCATAATTTCGGTTTTCTTTTTACTTAAACTTATTCCCGATTTTTCTATTATATCCGTAAATTGTTCCAATAATTTTAAATGTTCTTCTTTGGTCTTTGTATATAATAGTATATCGTCTATATATACTGTACAATTAGGTAGTTGTTTAAAATAACTATCCATAAAATGTTAATATCTACCTGGTGCATTTTTATATCCAAATGGTAGTACATTCCATTCATAAAATCCTTGTGGTACCGTAAATGCGGTTAATTCCTTAGATTCTTCTTCTAACTTTAGATGGTAAAATCCTGATTTGCAATCAAATTTACTAAAATAATTATATCCTTGTATTTGTCTTATTTTTAATATCTTATTTGGTATTGGGTAATTATAAGTCATTGTTTTTGCATTTAAATTTCTATAATCAATAACCATTCTACTTTTTCCTCTTTTTTGTTCACTATGTTTATTTACTATAAATGTTGGACTATTATGTTTACTATTACTTTTTTGTATATATCGTTTTTCTAATAATTCTTCTATATGCATTTTAAATTCTTTTAAATCATCAAAATTGTATGTTAATGGTTTCTGGGTTATTATGCTATTTTTATCTATTAATTCAATTTTTATAATGGTTTTATGTTTTTTCCATCCTTTTAATGGATCTTCACTATATAATTGTTCTAATTTTCTCTTAATTATTTCTATCTTATTTATTGAAAATATAGTTATTTCTGTTTTATTTATCGAAAATACGACTAGTTCTATTGTATCTTCAGTATTTTTTATATTTTCTAGCTTTTGTGTAATTTTTTCACTTCCTTTTATCCAATCAGTTTTCTTTCTTATTTTATTATTCACTCTTTTTGCTCTTACTTTCTGTTTACATGGTGTTGTAAACTACCAATCTGTTCTAGTTATTATATGTGGGTATAATTTATCTAAAAACGACATTCCTAAAAGTATATCTTTTGATGTTAGTTCATAATTATAAATTTCTTCTATTGTCAATATTTTATCCCATACTTGTGTTTTTACATTCTTAGCTTTGTAAGTAATTAAGCTTCCTTCATTATTAAATCCTTTAACTATTATTGGTGTTTTAAATTTATCCCATTTACTTTCTGGTAAGCAATTATATCTACATAAATTAGCTTATGCTCCTGTGTCTATCATAAGCGTATAATATCTACTGTAATATCCTTCTACTACTATCTTCATTAATACATATATTTTCATTTTATGTTAAATCTCTTCTTAAGAATAATTTCTCTCTGTTATATGTTATAGTTAATTGTGTATGTTCTATATTATATGGTTTTACATGTTCTAACCATTTTATTCCTAATATTATGTCTGTTTTTTGAAGTTCTTCTTTTACTTCAAATTCTATTTTTATTTTTCTTATTCCTATTATTATTATTTTTTCTGCTATATTTTTAGTATTTACTAAACTTCTTGGTAGATCTGGGCATATATTATTATCAGTTTTTATTTCCTCATTTTTACTAGATATTTTGCTATATAATTTTCTTCTTGTCCTGTATTTAAGAGTATTAAATATTCTTTTTCATTTACCTTTCCTGTTATGTAATATTGGTTTGAATTATCCAGTGAACTTGTTTCATAACTTGTTCTTTTTGATGAGCTTGATGATTCCGGTTTATCATAAGCTGTTCTTTTTGTTGTACTTATTCTATCATTTATTATTTCTAGATCTTCTTCTATGTCTATATTTCTATAACTGTAATCATTATTATCAATTGTTTTTACGGGCTTTCTATTTGTATTTTATTAATTTTATTTTTTCCCGTTATTTTATGTTTTGTTGTTAATACATATAGATTTTTACATCTTGCCGTAATTATTTTACTTCCTGGGGTTAATTCTATTCCTGATATTTTCCAATATAATACTAATGATTTGTATATATTTTTATCCGTTACTGCTACTGAATAATTCACACTTATTATAAATTTAAATTTTTGGTATATTAAATTTTCTTTTATGGCAGTTATTATACCTTTTTCTATAGGTTTTATAATTCTATCATCTGCTAAATATAATTCTATTGGTGTATCTATTCCTTCTCTAAAACATGCTTTTATTAATATTTCTGTACCTCCAAGGTGTACATATTTTATTGGGTCTCTACTTTTTATATCATTTATCTCTTTATTAATTATTCTTTTTGTTACTAGTGGTATACTAGCTTTACCTTTTGCGTATCTACAGTCTATTACATGTTCTTTTTGGCTTACTACATAATATTCTTCCTTTTTTCTAGTAAATATATTTTTTATTGTTGGTATTTTAAATATTTTTTCTACACTTAAGTCTAACTCTTTTCCTTTTATTTCATCAAATACATTGTTATCAAATATTATTTTTTGATCTGTTCCTTCGTCATTTAAATATTCTTCTTTTGTTAATATTTTTATATCTTCTTCAGTCATTTAATTCATCTAATTCACTATCTATTTCGTTATCTGTTTCATTCTCTGAAATTTCATATATACTGTCTTCACTTTCTAATTCGTAATCTATGTAATCTATCTGCATATATTCTATATTTTCTATTTTTATTTCTAATATTTGTTTATTTTTTGGGTTTTTAGGTAATTTACAATCTCTAGCTAAGTGTCCTATTTTTTCGCAATTATAACAAGTACATTACTTTATAGATTTCTTTTTCCTATATGGTCTTTTATGTTTATAATTTTTTACATAATATCTTTTCCTTGGTTTCTTATACTTATATTTTGATTTTTTGTATTTCTTATATTTCTTATGTCTTTTTCTTTTCTTATAATATTTTTCTTCGCATCCAAATTGAGGTGCTATTTTATCTTTGCAACATGCTAAATTTCTTATTAATGTTTTTTTCATTTTTATTTCTTCTCTGTACTTTTCACATAGGTTTCTATACCATTGTTGTAAAAATTTTATTCTTGCTCCTAGAGTATCTACTATTTTTGTTTCATCCCAACTTTTTATTATTTTTGAACTAAATGGTTCAGGTAATTTATTAAAATATAATTTTCTTATGTCTTTACTTTCTTCTGTATTATATGTTCCTTTATAATAATATTCTTTAAATGCGCAAGTATATTCATCTATGTAGCACATATTACATATTGCTAATTTTAACATTAAATTTCTATTTGTATCTTTCTCTTCATTTGGTTCTTCTTCTGTTGTTGTCATGCTACTAAATTCGTCTTTTATAGCTGTTTCATATTTTTTTAATAATTCTATAGGTGTTATTTTTGTTGATGATGTTCCTTCTGTGGGTTTGTCAGTTCTTAATATTCTTTTACTATTTTCAGTTAGATTTAAAAACCATAATTTCACTGTTCCTATTAGTGTTCTTTCTATATATTCTGGTGCATCTATTACACTTATATTATTATCTAATAATTGTTTTGTCATATATCCTATTCATAATTGTATTATTTTTTCTGTATCTATTACACAATCTAAGTCTAAAAAGTTGTAATTTTTATTAACTATTTGTTTTGGTGTCCATTTGTCATATGCATTCTTTATATTATATCTTTTAAACTTATTCTTATAATATGTAGGTTTCCTTATTTCTGATGTTCTAGGTATTATATTTTCATCTTCTTTTTTATCAAGAGTATTTATTTCTGTGTTGATATTTTCTAAGTTTTCTTCATTAATTACTTCTTGTTTTTCATTGATTTCTAAATTTTTTGTATTTGTTAATATTTCTGTATATGTTTCACTATCTTCTGAATCATAATTGTTTGTTTCTTAAACATCTATATTATTTATTTCTAATTCCTTGTTTTTTATTTCTTTATTGTCTATTTCTAATTTTTCTTTAAATTGATTTATCTCGTTTAATAATTTTTGTTCTTTATCTTTTTCTTCTTTTTCTTTCTGTCTTTTTTCATACAGATCTTTTAACATTTGTAGTTCTTTTTCTAATTCAGCAATCCTACTATTTTTAGTTTCTTCTATTTTTCGTATTTCTTCTGTAGTTTGTTGTTTTATTTTTTCTATTTCCTTTTTTCTATCTATTGCTTCGTTTTTCCTTTCTATTCTTACCATAGCTGTCAATTTATCTTCTAATTTTAATTCTTCTTTTTCTAACATTAAATATAAATGTTCGCCTATTTTCTTATATCTTCTTCCTAGATTAGAAAATACTATTCTTATTTTTAATCCTTCGTGATTTTCATATACTTTTTCGTCTATTATAAATTCTTCTTTGTTCATTTTATTGTAAATAGTTCATGTTGATATATATATTCTAAACTATCTATTTTTGATTCTAAATTTGATATTTCATCTTTTTGTGCATTTATTGAGTTTTTACTAACTCCGGCAAATATATTATAACTTAATCTTTCTATTCTTATTTTTAATTCTTTACGTTTTTCAGAAATAGTTTGTCTTAGTTCTTTGTATTTTTGTACTTTATTCATTTAAACCATATTTATAGTATTTTGGTGGATACCTAAATCTGATTTTATCATAATCAGGTGGTATGTGTCGCATTCTTCTAGATTTTAAATGGATTATTAATTTTGCTTCAATACTAGATATTAAGGTAATTAGGTAAGCTAGTCTTTGTGGGTTTTATTTTGTTTTATTTAGACTTATATATTCTGAATAATTACTAATTAAAGATTCTTTAATTTTTCTAAAAGCTTCTCTGTTTTTAAATGATTTTCTCATAATTAATCAATATTAATTGATTGTCAAGTAAATCCAATCTAAATTCATAAATTCATAAATTCAAACATGTATGCTACTTCTGTATTTTTCAAATAACTGAGCTTTGATACCATTTGTAGGGGGGTGCGGATTAGGTGAGATAATTTAACTAGATAATAAATACGTAGGTATTTATTTTTATAATGAATATTATTGATTGGAATAATTTTCATTTTTATTTTATTAATTCATATTCTAGATTAGATATTATCGTAATTAAATTATCTAGTGTTTTAGGATCCTCGTTAGTAATATGTAACCGTTTTTATCTTACTAACTAGTATTTGTTGTTTATGTATAAGTAATTTTCCATCTGTATTAAATAATTTTTCGTATGTATTAAATAAATTATTACTTGTATCTTCCTTTTCTAAGGTTAATTTTATTTTAAGTAATTTTTCTTCTAGTTGTCTTTTTTCTATTTCAAGTTGATTTCTGTAATTAACTTCTTCATATATCCAATTTTGCCTTTCTCTATTTTTTTTTATATATTCTAACATTTATTTATTCTGAATAATATTCATCTGAATCTAAGTAATATTGATGTTCATAATATTATCTACTTGGTTGATTTCTCTTTTATTCTAGCTGAACTTCTTGGATATCATTATCTCCTCCATTGCATTTTGAACATTTATGATCTGGATATTTATGTCCAATTGTCTTGCAATATCTAGTTAATAATTCTTCTGAAATAAATTTTTCTCTGATAGCACTGGCGATAGGTTCTGTCTCTGGTTTAAGCAACGTCAGAATCCATTGCCTAATAGTTTCCATATTTGTTTCTCGTAATTCCTTTGAATTTGAATATATCAGTACATGATTTTTTGAATAATAACTCTATATAGGATTTTGGTTGCAGTATGTGTTTGCTAGCTCTTGCAAAATTGTAGATAGTCCGATAATCCTCTTATTCGCATAAAATTTTGGTATCTCAACTCTAGGTATTTCTGGTTGTGGAATAATATCTTGTGGTATAATCATATCTCGTGTCATTCCTATCTTTACAACTTGTATGGGTTTTTTAACTTCATCATATAATATCTCTGCTGGTGCCGTGTAAATTTTTATGAGCCAGGAAAAAAAGGACGAAGCATGACTAGAAAAAGTGAAAAAAATAGAGAGACAAAAATCAGATATCTCAAAAAAGAAGGCAAAAAGAAAACAACACCCCTAGTATTATTTTATGATTAGTGCTATATTCTGGAATATTAGGGGTGTCAGGTCAAAGAAGGCCATACACAGGCTCAAGAAATTGACAAATATCAACAAAACTCAATTTGTAGCTATTTTTGAGCCCTTTGTTGATAAGCAAAAAATTAAAGGCTACAGGAAATTCTTAGGATACCAAAATTGTCTTTCCAACTCCAATAGGCAAATTTGGTGTTTCTGGAGTAACTGCCACCACACTGATCTCATCTCATACGATGATCAACATATCACCATCAAAATGAAGAATGTCAATGGTCATTTGGACGTTTTTATCTCTGCCATTTATGCTAACTGTACGGCTGCAGGAAGAAAGGACCTTTGGAAAAGTTTGGAAGATGACAATTACAAGGTAGATGGTCCATGGTGTGTTGGTGGTGATTTTAATATCTAGAATCAAGAACAATAGAGGCAAATGGATCAATGGAGATGACAAAATTTCCAGAGCTGCTATTAAACACTTCCACCAACTGTTCAACCTCCCAGATCCTACTCACAACTCTAATTTGTTAAATTATATTCCTAACTTAATCTCATTGGAAGAAAGTGACAGGTTGTGCACTATACTAGAAGAAGAGGAGATTAGAGAAGCTGTCTTTAGCCTCAACGATTCGAGTGCTGCAGGACCATATGGATACAATGGAATCTTTTTTCGAAGTCGTTGGGACATTATAAAGCAGGACATCCAGCTTATGTTCAGGATTTCTTCAGAAGAAAGAAGCTAACCAGGTACTTCTCACATACTTGTTTAGTTTTAATTCCAAAAAAAGATAATCCTACAAATTTTGGTGATTTTAGACCTATAAGTCTTTCCAACTCTACTAATAAAATTGTTTCCAAAATTCTTTCTTTAAGATTAAACCCCCTGTTAAAAAAGCTTATTTCCTCTAATCAAATCAGTTTTGTAAAGGAAAGACTTATCACTGAAAATGTTCTTTTGGCTCAAGAAATTATCCATAATATTTCTAAGACCAATAAAGGAGTCAATGTTGTTATTAAACTTGCATGACAAAAGCGTATGACAGAATGTCTTGAATATTTGTTATAGATGTTTTGGCTAAATTTGGTTTCTCTAAAAAGTGGACTGATTTGGTGCTTAGTTTTATTTCTGAGAATTGGTATTCTGTGATTATCAATGGTTGTAGTTATGATTTTTTCTCTTCCTCTCAAGGATCAAAACAAGGAGATCCTTTATCTCCTTCTTTATTTATCCTTGCAACGGAGGTTTTGTCTAGAACTCTTAACAATCTCAATTACCATGATAAGTTCATTCCCTTTTCAATGCCCCCCAATTGTCATGTTATTAATCATTTAGCCTACGCAGATGACATTGTTATTTTTAGTAGCGGTATATCTTCTTCCATAAGTCTCATCATGGATACTATTAATGAGTATGAAAATTGCTCTGGACAATTGGTTAATACTGATAAAAGTTTCTTCTTTCCTTCTCCTAAAACTTTTGCACAAAGGATTAATAGAATTAGAAAATGCTCTGGTTTCATGGTTAAAAGCTTCTCTTTTACTTATCTTGGTTGTCCTTTATATGTTGGTCGAAAAAAGATTGAGTATTTTGATTTCATGGTTGGCAAAGTGATTAAAAGACTTAATGGTTGGCATGGTAAGCTTCTGTCTTATGGTGGTAAAATCGTCTTGATTAATAGTGTTCTCCAATCTTTACCTATCTATACTCTCTCTGCGCTAACCCCTCCTAAAGGCACTCTTAATTTGATTGAAAAATATTTGTCCAACTTTTTCTGGGGGAGTAATCTCGATCTTAAAAGATACCACTGGAGTTCCTGGCTTAATCTCTGTGCTCCTTATGATGAAGGTGGTATTGGTCTTAGGAGTATGAAAGATGTTAGTAATGCTCTTGCTATGAAAAGATGGTGGAGGCTTAGAACCTCAAATTCCCTTTGGTCTAAGTTTATTCATAATAAATATTGTATTAGATCCCATGTTGTTGGGAAGAAATGGACTATAGGGAACTCTCATGCATGGAAGCATCTAACTCAAGTTAGAGAGGAAGCAGAGAAACACATGATTTGGCAAATCAATTCAGGTACATGCTCTTTTTTGTGGGACAATTGGACAGGTAAAGGGCCTATTGCTCATCTAATTCCTGAAGCTTCTAAAAGCTCTAACTCCCCGTCAAGAATTTCATCAAGAATGGCAAATGAAACACTGACAAGCTTAAAACGATTCTGTCAGACCATATCAATACTATTGATATTGGCAACCCAAATTTAGAGGATCAAGTTTTTTGGGACCTCACAGATAGCGGGAAGTTCTCTAACAAGACTTCTTGGAATCTGGTAAGGTCTAGAAATACTAAACAACCTCTCACCAATAAGGTTTGGCACAACTTGGCACAACCATATCTTTTCTTGCTTGGAGAATTTGGAAAAGGAAAATTCCCTTTGAGGGGATGTTATTTTGAAGTTTGGAAAACATTTAGATTCTAAATGTTATTGTTGTACAGTTGCCCGTGATGAAACTATAGATCATATCTTTAGTCAAGGCACAATAACCAGTAAAATTTGAAATCTATTTGGTTCTCCTCTTGGCATTAAACATTGAATCTATTTGGTTGTCCTCTTGGCATTAAACATTCTCATTTGTCTGTTAGACATGTTATTAATTTTTGGTGGCAAGTGAAGCCCATAAATGATGTTCACCAGCTAATCCTTCAAATCACTCCCATTGTTATTTGTTGGGCAATCTGGAAAGAAACTCGTTCTTGCAGGGTATATGGAGAATGGAAATGAGGGTGTACATTACCTAAATAAGTAAGATAATGCTAATTCATTAATTTGAACATAAATGTTTGTAAACCACCTTCAAAACAACATACTTAGAACAAGGATTTGCTTATAATAAAAATATATATTAAGAAACTAAATAAAAATAAATGGTATGGAAAACAAAGGCATTTTCAGTACTAAATATCCTTCTTTTATATTTGTTTGTTGCACTGAATTTCTATCTTCTCTTTCATTCTTGCTTCTAATTTAAATTGAAATCCTCCAGCCTGTCAATGCAATAACAAGATTATTAATCAGACAAATGAGAAAAAAGAAAATAGGAAAAGAGTACATATATACATATATATACTTACAAATAAAATATATAGAGAGTTTAGTAAGTGATGGTAGATTACTCACGACTTCTATAATCTTAATTATCAATCAAGTAGCAATAATTGATCATAGATATCTACTCATAATTACAACTTACAATGTCTAGTGCATAAATAGAATTCAAAGCTCTAATTTATGGTACTAGAAACTGAATATTCTGTGTGTTTGGCCTATCAAAATAATTTAAAAGTATTACTAAGATAAATCAACAACAAAGTGAATAATAGCCTTAGTCAAAAAAATATTTGCCAAACATATCATTTTCTGGCTATTTAAACATTTCACTTAATTAATATTCTACTCATTGAAACGATAAGGGCAAATTTGAAAAAAACAAAAGTTACTTTTTTTTTTTTTGTAAAATTTTAAATATTTTGAAACAAATTTAGTTCACCTGAATAAATAATATTTGAATCGGAACATATTAGTTTTACCTTTAATCATAATCCTGGCGATTGTTGCCATTGTTGTTAAGACCATCAATTACATCTTCATTTGCAGGCAAACGAAGTAGACCAGCCTCAATGTTTCTTATACCTCTCATCAGTTTTTCATAGTGCAGCTTTACTTCTTCCTCGGTCTTGCCAGTGACCCAAATCAAATAGCGCCACATACCTGGTGTTTCATCAAAGCCATAAATAGCCACCGCATTCGCAAACTTTTTGTGTTGCTCCCAAGTCCATGTTAAATTTGCGGCCATTTCTACAAGCACAAAGAAATTAAAGAACAACTCCAAAATAAAGTTTAGCATGAATCCTATATATATATATATAGCAATTGAGAGACACAAATAGACAAAATATGATGGCCCTTAAAATGAGCCATAATTAATGACAAATTTACAACTAATTATCCTGTAGATAATATATTTAATTTTTAACATAAAAGATTAGTAATCCAGATTGGAAAATTTGTCAAGAGCTAACATTTCTTTTAGAGATATATATTGAGGGAGGGTAAGAAATTTAAGTTTTGAAACTCAGAATCACTACTCCAGATTAGAAAATGTATTTGACATTAATGGCTCCATTATATTAGAGATATATATCCAGTAGTCTACATTGTAACTTTGTTAGCAAGTTAGTCTCATTTATAGATAATAGTGTCTTTGCATTGCATGTTCGTTGCATGACTATTTTAGCTTATTTTTAATAATAAACATATCAAAAATAGCTAATCAGTATGTTCATTGCATGACTATTTTAACTTATTTTTTTAATAATAAACATACCAAAAATAGCTAATCCGTAATAAGATAGGAACATTTATCAAGATTTAATGTCACTTCTAGAGATATATATCTAAAGAGGTTAAGAAATTGAAGTTTTAAGATGCCCAATCAACAGTCCATATTGGCAATTTTGTCTCATAATATCTCTTCAAGAGACATATATTGAATGTGGATAAGAAATTTAAATTTTAAAACATTTTTGTATGTGATGAAGGTTATTTTACCATAGAACGGAACCTTTATAAAATATTTCAAAATCTCTATAGAATATTTCATATATCATGAAGTAAAGGTGTTTCTACCAAATACAAATTTTAAAATCTCAAACACGAAACATCTAACTCCTCTTAACACAAATTCACTCATCTCATAATAAGTGTCGCTTTAAGAATTCAAGATTAAAATAGTAATTGTTTCCAACTATATACTTTTTATTAAAGAACTATTTTTCTTAATATTGCTTAATTCTCAAAAAATATCTATGATAATTATTTGTATTTACTTAATTGACAACCAAATAGAAGTCGTGAGTAGTCTACTATCACGTGTTAATTAGACTACTTGGTGTATACAGTTACATAATTTCTACTAGTACAATGAACTCCAAAGTTCTAACAAGCTAAGATACATACAAGGATAGGACCACAAAAGATCACGATCTTCACATAAATTTTCGACGAGCGTAAAATACAGCATAAAGTAAATGCTTCACTAGCCAAAAATAGTATTATTTTATGATGGTATCTATGAATATTGGTTCAAATAATAAATCAAATAAAACTTGCTTACTATTATAATCAATTCTAAGAAAATTGTCAACGAACAAAGATTGTTATCTATACGAGAAGTGAGGGTAATAGACAAGAAAAGTGCAAGATGATAATTGGGATGTGATCCTGTTCGATAGTCAGGTTTAAAGTATTATTGATTCTCACAAATACGATAATTAATTAGAGTATTCCTAAGGTTCTGATTCCTCTTACAATTAATCTTTAAGAACAAATATTACAACCTTGTGAAAGTATGCATTCAAGAACAACCTTAGCACTTAGTCTGAAGGAAAAACATCTTTCGAATATTTTTCCTTTGATTTGATCGATGATTTAAAAAAAACTTCATTTGATTACTTGAGAAAAATAACAATCCAAACCAAACAAGATAGTGCAGAGATATTCGCTAATTTATTCCTCTTTCTATTAAAGAATTAGTGAAAAACTATGCAATTCAATTTAAACACCAGAAACGAATTCAAACATAAAATAAGAATTGACATTCAAAATTATTCATCAATAAACAATTTCCGTCAAAAATCTTGTAAGAAACTACTCCATAATAGAAATAAAAGAACATTGAAGAAAAGGATTTAGAAACCTTACAATTGACGATTGATTCAAACTTCTGTGTTAAATCAAATCGTGATGAAAAGTAGTGACGGCGCTTTCCTCTCTTCACCGCTCCTCCAATACTTTGCAGGTCAAAGTACTTTCTAAAATGTGTTTAGGACCTATTTATAACATATCTCAGAAAGCTCTAGACAAAAATACCCCTAATTGAATGAAGTCCAAAAATCAGCTCGTCATACGCTGCAAGGTCGCACAGCTGGAGCTCTGACCGCCCAACAACTTCAGGTCCTTTTTCTTCACTGCCTCAGCTGCGTGGTTAGCATTCCAGGGGTGCGATCGCGCACGGGCAATTTTGTATTGTCCATCGCTGTTGTTGTCTACCTTCAGGTACTCTTTTTTTCATTTGACTTTTCTTTTTTGTTTTAATTTGTTTTGCTCCAAATCTCTTCATCATCTTCACATCACTTTATTCGTGCCCAATTGATCCTTGAACCTGAAATTCAATCTTGATTACTTTTCTTAAACTTCTACTCAAACTTTGAAGTCTCAAATCACTTGTTTTAGCTTCAAACTCATTCGTTATCTTGAGACCACGTCCTACACAATAAAACACATGTAACAAATTCATCATATGTTAGCTCAAACTCCATCAAAGTCTAGTAAATAATAGATAAAAACTAGCTAAAAACCTCGTGTTTATATAGCCTACCATCAATTTCCTGATTCTAATCTACCTCTAGTTAATCCTGATCCCTCTTCTTTCTCTCTTATTCAACAATATTTTGATTCTACACAGTTTGCTAGTATTGATCCATAGGTGGTGTTCGCAGGTGGAACGGAAGTTTCTGTCTTTTGATAAAAGGCAACCTGCGGGCACAGGTGGACCCGAGAGTTCAAAACAATGTAATTTTTTATAAGCCATTGCTTCCTTTCTGAAGCACCATCTTTGGCTATATATACTTGATTTTTTTCTCCAGTAAAGGCACGAAATTTTGAAGTAAAAAACACTCTCTTCTTCTTGAAAAAATTCAAATGTGAAATCGTTGAGTGAATACGTAGTTCAGCAAATTTGAGGTACCACTATTTTTGCTAAAGTGAATCATTTTATCCTGGCAGAATATATTCCATTGACCTCAGGGTACTTGAGGAGAATAAATTCCTCAAGGTCACACCTTGAATTTGATGGACAAAATTCTTTCTTTCTTCATCTTTTTCTAAATGTTGGTTTTGCTATATTTCAGAAAATAATTTGAACTTCTTTGTTTTCTTGAACTTGATGTTGAAATTTAAGTTGTAAATACAGATTGTACTCGAAAAATAATAAGAAGCGTGAGAAGATTAAAGTTTGGCTGTTAATTAGGGGTGATGTTCAAATGGAATGTGATGATTTTATAGAAACTTTTCCCCTGTTGTAAAGATGACCACGATGAGATGTATTCCGTCCATTGCGATCAGGAAGGGTTGGGGATTGTTTCATTTGGATGTGGACAATGCACTTTTACATTTTACATTGTGATTTAGAAGAAGAGCTATACATGATATTCCCACCAGGAATCCATCTCTTCTCCTGCACATGCTTGTCTACTAAAAAAGACTCTCTATGGACTTCGATAAGCATCCTGACAATGGTATGCTAAACTAACCACACTCTCAGCCTTAAATGCAATAAAGATTCTCTAAACGACTAGATTTTGTTCTTTAAAAGGATTGACTTACTACAAAAAAAGAACCGCGTTTAGCAACAAACCAAAAACGTTGCTAATCAACATATATCCGTCGCCAGGGACGGATCCAGGATTTTCAGTGAGGGGGTTCAGTAGTACATATACGGACTAGTCTAATTTTGTCCCTCCCGAAGTCTAATTTTATTCATTTTTAGTTCACCTTACCATGTGTCCAACCCCATGTAATTATATCCCACAAAAATACAAAAATAAACAAAAAAATACCTCTAACTAATTTATCTTATCCTAATAACCTACCCAATCAAAAGCTTCCACCTATCCTAACTACCCATGTGATCCCCCCTCCTTTTTCTTGTCCACAAAGAAAGAATATATGGGGGACCCACCAAAATTCCTAGATCATAACAAATCCATGCCCATTATAAAAGAAAAATTCTAAGAGGAAAAGGGGTGGCTCATTCTTTGATCATCATCTTCTCCACAATAACAACAATCATAAAATAATCTTCCTCACAAGAACAATAACAACAACAACAAAAAAAAAAAAAAAAAAAGTAACCGGTGAACAGTATCGGTGAACAATAACGGCGTGAAAAGTGACGGTGAACGGATCATTATTTGTCGAGTTGGATTGTTGGTGTTAAGGTTCGGCTCGAGGTTTCCGGGTGCGGACTCTCTTTATTTTAATAACATTGAGTTTGAAAGCTTCAAATTTAAGGTCCAATTCTTTCTTCTCTTTTATTTAATTCTTATGTGATTGTGATTGCATATGATTCGATACCGTGGTTTGTTTGTTGATGTGAACTGTTGGTGACATTTGGGTGTGTGATGTGCTAAGCATGATTGATGAATTTTCGTTATTCTCGATTGGTGGATTGTGTATTGTAATGGGTTAATCACGTGGTTAAAAATGAATTAAGGTGGAGATTAAAAATGGAGGAAAATGAATATTGATTAATTTTGATGTATTGATAATGTTAAACATGATAGAATTGTGATACGTTGAACTTGGTAGGCAAACATAGGCTTGGTAGGCAAATTTAGGAATAACGAGTTGTTGGAGTGTTTGAATATGTGCGTGAATGGTACTTTCTACTTTATTGCACGAAAAGTTTAAATTGTACTCATTTAGCCGGGGAATGCCCCGAAGGATTTGTATTGATTTATCCGAGGAATGCCCCGAAGTAGCATGTACGCAAAGGAGACACGTGATCAAGGCCCGGAACGTCGGGTGGAGTTTAGTTTAGGATTAGTTTAGAATAGAATAGGTTTTATATTTCAGCACCTCTTTTATTTTGGATTGTGTAATTTGGACTGAACATTATTTTGGTTTGTTTTGAATTTTGTGTGATTTGTTTGTTTGCTTGTTTTGTGTGTTTATGTGGTTTGTACATTTGTAATGTCAAATTAGCCGATATGCTCCACTAAGAGACCGTGGTTGAACCACGGGATCGAGGGGTGCCTAACACCTTCCCCTCGGTCAACAGAATTCCTTAGCCAAAATCTCTTGTCGCGGATCAGTTTTTAGAATCAAACCGTTTCGAAAAGGATTTTCCAAAGGTGACTTGGCACACCGGATTATGCCAAGTGGTGACTCTGAATAAGAAAAAAATAATGTAAATAATCCTTTTTTTTTAAACAAATTTTTCATTTTTGTCACCTTAATAATAAAACCCTTTTGAACTTAAAATACATATCTTTTTTTGGAGTCGAAAAAGGGGTGTGACAGCTCTGGCAACTCTGCTGGGGACCTTTTCAGAATTCAGTCTTATTTTTGGAGTCGTATCGGCTTTGTTTGGCATTATGGGTGTATAAACATTGTTTGTGATTATTATTTGTGTTATTGTTATCATTGTTGTGCGTTTTCGTGTTCTTTGTATACAGTATTTATCTTATATGTTACCGTTTTTATATCTGTCATCATGTGTCTACCCCCAGGCCTTCTTTCTGCAATAAGTCCGTAGTACATGTGTTGTACACGACCTTTAGTTGAGTCACCCTTATTTTAGGGGGGGAGCCGTCAGTGTTATGGAGTAGGTGGAAAGCAAAGCAACCACTATCGACCATACGCTCCCCCAAACAGCCTTGTTAGTGAACCACAACGTAGGTCAGCCTTTAGGTCATGCTTATGTGCATCATACTGAGACCTAGCGGGACCCACATGACCCTTTGTAGGAGACTCACCTCTAAAGCATCCCTACGTGCTAACTGTTGCATCTTTAAGGGTAACGTGGTCATTTGACGGCCTGATTTGGGAAAAACATGTGTTAGAAATAAGGTGCGTAGGCAAGAACTGTTGAAAAAAATAGAGAAAAAAAAGTGAAGTGAGTCGAAAAGAAGAAAAAAAAAGAGTGTCGTAGCTTTTAGTGTTCTTTATGGCTTTTGTTTTTCACAATTCAAAAATTCAAAAAGATTTCTTTAGTTTTTGCACTCATTCTTTCAAAAACCAAAACATCAAAAGATTTCTCACTGTCTCCTTTAGCATGCATTCATAATTCAAAATTTTCAAAAAAGATTTCTTTTTAGTAGTTTTTGTAAAAGAAAATGAAAAATGGTAGAAGTTTTGTTCATTTCATATAATGAAGATATCTTAAAAGATTTTCCTTCATAATTGTTGGTGTCAGTTTAGTTGAAGTGTCTAATTTAAAAAGTTTTTATTCGTTTGTCTTTGGTTGTGTCCCTTAAGTTAGGGTCAATCTGTTAGTTAATCGTTAATTTTCCAATCTGGACGAACTACGCACCCCTGATTCTCCTCTCTCGGGAGTGAGATACGTAGGCAACCTATTGTGGATTCGGGGATCTTATTTAAAAAATCCAAAAATATTTCTTCACTCTCCATTTAGAGTAGGAGTTTCATATACGTCTTTAAAAGAAAACTACAAAAAGATTTTCCTTTAATAGGTTCAAGTTTCATTTTCACATGAAATTCAAAAATCGAAAACCCAAAAAGATTTTTTCTTTGGTAATCACAGGTTTCATTTTGTATAGAGATTTAAACCTAAAAAAAAAAGAAGATTTTCGTCAATTCTTTTGACACTTTGTTTCAAGAAAGAAAAAAGAGTTTAATTGGCCATTTTGGCAAAACTTCACGAACTACGCACACCTGATTCTCCTCTCTCGGGAATGAGATACGTAGGCGCCCTTCTTGGGTTCAGTGATCTTTTCAAAAGAAAAAAAAAGAGGTTTTGAAAAAGTGTTGAACTCTAACACATTTGTTGTTTTATGTTGAGTTAGTTTAAGGTGGTTGGTTTGTGGCATTCTGGCTGGTCCTTCACATCACACCAAATCCAAAGGGTTAGTTGTGTTCAACAAAGATATAGAGAGTGACATCATGGATCAAACAAAGAATCAGGAAAATGAGAGTTTAAAGCAAGAGGTCAGGAGGCTAAGACAACAAATGACAGAAATGCATCGAGCTTGGGCCAGTGGGTTGTCTTCTCCTCCATTTCCCTTTATTGATCCTACAAATACCTCGTGTTTTCCACCAAAATCTCAAAGTTAGTTTTCTACTGTTGTTGATGCACCGCAACATGACTCAGAATTCATTCTAAGCCAAAAACATCTCAATACTTCCACCACTTTGCCTCTAGTTCCTCAGCATAAGCCTGCTACATTCACAACACCACATGTTGTTTGTGATCTTGTTGCTCAATCCTTTACCGGGACTTTCACACCGGCTCGCCCAATAGTTGTGCGTCCAGTGTGCCAGAAGAGTCGGAGAAAATGGTTGGAAAAATGAAGAGTACAGAAAATGCTATGAAAAATTTTCTAGGACCTGCGGGTAAAGAAAAGGTTTCATACAAAGACTGGGGCATGCCTTCAAATGCTAATCTTTCTCCAATCTTTGTGATGTCGAAATTTGAGGAGCAAGATGAGCATGAGGAATCCGTGAAACCTTTAGGACAATATTGCAATTAATTAAGGGAACCTGGAGGAAAGAAGAATGAGAAAGATGCATTTGCTATTGTAGTTGGACAGCAGGAAAGGTCAAGAAGACCATGTCGTCGTCGGTCTCAGGCGCAAGCTCAAGTTTATGCCCAAGCTCCACATAATCACTCCCAAAATCCATTATACTCTTTTTCCCCACCTCCATATCTAGTATATTGTGCACAACCATATGTTCAAACCCCATTTTACCCACAGTGGAACACACCAACTCCTCAGAGTCGTTCTCTAACTCCACAAACATACCAAAACCCTTCTAAGCCTGATTTTCGATTCAAGACAAATGATGAAATGAGGCAGAAGTCGAGAGATAGATTCACACCAATTGGAGAGTCATATACCAGTTTATTTTAGAGATTGGTACAGGAGGGAATGATCACTCCTCTCCTTGGGCACACCCTTAATCGACGTTCAAGAAATTTTGATCCTAACGCACGATGTGCATATCATTCTGAGGCTCAAGGTCATAGTATTGAAGGTTGTCGAGCTTTGAAAAGAGAAATTGAAAAGATTATTCAAGATAAATCAATCATGGTACAGAACATTGACAGTGAGGAAAGCTCTAGTCATGCTGATATGCAAACCAGTGGCTAAGATGTCAAGCTGAGCAATTGAGAATTCACCCCTCTCCCTACTAGGAAGAGGTCTGGTAGTTTGTTTTGTCTTCTTTGTTGTTTTCCAAATTATTTCAGGGTTGTAGTTCGGGATCTATCTTGTTTTGTCCCTTTGTCATTTATGTTCAAACCCTTCTATCTTTCATTTTTATTAAATGGAGTGCCCCCTTTTCATTTATGTTTTAAATTTGTGTTGTTTGTTTGTTTTCTTTACATAGTATATTTTATGTTGACTCTAGTGATATGACATGCTTGCGGAATTTTTAGCCAGATCTTAAAGTCCAGTTTAAGCATGAACATTGAATCAGAGGGTTAAAGTTAGAAAAGAGAGCGTCTGAGGAAATAGATAGAATGCTGGGGCATTTGGTGATCAAGTGAGGCCTTCTTTGAAAATTAAAGCAATTATTTTGAGAATCACAAGAACACCTTGGTCATCGATCAAAAGGCAAGTCCCAATTAGGTTAAATAATGGATGTGTGATCCTTATATCAAGAGAAACAAGAAGATAAGCAGCTCCACGAAAGCATGAGTCATTTGATGTGAGGAATGTATAACAAAGGTGGAGTTTACAGAAGAAGTAGTGACGCACATACTCAATCTGCTTAAAAAGATGTCGCAAATGATCTTCATCTCTCACTTCCAATTGCATGTTATGTACTTGCATTCTCAAGGATTGATATGATGAAGGCATTTCATTCTGCTATCCAAATATTGTATCATTCTTTGTTTACTCCATTTGAGCCTCAGTGTTATTTTCTTTCATACCCCTCTTTTGGAATCAAGATAGAGTAAGCAAAGTTCAAAGAATAGTGTCTAGTAAAAAGATAAAGTCAAAAAGTTACAAAAAAGAGACAAAAATGTTTCAAAAAAAAAAGAGTGTCAAAAAAAATAAAGTTAGAAAAAAAAGAATCGCAAAGTGAAAAGAGCGAATAAAAGAAAAAAAAATCAGATCAAAGCAAAAGAACAAGATGCCAGAACTACGCATGACCTGATTCTCCTCTCTCGGAGGTGAGATACGTAGGCTGCCCTACTAAGGGCTCGGTCCAACCAAATAAACAATTTAGCGTCACCCAGTCAAACGAAACTGGGGCATGAGTTAATCCTTATTGTTTGAGTCGATTTCAAAAGTTATAAGTCCCACCCCCACCTCAAGTGTTGTTTGGGCCTCATGCCATCATTTTTTTCTTTCTAATCCTATCCAAAAGCCAAGTTACAATCAAAGAAAGACCTTCAGATCAATCTTTGAGGATGTTAAGGCAAAGCATGTAAAGGATATGAGGATGTATTTGAGAACTACTTCTCTTCCTCTGCACAAGGAATCAAGAGAGAAATAAAAATATGAGAATCTTATCGGTAAAAACCCTCATGGGCACTATAAGGAGATGGTAAGTTGAGAGAAATAAAAATGAGAGTCTTATTGGTGAAAACCCTCACGAGCACCGTAAGACGATGGTAAGCTGAGAGAGATAACAATGAGAGAGTCTTATCGGTGAAAACCCTCACGAGCACTGTAAGACGATGGCGAGTTGAGACAAATAAAAATAAGAGTTTCATCGGTGAAAAACCCTCAGAGACACCATAAGGAAATGGTGATCTAAAAAATGAGAGAGGCTTGTTGGCAAAAACCCTTCAAGGTGCCACTAGACGAATGAGGTCTTAAATACAATTGGCCAAAGAAAACAACTCACTTTCGGGTCATTAACTCAACAACAATTTGTAAGAGTTTGGATGGAAAGATCAGGCGGCTTAATCCAAAATGCATGGCATAATCATTAGAGTTGATTGTCATTTAAGATAAAATTTTCATTTCTTTGTTTCAAATGGAGACATTCATTGTCTTTTCTTTCTTCTCCTTATCTTTATTTTTATTTTCTTGAGTCAGTTATCCAAATAAAACAAGAGTTGTTGTCATTTTTCTCTTGTTTTTTAGTCAAGTTCATGTCAAAACAAGCGAGAAAAGATTTCAAAACTGGCTACCAACTTCTTCAATTGCACAAAGCAAAACAAAAAGGCCAGCGCATGAAAGAGACATGATTGTGAGCCAAAAAAAGGGTGTGCAGAAAGTTTTGCCAATAGACAAGTCTGGGAACTCATGAAAATACCAAGGTTTAAAGGATTTATTCATGAAGCATGGCAAAGTAGAGATGTTGTGTTTATTTCAAAGTCACCCTTAATAATTCGAGTTTGGGTCAATGAAACGACAAAGCAGGGGCAAGTGCCAACAATCTGAAACAAAATGAAGGGAATGAACACTGGAGCAGGTGTCGGGACAGACAAGTGTCGCAAGCCATCACTAAGTTTTTAACTGACAAATTTTCTTTGATGAAAGAGGGCAAATTCGTTTCACTTAATTCAGCTACCATTGGAAATGCACATCCGTGGAAATTTACCTTCTGTTCAGGACCCTCCTGAAAAATGGGATTTTACCTTCTGTTCAGGACCCTCCTGAAAAATGGGAATTTACTTTTAGTTCAGGACCCTCCTGAAGAATGGGAATTTACTTTCAGTTCAGGACCCTCCTGAAAAATGGAATTTTACCTTCAGTTCAGGACCCTCCTGAAAAATGGGATTTTACTTTTTGTTCAGGACCCTCCTAAAGAATGGGAATTTACTTTCAGTTCAGGACCCTCTTGAAAAATGAGATTTTACTTTCTGTTCAGGACCGTCCTGAAGAATGGGAATTTACTTTCAGTTCAGGACCCTCCTGAAAAATGGGACTTTACCTTCAGTTCAGGACCCTCCTGAAAAATGGGAATTTACTTTCAGTTCAGGACCCTCCTGAAAAATGGGATTTTATTTTCTGCTCAGGACCCTTCTGAAAAATGGGATTTTACTTTCTGTTCAGGACCCTTCTGAAAAATAGGATTTTACTTTCTGTTCAGGACCCTCCTGAAAAATGGGATTTTATTTTCTGCTCAGGACCCTCCTGAAAAATGGGAATTTACTTTCAGTTCAGGACCCTCCTGAAAAATGGGATTTTATTTTCTTCTCAGGACCCTCCTGAAAAATGGGATTTTACTTTCTGTTCAGGACCCTCCTGAAAAATGGGATTTTATTTTCTGCTCAGGACCTTCCTGAAAAATGAGATTTTACTTTCTGTTCAGGACCCTCCTGAAGAATGGGAATTTACTTTCAGTTCAGGACCCTCCTGAAAAATGAGACTTTACCTTCTGTTCAGGACCCTCCTGAAAAATGGGATTTTACTTTCTGTTCAGGACCCTCCTGAAGAATGGAATTTTACTTTTTGTTCAAGACCCTCCTGAAGAATGGGAATTTACTTTCAGTTCAG
Organism: Capsicum pubescens; assembly: GCA_030864215.1. Lineage (NCBI taxonomy): Eukaryota > Viridiplantae > Streptophyta > Magnoliopsida > Solanales > Solanaceae > Capsicum > Capsicum pubescens. The sequence goes on from CM061549.1 coordinate 39,873,397, forward strand.
GATCCTCCTGAAAAATGGGATTTTACCTTCAGTGCAGGACCCTCCTGAAAAATGAGATTTTACTTTCTGTTCAGGACCCTCCTGAGGAATGGAAATTTACTTTCAGTTCAGGACCCTCCTGAAAAATGAGATTTTACTTTATGTTCAGGACCCTCCTGAAAAATGGGATTTTACTTTCTGTTTAGGACCCTCCTGAAAAATGGGATTTCACTTTATGTTCAGGACCTTCCTGTAAAATGAGATTTTACTTTCTGTTCAGGACCCTTCTGAAAAATGAGATTTTACTTTATGTTCAGGACCCTCCTGGAAAATGGGATGTTACCTTATGTTCAGGACCCTCCTGAAAATGGGATTTTACTTTATGTTCAGGACCCTCCTGAAAAATGGGATTTTTACTTTCTGTTCGGGTTCCTCCTAAAAATGGGACCACGCTTTCAAAAATGAAATACTGCCTTATGATAATCCTTGTGTGGGAAATTCGAGCAACATTTGTAAGGAGACGCACTTCCTTATTTGGTAAATCCAGCAACATTTGTGAGGAAACACACTTTCTTGATTTGTAATTCAAGCGGTATTTGTAAGGAGATGCACTTCCTTGTGTGGGAAATTCAAGCAAACATTTGTAAGGAGATGCACTTCCTTGTTTGATAATTCAAGCAACATTTGTAAGGAGACCCACTTCCTTGTTTGGTAATTCTATTGGCACTCGTAAGGAGACGCACTTCCTTGTTCGGGTAATTCCAACAACATTTATAAGGGGACGCACTTCCTTGTTTTGACAATTCAAGCAATATTTGTAATGAGACACACTTTCTTATTTTGGTAATTCAAGCAACATTTGTAAGGAGACGCACTTCCTTGTTGGGTAATTCAAGTGACATTTGTAAGGAGCTGCACTTCCTTGTTTGGGTAATTCAAACGGCATTTGATAAGGAGACGCACTTCCTTGTTTGGGGTAATTCAAGCAACATTTGTAAGGAGACACACTTCCTGGTTTGGGCAATTCAAGAAACATTTGTAAGGAGACGCACTTCCTTGTTTGAGTAATTCAAGAGGCATTGGTAAGGAAATGCACTTCCTTATTTTGATAATTCAAGCAACATTGGTGATGTACTTTCTAACTTAAGTCTTGATTCCTAGAAGAAGCACTTTCTAGTCGAGTTATTGCACTTAATCCTTAGGAGACGCACTTCCTTGCTAGTTTTCATTTTTCAGGTGACACACTTTTAACATAAACTTGTATCTCTAGAAGACGCACTTTCTAGTTAGAATCCCTCACTTTAATTCTTAGGAGATGCACTTCCTAGTCTTGGTTATTTAATTTTATTCTTAAGAGATGCATTTCTTAGTCAGAGTCTTGATTCATCATTGCAACATGCAAGTAGGTATGATGTGACTTTTCCAAAAGTCTTCTGATGATAAACTGGGGCAAAAATTCAATTTCTGTTTTTGAAACTTTACTTTTCTGGCAAAAAACGGAATTTCTCTTTATAATAATATTTGTTTGGGATAATTTTCTTTTTAGTTTTGATGTGATTTCAGGAACCCGCCTGGAGAACAGGGTGAAGAAATTGAAAGGCAAGCAACAAGTTAAAGAAATAGCAAGTCAGGAGCCCGCCTGAAGAATAGGGTGATGAAACTCAAGTCAAGAGTTCAAAAAAAGCTGTATAGATAGGATTTTCGTAATTTCATTTATGCTTTAACATGTAATTTTCATTTTTAATGTAATGACAGAGCCGTGGACCGGAACCTCGATGGAACCTCACTCGACTCTCCAACTCGGTATAGTCCATCTCTTTCCAATCTTTTGAAATACCGGTGACTTGATTCTCTCATAACTTGGGTAGGTAGGATGTCTTAAGTCAAGACCCGGTTGTCCTTCTTCGTTCTGTTTCTTTCTTTGAATAATAGCCGGGTCAACATTTGGTCTCGCTGTCTACTTCTTTGTCTGAAAACACTTTGTGTTTACATTCAAAGGAGGCATGATGTAGACACCTAATTTTGTCCCTCCCGAAGTCTAATTTTATTCATTTTTAGTTCACCTTACCATGTGTCCAACCCCATGTAATTATATCCCACAAAAATACAAAAATAAACAAAAAAATACCTCTAACTAATTTATCTTATCCTAACAACCTACCCAATCAAAAGCTTCTACCTACCCTAACTACCCATGTGATCCCTCCTCCTTTTTCTTGTCCACAAAGAAAGAATATATGGGGGACCCATCAAAATTTCCAGATCATAACAAATCCATGCCCATTATAAAAGAAAAATTCTAAGAGGAAAAGGGGTGGCTCATTCTTTGATCATCATCTTCTCCACAATAACAACAATCATAAAATAATCTTTCTCACAAGAACAATAACAACAACAACAATAAAAAAAAAAGTAATCGGTGAACAGTACCAGTGAACAGTCCGGTGAACAGTAACGGCGTGAAAAGTGACGGTGAACGGGTCATTATTTGTCGAGTTGGATTGTTGGTGTTAAGGTTCGGCTCGAGGTTTCCGGGTGCGGACTTTCTTTATTCGAATAATATTGAGTTTGAAAGCTTCAAATTTAAGGTCCAATTCTTTCTTCTCTTTTATTTAATTCTTATGTGATTGTGATTGCGTATGATTCGATACCATGGTTTGTTTGTTGATATGAATTGTTGGTGACATTTGGGTGTGTGATGTGCTAAGCATGATTGATGAATTTTTATTATTCTCGATTGGTGGATTGTGTATTGAAATGGGTTAATCATGTGGTTAAAAATGAATTAAGGTGGGGATTAAAAATGGAGGAAAATGAATATTGATTAATTTTGATGTATTGATAATGTTAAACATGATAGAATTGTGATACGTTGAACTTGGTAGGCAAACATAGGCTTGGTAGGCAAATTTAGGAATAACGAGTTGTTGGAGTGTTTGAATATGTGCGTGAATGGTACTTTCTACTTTATTTCACGAAAAGTTTAAATTGTACTCATTTAGCCGGGGAATGCCCCGAAGGATTTGTATTAATTTATCCGGGGAATGCCCCAAAGTAGCATGTACGCAAAGGAGGCTCGTGATCAAGGCCCGGAACGTCGGGTGGAGTTTAGTTTAGGATTAGTTTAGAATAGAATAGGTTTTATATTTCAGCACCTCTTTTATTTTGGATTGTATAATTTGGACTGAACATTATTTTGGTTTGTTTTGAATTTTGTGTGATTTGTTTGTTTGCTTGTTTTGTGTGTTTATGTGGTTTGTACATTTGTAATGTCAAATTAGCCGATATGCTCCACCAAGAGACTGTGGTTGAACCACGGGATCGAGGGGTGCCTAACACCTTTCCCTCGGTCAACAGAATTTCTTAGCCGAAATCTCTGTTCGCGGATCAGTTTTTAGAGTCAAACCGTTTCGAAAAGGATTTTCCAAAGGTGACTTGGCACACCGAATTATGCCAAGTGGCGACTCTGAATAAGAAAAAAATAATGTAAATAATCCTTTTTTTTCGAAATAAATTTTTCATTTTTGTCACCTTAATAATAAAACCCTTTCGAACTTAAAATACATATCTTTTTTTGGAGTCGAAAAAGGGGTGTGACAAAGCAAGTTGTAGATGATCATTGTAAAGTGTGAAATTTCATCAGTAGGGTAGATGATACACAGTATTCGAATAGACAACCTCAACTAGTCCGAGATTAGAGTTGATCGATTGACTAATTTCATATATGAATTGATAATTCGACCCACACTACAACAACTTTACTCTATAAGATATACTCGCCACCGTTGATGGATGAGATCCTAATCGTTTTCTCTTTAACCAATGAACCCAAAAGTTCACAGTTTTGACCATTATCAACTTATCTCAAATAACTAACATTTATGTTTTCTTGATTTTGTCATAAAAAATCTGAGAAGGCTTGACTGAAAGCTGAAATTTGTAGAGACGCACAAAGGACAAAACCAGGGAGGGAAAGGGATATAACACTTGGGAGATAAACATATTTTTTTCTTGGGGAGGGAGGATGCATGAATGTGTAAGATTGTAACATCATGCCGCCATTTCAAATCTGATGGCTATTTGCAATAGTTTAGCTCAGAACAGCTGACATAACATTTATCGGGAGATAGATAAGTTCATTAAATGAACAGAAATTAAGTGATAATTTTGTTGATCAACATAATTTCGAAAAAATAAAAAATGTCACTGTGCAGGAAGCAAGATATAGATATGTATGCACCTGGTAAATCCGTCTTAAGGTCTACTGTCAATTGCACTGTAGTGAGAGAATCATCCTCGCCTCTCGTAGCCAGCACCACTCTAGAGTCCCTAATATTACCAATAACAAGATTCTTATCCTGCCAAAAAAAAAAAAAGTGTTCATATTTAGAATAAAATGGTAGAAAAACTAGCTAGCTTCATCTTGCTGAATATGTCGACGAACCTGTTTAACTAGGGTTACAACTTTTGTTCTACTACAGAAGCAATCGATGTTCGTATAGCTTCTGAGTTCTCTATCCATAACCTTATAAGCCTTCAGAAATGACTCCTTCAATGTTTGAAATACCTCTAGGTGCTTTTCAGTCTCTTCAACATCAATGGAGAGTCTCGACTCCTCACCAGCGATGAGGAAAGATTCCTTGGGATATAGGCTACTCCTCGTGTTGAGACTGATCTCTCTTAGAACATCCTCGGGAAAGCATCCCCACCTTACATTTCTGCGCAGGGCTGTTATTTCTAGCTTGAACCCGTGACCTACTGGTCACATGACAACAACTTTACCAGTTATTCTTAGCCTTTTCTTCCCAACCGTGAAAAGGGGAAGGATGATAAATGGAATGATGAGGATCCCATCCTATATACATGTCCAATAACAATTACATATCCCAATAGAAAACCTTTCCTATCCCGTCAGGAAGTAGTGACATAAATTAACTATCGAGAAAGAGTATTCAGTAGCCAAGTATCTTATAATATTGAATTGCATTCATAATTGATCTTCTTCCACAGATATACATATACAACATAGACGTCAGAAAATAAAGTATTTGTTCAACTTCCAAATGGCTTTACATGTAACTGTGTACTTATCCATGATAGGAACGGGAAGTAGCTAGCCATAATATAACTATCTATAAAGATTATGCAATAGCCAATCCTCTCATAACATCATTCATCATTAAACTTCTTCCACAGATATACACTTGCAACATAAAACTCAGAAACTAAAGCATTTGTCCAACTTACAAACAACATTTCCAATTTACTGAATTTGCTTATATGAGGTCATTCCTATCCTCCATTCATTTGCAATGAAATAAAGCAAATATAATGCAGTGAAGTTTCATAGCTATATAAAAAAAGTGCTAAAAAATTACTTGACGGGGTCAGAGAAAAATTTTCTGTTTAACAGATCCAAACACGACTTTTTCAGGAGCAACTTAGAGAAGATAATGCCAAACACTTACAAAATTAGCAAGTTGTAGATTGTAAAGGAGTATATGACCGACACTTGAGATATCCCACTGACCAACCCAGGAATCCTTGCAATCAACACGTCCTTGGAGAAGTAGTTCTTATGTAATCTCAGCAAATATCAATATAAGCCAATTTTTAGAGAAGCAAATTTTTTCTTTAGTTTTTAGAAATCTAGACTTTAATCACATTAATAATACTCAATTACTAGAAATAAGCCAAAATAAAGTCCGCAGACATCTTTTAAATTCAAAATAAGAAATCCAAGCAGATATAGAAATTTTCTTATACTACAATGAGACAACTAAGCGAGAAAATATGGTACATGCTATTGTCTACTGATTAACCATAAAGACATATCATATCAACAGTGGTAAGGAAAATCTAAGTGAAAGAGCTCAGCCAACCCTAAACCTATCATTTACAAGTGTTTTCTATCATAGAAATTAAGAAATTGAAAGAGAAAAAACAACTCACATTACGAGATTTTAAATCATAACTCTAATTTAGATTCGAAATTGAGCGATGGACTCCTTTTTCGATTGATATTGAGCGATTCCCTTTTCTCAATTAAGAGAAAAGGGAAAAGAGAGTTTATTTTTGGAGAGAGGCGGATGATACTATGTTTTGGAAACAAAGTGAAATAAAAGACTTTGCCCTAATATTTAGTTGGTAGGGTGACGGATTCAGCAATGAATTTAAAATCCGTTGCTAATTATTTATTAAAAAAATAAATAATATATTTTTTAAAAATGGTAAAATAATTTCAGTGACAATAATTTCGTTTCTATTTCCGTTTCCACCATGTCAAAAAAAATTTCCACCTTTTATGTCGCTAATTTTATCACCAAAATAAAGGCGCCAATATTTACCACCAAAATATAGCAACAAATTTTATTTTTTGTCGCTAATCCGTTACTAATTAGGATACTAATTTAATTTTTATTTATTTAGCGACAAAAGTTCTATTTTGTTGCAATTCCGTCGTTAATTAGCGACAGAAATGACCTTGTTGCTACAAATCCGTTGCTAAACACGTTTTTTTTTTATAGTGACTCATCTATTTCCATTGTATCCATATACATGGATGACAATATTCATTTGACATGAAATGACATGTATAAATTGACTTCTCTCAAGGCTTATCTACATCATGGGCGTTTGGGTGGTCAAACGAGTGAAACAACGGGAACGAACCATTTTTGGACTAAATCGGTGGGATATAGCCCATGGTTCCAGAGGTGTGCCCGGAGCTCGGGCGTATTTTGGGCCAAAAATTGATCGGGAGATCCCAGGCAGCCTAAGGAGTGGGGGAGTGTGGGCCTTTGGGGTCGGCGAGGCCGTTTGGATGGTCAAACAAGAAAACAACACGAACGGGCCATTTTTGAGCCAAATCGGTGGGCTATAGCCCACAGTTCTGGGGGTCTGCTCGGGGCTCTGGTGTGTTTTAGGACAAAAATCGATCGGGGGCTCCCAGACAGGCTGAGAAGCAAGAAAGTGTGGGCCTTTGGGATTTGAGGTGCCATTTAGGTGGTCAAACAGGGAAAACGACACAAATGAGCCATTTTTGGGCTAAATCGGTGGGCTATAGCCCACGATTCCGGGGGTGTGCCGGGGCCTGGGCGTGTTTTGGGACAAAAATCAATTGGGATCCCAGACAGGCTGAGGAGTGGGGGAGTGGGGGAGTGGGGGCCTTCAGAGTCAGCGGGGCCATTTGGGTGGTTAAACGGGAGAAACGGTGCAAACGAGCCATTTTTGAGCCAAATCAGTGGGCTATAGCCCACGGTTCTAAGGGTGTGCTCGGGGCCTAGCGTGTTTTAGAATGAAAATAGATCGAGGGATCCGAGGAAGGATGAAGAGTAGAGAGTATAGGTCTTTGGGGTCAGCGGGGTCGTTGGTTGGGCAAACGGGCTAAACGATGCGAATAGGCCATTTTCAGGCCAAGTCGGTGAGCTATAGCCCACGATATTGGGGGAGGGGCCTGAGTCTTGAGCGTAGTTTAGGCCAAAAATCAATCTAGGGCTTCCAGGCAGGATGAGAAGGAAGGTAGTGTGGGACTTTAGAGTTGGTGAGGTCGTTTGGGTGGTCGAACGAGCGAAACAGTGTGAACGGGCCATTTTTGAGCTAAATTGATGGGCTATAGCCCACACTTTTGGAGGGGTGCTCGAGGCCAAGGCATGTTTTGGGCCAAAAATTGATTGGGGTTCCCAGGCAAGCTGGGGAGTGGGGAGTGTGGGCCCTTGGGGTCTGCAGTGCCATTTGGGTGGTCAAACGGGAAAAACGGTGCAAACAAGCTATTTTTGAGCCAAATTACTGGGATGTAGACCACGATTTTAGAGGTATGCTTGAGGCCCGGGCATATTTTGGGTCAAAAATCAACTGAGGTATCCCAGGTAGGCTGAGTAATGAGGTAGTATGGACCTTTGGGGTCAGCGCAGCCGTTTGGCTAGTCAAACAAGTGAAATGGCATGATGGGTTATTTTCGAGCTAATTGGTGGGCTATAGACCACGATGCCGGGGTTATACTTGGGGCCACACGTGTTTTAGGTTGAGAATCAACCAGGGGATCCTAGGAAAGCTGAGTAGCATAGAAGTGTGGGCCTATGGGATCGACGGGGTTGTTGGGGTGGTCAAACGGGTAAAACGACGTGAATGGACCATTTTTGGACAAATTGGTGGGCTATACGGTTCCAAGGGTGTGTCTGGGGCTCGAACATATTTTGAGACTAAAAATGACCGAGGGCTCCCAGGCAGGTCAAGGAGCGGGGAGTGTGGGCCTTTGGGGTCGGTGGGGCTATTTAGTTGTTGGAACAGACAAAATGATGCGAACGAGCCATTTTCAAGCCAAATCGGTGGGCTATAGCCCACGATTCTAAGGGTGTTCTTAAGGAGAGAGCATATTTTGGGCCTAATAACGACTGAAGGCTTTCAAGCAGGCTGAGAAATGAAAAGTGTGGGCCTTTGGGGTCGGCCAAGCCATTTGGGTGGTCAAGAGGGCAAAACGACGCGAATGGGCCATTTTTTGGGCCAAATTGATGGGCTATAACCCACAGTTCTGGGGGTATGCCCAGGGCTTGGGCGTGTTTTGGGCAAAAAATCCATTGAGGACTCCCATGCAAGCTGAGGAACGGGGAAAAGTGGGCCTTTAGGTCGGTGGGGCCATTTGAGTAGTCAAACTGGCAAAACGGCGCCAATGGGTCATTTTCTTGCTAAATAAGAGAAGGGTCCATGGTTCCGAGGGTGTGCTTGATGCCCAGGCGTGTTTTGGACAAAGCATCAACTAGAGGATCCAAGGCAGGATGAAGAGAGGAGGGGGGAGGGGGGGTATTAGCCTTTAAAGTCGGCGGGGCCGTTTGTATGGTCAAACAGGTGAAATGATATGCATTATTTTTGGTACAAAGCTGTGGGATATAGCCCACGGTTCTGGGTATATGTCCGAGGCTTGGGCTTTTTTGGGCTAAAAATCGATTGGGGGCTCCCAGGCAGGCTGAAGAGCAAGGTAATGTGCGTCTTTGGGGTCGCAAGGCCGTTTGGCTGGTCAAACGGTCGAAATTGCGCGAACAGGGCCATTTTTGAGCCAAATCAGTAGGTTATAGCCCACGCTTCTGGGGATGTTCCCGGGGCATGGGCGTGTTTTGGGCTGAAAATAGACTAGGGGCTCCCAGGCAGGCTAAGAAGCGGGGAGTATGGGCCATTGGGATTAGCAGGAATGTTTGTGTGGCTAAACTGGTGAAATGACGCAAATATGCCATTTTTGGGCCAAATCAGTGGGCTATAGCCCACGGTATCGGGGGTGTACCCAAGGTGCGGGCGTATTTTGGGTCAAAAATTGATCGAGGGCTCCGAGGCTAGCAGAGGAGCAAAGTAGTGTAGGGATTTGGCGTCGGTGATTCAGTTTGGGTGGTCAAACTTTTGAAACGGTACAAATAGGCCATTTTTGGGCTAAATCGGTGGGCTATAGCCTATAGTTCCAGGGGTGTGCTAGGGGCTTGGGCGCCTTTTGGGCCAAAAATCGACTAGGGGATCCCAGGCAGGATAAGAAGCAGGATAGTGTGGGGCTTTTGGTTTGACGGGGTCATATGGGTTGTCAAATAGGTGAACGTGCGCAAAAGGTCCATTTTCAAGCAAAATCGGTTGGCTATAGCCCACGGTTTCGTGGGGGTGCCTGAGGCCCAAACGTGTTTTGGGTCAAAAATTGACCAGGGGATCCCAGGCAGGCCTAGGAGTGGGGGATTTTGGTCCATTGGGATCGCAGGGGCCATTTGGTTGGTGAAACGGGAGAAACGACGTGAATGGGCCATTTTTGAGCAAAATTGGTGGGCATAACCCACAATTTTGGAGTGTGCCCGAGGCCCGAGCATTTTTTGGGCTAAAAATTGACCGCGGCTCCCAGGAAGGCTGAGAAGTAGGAGAGTGTAGGCCTATGGGGTCGGAGGAGCTATTTGTGTGGTTAAACAGGCAAAACGGCGCGAACGGGCTATTTCATGTCACATTGGTGGGTTATAGCCTATGGTTCTAAAGGTGTGTTCGAGGCCCGGGCGTGTTTTGGACTGAAAATATATTGAGGGCTCCAAGGTAGGCAGACGAGCAGGAAGTGGGGGACTTTGGTATTGGCGGGGCCGTTTGGGTTGTCAAATGGGCGAAATAACGCGAATAGACCATTTTTAGGCCAAATCGGTGGGCTATAGCCCATAGTTTTGGGGGTGTACCCATTGTCCGGGCGTGTTTTGGGCCTTAAATTGATTGAGGTCTCTCAGAAAGGTTGGGGAGCAAGGTAGTGTGGGCCTTTAGGGTCGTCTAGGCCGTTTAGGTGGTCAAACAGGTGAAACGACGCAAACGACCATTTTTGAGAAAAATCTGTAGTCTATAACCTACGGTTTTGAGAATGTACCCAGGGCCCGGACATATTTTGGGTTGAAAATCAACCTGGGACTCCCAGTCAGGCTGCAGATCGGAGGAGTATGAGCCTTTGGGGTCAACAGGGCCGTTTGGGTGGTCAAACGGGCAAAACAACATAAGTCAATCATTTTTAGGCCAAATCAATAGGCTATAGCCCACGGTTCCGAGGGTGTTCCCGGGGGTTGAGCGTGTTTTTGATAAAAAATCAACCGGAGGCTCCCAGCCAGGCTGAGGAGCAGAGGGTGTGGGATTTTGGGGTCGGAAAGGCCATTTGGGTGGTCAAACATGCGAAACAGAATAAATGAGCCATTTTTGGACTAAATCAGTGGGCTATAGCCCACAGTTCCAGAGGTGTGCCCGGGCCCGGGCGTGTTTTGGGATAAAAATTGATTGGGGTATCCCAGATAGAATGAGGAGCGGGAAATATAAGCCTTTAGGGTCGGCGGGGCCATCTGGGTAGTCAAATGGCGAAACAACACGAACGGGCCATTTTCAGGCCAAATCAGTGGGTTATTTCCCATGGTTCCAGGGGTGAACCCAAGGGCCGACCATGTTTCGGGCTGCAAATTAGCTGGGTTCCAAGGTAGGCTGAGGAGCTGGGGAGTGTGAGCCTTTGTGGTAGGCATGGCAGTTTGGGTGGTCAAACGGGTGAAACAACACAAACATACTATTTTTGGGCCAAATCAGTGGGCTATAGCCCATGGTTCTAGGGGTAGGCCCAGGGCTCGAATGTGTTTTTAGTCGAAAAACAATTGGGGACTCCCAAGCAGGCTTAGGGGGGGCTTTGGAGTTTTTGGGGCCGTTTGGGTGGTCCAACAGGCATAACGATGTAAATGGACCATTTTCGAGTCAAATCGGTGGGCTATATAGCCCACAGTTCTAGGGATATTCCTGGGGTCCGAACATGTTTTAGGTCAAAAATAGACTGGGGGATCTCAGGAAGACTAAGGAGTGAGAAATTTGGGCCTTCGGGGTCAACGTAACCATTTTGATGGTCAAAGAGGCGAAACGGCACGAACGAGCCATTTTTTAGCCAATCAATGGGCTGTAGCCCATAGTGGGCTCGGGCGTATTTTGGGTTAAAAATCAACTGGGGGATCCCAAGAAGGCTGAAGAGCAGGGGAATATGGGCCTTTGGGGTCGGAGGGTCCATTTGGGTAGTCAAACGGGCAAAACGACACGAACATCCATTTGTGGGCAAAATCGGTGGGCTATAGGTTATGGTTTTTGGGGTATGCCCAGGGTTAAGACGTGTTTTGGTTGATAATTGACCGAAGGATGCCAGACAGGTTGAGGAGCTTGGGAGTGTGGGCCTTTGGGGTCGGCAGGGCCATTTGGGTGGTCAAACATGCAAATGGTGCAAATAGGACATTTTCGGGCTAAATCGATGGCCCATAGCCCGCGATTCTGGGGGTGTGACCTAGGCTGGCGCATATATTAGGCTAAAAATTGACTAGGTATTCCTAAGTAGGCTGATGGGAGGGAGAGTGTATGCCTTTGGGGTTGGCGGGACTATTTGGGTGGTCAAATAGGTGAAACGGTGCAAATAGGCTATTTTTGGGCCAAATCGGTAGGCCCAAAGATCTAGGAGTCTGCCTGGGGCTGGGGATGTTTTGGACAAAAATTGAGTAGGGGCTCCTAGGCAGTCCGAGGAGTGAAGGAGTATGGACCTTTGGGGTAGGCGGGGCCATTTGGGTGGTCACACAGGAGAAACGGCATGAACGAGACATTTTTATGTCAAATCGGTAGGCTAATATAGCCTACGGTTCTGGAGGGTGCCTGAGGCCTGAGGGTATTTTGGGCTAAAATTAGATCGGGGGCTCCCAAGTAGGATGAAAAGTGGGGGGAATGGGCCTTTAGGTTTGGCAGGGCCGTTTGAGTGGTCAAATGGGTGAAACGGTAGGAGCAAGACATTTTTGTACCAAATAGGTAGGTTATAACCCACGGTTCTGGGTTTGTGCTCCGGGAACAGGTGTGTTTTGGGTTGAAAAATGATTGGGGGATCCTAGACAGGATGAGGAGCAGTGGAGAGTAGTCCTTTGGGGTCTGCGGGGCCATTTGGGTGGTCAAACAAGAGAAATAGGATGAAAGGACCTCTTTCTGGCCAAATCGGTGGGCTATAGCCCACGATCCGGGGTGTGCTTAATCAAAAATCAATGAGGGCTTCCAAGTAGGCTAAAAAGTGAGAGAGTGTGTTCCTTTGGGGTCGGTGAGGCCATTTGGGTGGTCAAACAGGTGAAACAACATGGACTGGTCATTTTTGGGCCATATCGGTGGGCTATAGCCCACGGTTTCGAGGTGTGCCTGGGGTTTGAGTGTGTTTTAGGCATAAAATCGATCGAAGGCACCCAGGTAGGTTGATAAGTATGTGATTGTAGGACTTTGGGTTGGAGGGGCTATTCGGGTGGTCAAACGGGCGAAACGATGCGAACGGGCCATTTTTTAGACAAATTAATCGGCTACAACCCATGGTTCTGGGGGTGTGCCTGGAGCCCGAGTGTGTTTTGAGCCAAAAATCAACTGAGGTCTCTCATGTAGGCTGAGAAGCGGGGGAGTATAAGTCTTTTAGATCAGCCGGGCAGGTTGGGTGATTAAACAAGCAAAACAACGCGAACGGGCCATTTTCATTCTAATTTGGTGGGCTATAACTCATAATTTTAGGGGTGTGCCTGGGACCCGGGCGCGTTTTGGGCCAAAAATTGACTAGAGGCTCCTATGCAGGATGAGTAGCAGGAGAGTATGGGCCTTTGGCATTGGCGGAGTCGTTTGGGTTGTCAAACAAGCTAAACGGTGCAAATGATCTATTTTCAAGCCAAATCAGTGGGCTTTAGCCCATAATTTTAGGGGTGTGCCCGGGGGACTAGGCATGTTTTGGACTGAAAATTGATCAAGGGCTCCTAGGCAGGTTGAGAAGCAGGGAAGTGTAGGCCTTTGAGGTCGGAGGGGTCGTTTGTGTGGTCAAACAGGCAAAACGGCGAGAAAGGGCTAGTTTTTAGTCAAATTAGTGGGCTATAGCCCACTATTTTAGGGTTGTGCCTGGACCTGGGCGTGTTTTCTAAAAAAAATTAATCGAGGGATCCCAGGCAGGCTGTGGAGTGGAGAAGTGTGGGCCTTTAGGGTTAGCAGTCCATTTGGTGGTCAAACGGGCAAAACGTAGCTAACATACCATTTTCAAGATAAATAGGTGGGCTATAACCTACGATTTTAGGGGGTGTGCCAGAGGCTCGGGCGTGTTTTTTGCAAAAAATCAGTCAGGGGATCCCAGACAGGCTGAGGAGAAGGGAAGTGTGGTCTTTTAGGGTCGGTTGTGCCGTTTGAATGGTCAAACAGGCAAAATGGCGCGAACGAGACATTTTGAGGCTAATCGGTGGGCTATAATCCACATTTCATGGGGTGTGCCCGAGCCTCAGCATTTTTTAGGCAAAAAATCAATTAGAGGCTCCAAGGAAGGCTAAAAAATGAGAGAGCGTGGGCCGTCGGGATCGGCGGGGCCATTTGAGTGGTCAAATGGGTAAAACGGCGCAAACAGACCATTTTTTGTCTAGATTGATGGGCTATAACACTCAATTTCGGGGGTGTGCCTGGGTCAAGGGCTTGTATTGGGCCAAAAATTGACCGGAGTCTCCTAGGCAGGCTGAGTAGTGGGGGTGTGTGGGCCTTTAGGGTTGAATCTATTTAGATGGTCAAACGGGTGAAACGACACGAATAGGCCATTTTTGGGCCAAATCGATGGGCTATAACCCATGATTCCAGGGTGTGCCTAGGGCCCATATGTGTTTTTAGCTGAAAATTAACCAAACACTCCCAAGAAGGCTGAAGAGCAGGAGAGTATGGGTATTTGGAGTCGGTGGGGCTATTTGGGTGGTCAAACAGGCGAAACCATGCGAATAGACCCCTTTTAGGCTAATTTAATGGTTCATAGCCCACGGTTTTGAGGGTGTGTCCGAGGCCCGAGAGTTTTGGGCCAAAAATATATGAGAGGATCCCAGGTAGGCTGAGGAGCTGGGGAGTGTGGGCCTTTGTGGTCGGTCATTTGGGTGAAAAATCAGGCAAAACAGCGCGAACGAGACATCTTTGGGGCAAATCGGTGGGCTATATCCCACGGTTCTGGGGGTGTGACCGGGGCTTGATCGTGTTTTTAGCCAAAAATCAACTGGAGGCTCCCAAGAAAGTTGAGGAGCATAAGAGTGTGGGCATTTATGGTCGTCGGGACCATTTGGGTGGTCAAACGTCAAAATAATGCGAATGGGCTTTTTCGTGCCAAATCGGTAGGCTAGCCTACGGTTCCTGGGGTCTACCTGGGGCCGGGGCGTGTTTTGGGATGAAAATAAACCGAGGGATCCCAGGCAGGATGAAGAACAAGGAAGTATGGGTATTTGGGGTCGGCAGGGACGTTTTGGTGGTCAAATAGGGAAAACGGCGCGAACGGTCCATTTTTGGGCTAAATCGGTGAGTTTTGGGCCAAAAATCAACAGAGGGCTCCCAGGCGGGCTGAGGAGTGGTGGAGTATGGTCCTTTGGGGTCGGCGGGACTATTTGGGATGTCAAACGGGCAAAACGGTGCATACTAGCTATTTTAGTGCCTTATTAATGGGCTATAGCCCACGATTCTGATGGTGTGCTTACCGCTTGGGCGTGTTATTGTTTGAAAATCGATCAGGGGCTCCCTGACAGGCTGAAAAGAAGGAGTGTTGGCTATTGGGGTCGGCGGGGCCATTTGGGTGGTCAAACAGGCGAAGCGACATGAACTAACAATTTTTGGGCTAAATCTGTGGGCTATAGCTCACGATTCTGAGGTATGCCAGTATCCGAGCGTGTTTTGGGAAAAAAATGATTGGGGCTCCAAGGCAGGCTGGGGAGCAGGGGAGTGTGGGACTTTGGGGTCCATAGGGCCGCTTGGATAGTCAAACAGGAGAAATGTCACAAACGGTTCATTTTTGGGCCAAATCATTGGGCTATAGACCACGGTTTTAGGGGTGTGCTCAGGGCCCGAATTTGTTTTGGGCCAAAAATCATCCGATGAATCCTAGACAGGCTGAAGAGTGGGGGAGTGTGGTCCTTTTAGGGTCGGTGGGTCCGTTTGGGAGGTTAAACGGGTGGAACAGCATTAACGGGCTATTTTTTTTGCTAAATTAGTGGGCTATAACCCATGGTTTCGAGGGTGTACCTGGGGTCCGGGAGTGTTTTTGGCCAAAAATCAACTAAGGGGCTCTTAGGATGGATGAGGAGCGGGGGAGTATGGGCCTTTGGGTGGTCAAACGGGTGAAATCGTGCGAAAGGGCCATTTTCAGGCTAATTTGGAGGGCGATAGCCAATGGTTTCGGGGGTGAGTTTGGGGCTCGAGCGTGTTGTGGATCGAAAATTGATCAGGAGCTCACAAAGCTGAGAAGTAGGGGAGTGTCATACTTTGGGGTTTGCAGGGCCGTTTGTCTGGTCAAATGGATAAATCAGTGCGAACGAGCCATTTTGGGGCTAAATTGGTGAGCTATATACTAAGGTTCCGTGGGTGTGCCCGAGGTTCGGGCATGTTTTGGGCCAAAAATAGATTAGGGAATCCCAGGTAGGCTGAGGAGAAAGAGAGTGTGGTCCTTTGGGGTCGGCGGGGCCGTTTGGGTAGTCAAACTGGCAAAACAGTGCGAACAGGCCATTTTCGAGCCAAATCGATAGGCTACAACCCAGTTTCAAGGATGTGCTCGTGGCTTGGGCATGTTTTGATCCTAAATTTAACTAGGGTCTCCCATAAAGGCCTAGGATCAAAGAAGTATGGGCCTTTGGGGTCGGCAGGGTCGTTTAGGAGATCAAAACGTCAAAAAGATGCAAATGGGTCATTTTTTAGCCAAATCGGTAAACTATAGCCTATCGTTCCAGAGGTGTGCCTTGGACCAAGCATATTTTGAGTTGAAAACCAATCGGAGGCTCCAACGCAGTCTGATGAGCAGAGGAGTATGAGCCTTTGGGATCAGCGGGGCCGTTTGTGTAGTAAAATAGGTGAAATGGTGTAAACAAGTCATTTTCTAGTCGAATTTGTGGGATGCCTAAGGTTCTAAGGGTTTTCCAGGGGCTCGAGTGTATTTTGGACCAAAAATTGACCAGGGGATCCCTAGAAGGCTGAGGAGCGGCGAAGTATGGGCCTTTGGGTT